>JAJGRX010000834.1:275000-280000 GCA_025461125.1 Carex kokanica
GTGTTTTTCCCCCGCTGGGTCGTGTTTTTCAGCCGCTCGGTCCGTGTTTTTCCCCCGCTCAATCGTGTTTTTTCAGCCGCTCGGTCCGTGTTTTTCCACCGCTGGGTCGTGTTTTTCAGCCGCTCGGTCCGTGTTTTTCGCCCGCTCGATTGTGTTTTTTAAGCCGCTCGGTCGGTATTTTTCCCCCGCTGGGTCGTGTTTTTAAGCCGCTCGGTCGGTATTTTTCCCCCGCTGGGTCGTGTTTTTAAGCCGCTCGGTCCGTGTTTTCGACCCGCTCGGTCCGTGTTTCCGACCCGCGCGATCCGTGTTTCCGACCCGCCCGGTCCGCGTTTATCCCCCGCTCGGGCCGCGTTTACCCCCCGCTCGGGCCTATTTTTCCCGCTGGTCGGGGCCATGTACACCGCTTGGCATGTACATGAGGGGGCGCCCCTTCCAAATATCCCTCCCCCTATAGGGGAATACTGGATTTGGGTCTCCAGCCACGCCCAGGGTTACCACCCCCTGGAAATCCCCCAGGCTCCCCCCCATTTTATGTGGATGCACTAGCGCAGAGCACCCCGCTGGGCCCTTTTTCCCACCGCTCAGCCGACTTCCCCCCGCTTTTGCGTGGCCGCCCCCACGCTGGGGCTCCCCGCTCAGCCGACTTCACCCCGCTTGGGCTCCCCTCTCAGCCGACTTCCCCCCGCTTTGCGTGGCCGCTCCCACGCTGGGGCTCCCCGCTCAGCCGCCTTCACCCCTCTTGGGCTCCCCCACGCTTGGGATCCCCCCGCTTGCCGACGGCAGCACCGACGCTGAGCACCGACGGGGTCATGTACACCCTTGGGCATGTACATGGCAGCACCGACGGCAGCACCGACGCAAGGCACCGACGCTGAGCACCGACGGGGTCATGTACACCCTTGGGCATGTACATGGCAGCGCCGACGGCAGCACCAGCAGCACCGACGGGGTCATGTACACCCTTGGGCATGTTCATGGCAGTACCGACGCTGAGCGCTAGCAGCACCGACGCAAGGCCCCGACGGGGACATGTACACCCTTGGGCATGTACATGGCAGCACCGACGCATAGCGCCAGCAGCACCGACGCGAGGCACCGACGCTGAGCACCGACGGGGTAATGTACACCCTTGGGCATGTACATGGCAGCACCGACGCAAGGCACCGACGCTGAGCACCGACGGGGTCATGTACACCCTTGGGCATGTACATGGCAGCACCGACGGCAGCACCGACGCTGAGCGCCAGCAGCACCGACGGGGTCATGTACATGGCAGCACCGACGCAAGGCACCGACGCTGAGCACCGACGGGGTCATGTACACCCATGGGCATGTACATGGCAGCACCGACGCAAGGCACCGACGGGGGCATGTACACCCTTGGGCATGTACATGGCAGCACCGACGCTGAGCGCCAGCAGCACCGACGCAAGGCACCGACGGGGCATGTACACCCTTGGGCATGTACATGGCAGCACCGACGCAGAGCGCCAGCAGCACCGACGCAGAGCGCCAGCAGCACCGACGCATAGCGCCAGCAGCACCGACGCAAAGCACCGACGGGGGCATGTACACCCTTGGGCATGTACATGGGGGGGCGCCCCTTTTGAAAATCTTGCCCCCCTATAGGGGAATATTGGTTTTGGGTCTCCAGCCACGTCCAGGGTTACCACCCCCTGAAAATCCCCCATGTCATAAACGGTCGTGTTGCACCGTTTTTTTTACGCGATCTCACCAGTTTTGCACGCAACTTGACCCGATAAACCGATTTTTTTTTAAATTTCAATTTTTTTTCAAATTTCAAATTTTTTTTCAAAATTCAAATTTTTTCGAAAATTCAAACTTTTTCGAAAATTCAAATTTTTTTCAAATTTCAAATTTTTTTCAAATTTCAAATTTTTTTCATAATTCAAAATCTTTTTTCGGGTTTCAATTTTTTTTTTCAAACTTGGCCGACTTCCCCCCGCTTTTGCGTTGCAGCACCGACGGCAGCACCGACGCTGAGCACCGACGGGGTCATGTACACCCTTGGGCATGTACATGGCAGCACCGACGCGGAGCGCCAGCAGCACCGACGCTGAGCACCGACGGGGTCATGTACACCCTTGGGCATGTTCATGGCAGCACCGACGCTGAGCGCTTGCAGCACCGACGCAAGGCCCCGACGGGGACATGTACACCCTTGGGCATGTACATGGCAGCACCGACGCTGAGCGCCAGCAGCACCGACGCAAGGCACCGACGCTGAGCACCAACGGGGTCATTTACACCCTTGGGCATGTACATGGCAGTACCGACGCAAGGCACCGACGGCAGCACCGACGCAAGGCACCGACGCTGAGCACCGACGGGGTCATGTACACCCTTGGGCATGTACATGGCAGCACCGACGGCAGCACCGACGCTGAGCGCCAGCAGCACCGACGCAAGGCACCGACGGGGTCATGTACACCCTTGGGCATGTACATGGCAGCACCGACGCTGAGCACCGACGGGGTCATGTACACCCTTGGGCATGTACATGGCAGCACCGACGCTGAGCGCCAGCAACACCGACGGAAGGCACCGACGGGGTCATGTAGACCCTTGGGCATGTACAGCACCGACGCTGAGCGCCAGCAGCACCGACGCAAGGCACCGACGGGGCATGTACATGGCAGCACCGACGCAGAGCGCCAGCAGCACCGACGCAAAGCACCGACGGGGGCATGTACACCCTTGGGCATGTACATGGGGGGGCACCCCTTTTGAAAATCTTGCCCCCCTATAGGGGAATATTGGTTTTGGGTCTCCAGCCACGCCCAGGGTTACCACCCCCTGAAAATCCCCCATGTCATAAACGGTCGTGTTGCACCGTTTTTTTTACGCGATCTCACCAATTTTGCACGCAACTTGACCCGATAAACCGATTTTTTTTTAAATTTCAATTTTTTTTCAAATTTCAAATTTTTTTTCAAATTTCAAATTTTTTTCAAAATTCAAATTTTTTCGAAAATTCAAACTTTTTCGAAATTCAAATTTTTTTCAAATTTCAAATTTTTTTCAAATTTCAATTTTTTTTTCAAAATTCAAAATCTTTTTTCGGGTTTCAATTTTTTTTTTTCAAACTTGGCCGACTTCCCCCCGCTTTTGCGTGGCAGCACCGACGGGGTCATGTACACCGTTGGGCATGTACATGGCAGCACCGACGGCAGCACCGACGCGGAGCGCCAGCAGCACCGACGCTGAGCACCGACGGGGTCATGTACACCCTTGGGCATGTACATGGCAGCACCGACGCAAGGCACCGACGCTGAGCACCGACGGGGTCATGTACACCCTTGGGCATGTACATGGCAGCACCGACGCTGAGCGCCAGCAGCACCGACGCAAGGCACCGACGGGGCATGTACACCCTTGGGCATGTACAGCACCGACGCTGAGCGCCAGCAGCACCGACGCAAGGCACCGACGGGGCATGTACACCCTTGGGCATGTACATGGCAGCACCGACGCAGAGCGCCAGCAGCACCGACGCATAGCGCCAGCAGCACCGACGCAAAGCACCGACGGGGGCATGTACACCCTTGGGCATGTACATGGGGGGGCACCCCTTTTGAAAATCTTGCCCCCCTATAGGGGAATATGCGTTTTGGGGCTCCAGCCACGCCCAGGGTTACCACCCCCTGAAAATCCCCCATGTCATAAACGGTCGTGTTGCACCGTTTTTTTACGCGATCTCACCAGTTTTGCACGCAACTTGACCCGATAAACCGATTTTTTTTTTTTCAATTTTTTTTCAAATTTCAAATTTTTTTTCAAAATTCAAATTTTTTCGAAAATTCAAACTTTTTCGAAATTTCAAATTTTTTTCAAATTTCAAATTTTTTTTCAAAATTCAAAATCTTATTTCGGGTTTCAATTTTTTTTTTCAAACTTGGCCGACTTCCCCCCGCTTTTGCGTGGCAGCACCGACGGCAGCACCGACGCTGAGCACCGACGGGGTCATGTACACCCTTGGGCATGTACATGGCAGCACCGACGCTGAGCGCCAGCAGCACCGACGCAAGGCACCGACGCTGAGCACCAACGGGGTCATTTACACCCTTGGGCATGTACATGGCAGTACCGACGCAAGTCACCGACGCTGAGCACCGACGGGGTCATGTACACCCTTGGGCAACACCGACGGCAGCACCGACGCTGAGCGCCAGCAGCACCGACGTTGAGCACCGACGGGGTCATGTACATGGCAGCACCGACGCTGAGCGCCAGCAGCACCGACGCAAGGCACCGACGGGGGCATGTACACCCTTGGGCATGTACAGCACCGACGCTGAGCGCCAGCAGCACCGACGGGGCATGTACACCCTTGGGCATGTACATGGCAGCACCGACGCATAGCGCCAGCAGCACCGACGCAAAGCACCGGGGGGGGCATGTACACCCTTGGGCATGTACATGGGGGGGCACCCCTTTGAAAATCTTGCCCCCCTAATAGGGAATATGCATTTTTTGGCTCCATCCACGCCGAGGGTTACCAACCCCTGAAAATACCCAATGTCAGAAACATTCGTGTTGCACCGTTTTTTTACGTGATCTCACCTGTTTTCCACGCAACTTGTCCCGATACACCGATTTTTTTTTCAGAATTCAAATTTTTTTCAGAATTCGAATTTTTTTCAGATTTCGAATTTTTTTCAGAATTCGAATTTTTTTCAGATTTCAAATTTTTTTCAGATATCAAATATTTTTCAGAATTCAAATGTTTTAAATATTTCAAATTTTTTAAAGATTTCAAATATTTTTCAGAATTCCAATTTTTTTTGGATTTCCAAATTTTTTTCGTGGCAGCCGACTTCCCCCCGCTTTTGCGTGGCAGCACCGACGCAAAGCGCCCGCTTCACTGATTTTGGTCCCCGTTTTTTTGGTTTGCCTCACCAAATGTCCAAAACATCGTTGCTTTAGTGTTTTTTTTTGCAGTGTTTCATCAGTGCATTACCAAAAGTCCAAAAAATCGT
>JAJGRX010000834.1:290000-291396 GCA_025461125.1 Carex kokanica
AAGCACCGGCGGGGGCATGTACACCCTTGGGCATGTATATGGGGGGGGCGCCCCTTTTGAAAATCTTGCCCCCCTATAGGGGAATATTGGTTTTGGGTCTCCAGCCACGCCCAGGGGTTACCACCCCCTGAAAATCCCCCATGTCATAAACGGTCGTGTTGCACCGTTGTTTACGCGATCTCACCAGTTTTGCACGCAACTTGACCCGATAAACGATTTTTTTTTAAATTTCAATTTTTTTTTTTTCAAATTTCAAATTTTTTTTTCAAAATTCAAATTTTTTCGAAAATTCAAACTTTTTCGAAAATTCAAATTTTTTTCAAATTTCAAATTTTTTTCAAATTTCAATTTTTTTTCAAAATTCAAAATCTTTTTTTCGGGTTTCAATTTTTTTTTTCAAACTTGGCGAACTTCCCCCCGCTTTGCGTGGCAGCACCGACGGGGTCATGTACAACCCTTGGGCATGTACATGGCAGCACCGACGCGGAGCGCCAGCAGCACCGACGCTGAGCACCGACGGGGTCATGTACACCCGTGGGCATGTTCATGGCCGCACCGACGCTGAGCGCTAGCAGCACCGACGCAAGGCCCCGACGGGGTCATGTACACCCTTGGGCATGTACATGGCAGCACCGCGCTGAAGCGCCAGCAGCACCGACGCAAGGCACCGACGCTGAGCACCAACGGGTCATTTACACCCTTGGGGCATGTACATGGCAGTACCGACGCAAGGCACCGACGGCAGCAACCGACGCAAGGCACCGACACTGAGCACGACGGGTCATGTACACCTTGGGCATGTACATGGCAGCACCGACGGCAGCACCGACGCTGAGGCCAGCAGCACCGACGCTGAGCACGACGGGGTCATGTACACCCTTGGGCATGTACATGGCAGCACCGACAAGGCACGAGCTGAGCACCGACTGGAGGCGGGTCTGTACACCCTTGGGCATGTACATGGCAGCACCGACGCTGAGCGCCGCAGCAGCCGACGCAAGGCACCGACGAGGCATGTACACCCTTGGGCATGTACATGGCAGCACCGACGCACGAGGCGCCAGCAGCACGACGGAAAGCACCGGCGGGGGCATGTACACCCTTGGGCTGTACATGGGGGGGCGCCCTTTGAAAATCGGCCCCCCTATAGGGGAATATGGTTTTGGGTGTCCAGCCACGCCAGGGTTACCACCCCCTGGAAATCCCCCATGTCATAAACGGTCGTGTTGCACCGTTTTTTTTACGCGATCCACCAATTTTGCACGCAACTTGACCCGATAAACCGATTTTTTTTTAAATTTCAATTTTTTTTTCAAATTTCAAATTTTTTTTCAAATTCAAATTTTTTTTGGAAATTCAAATTTTTCGAAAAATTTCAAATTTTTTTCAAATTTCA
>JAJGRX010000344.1:0-308801 GCA_025461125.1 Carex kokanica
TCAAAGCCGCACAGAATCACAGCTACGACACACAGTTCGTATTTTGACCATTTTTTTTCATACGAACTCCGATTTGAGTGAATCAAAGCTTGACAGAACCAGGACAAAAATATCTACAACTTTCATGAAGGAAACAAATCCAAAGTGGAATGTAGAATTTTGTACAGCCACACCAATGGCCGCACCAGCCTGAAAAGCTGCTAAACATGGAAAGTTAGTGGGCGCCAAAATTAGAATAACTTGGTCTCCAAGTTCAGAATCACAGAATTGGAAATGTAGAAGTTAGTAGGCTTAGTGGGTGCTGAAAATATAACAACTTGATCCCCAAGTTCAGAAAATGACTAAGTTAGTGGGCTTAATGGGCACCGAAAATAAAACGACTTGATCTCCAAGTTTAGAAAAAGCTATATAAGGTTAAGGAGACCACATGAGAAATCATCACTGCTCATCATTGCTCAATTGAAGTCATTCTACTCCACTTTCCAGCGGTGATCAAAGTTGCGAATTTCGAAGGAAGAGAAGGAAGAAATCGAGGTTTTGCTTGAGCGACAAGGGAAGAAATTGGGCAGAAACTTGGAGATTGGTTATATTCTTTTCTCTTACATATTTTCTCAATTTTTACCATGTTTATTTTGTATTTTCTTGTGGATGCTAAAGCACCCATGAGAGGCTAGATTTCCTCTCTAGGGGCTTAGGCGTTAAACATGAACTTGCGTTAATTTCTAGTTTGTTTGATTCTCTCTTTATGATGATTGTTTTCTTGCATGATTTATTCTTATTGATTGATAAGTTCTCGCTAATTGCATAATCTGTGTACTTGATAGTATCCTGTTTAGGTTTTACAACTTGAATTGCTAGGAACAATTGCTTGACGGTACCTTACTATGTGCTTGAATTATTTTAGGATTTTAGATTTGCAACACACCATTCTAATCTTTATCCGGAACCACAGGAATTAATGGTTAGGTTAGGGTGAAGGACTTAGTTGTGAAGCCTAAAACCTAATTGGGAACCCTAGATTAGATTAGACATTGATATATCATTTTGTGTGCATGTAATGTTAAATATCCCTATTAGGATCGTGATAGCCCTAAAACAAGAGGAACGTTAAATCGCACCAAAATATTTGTATCAATACTTGATTGAAATAGGCTAACATGCGCTTAAATCTAGGTAGTTAGGGTGAAGTACTTAAACGTGAAATCCGAATTATCTAGGCACATCATAAGGTTAGAAACCCCATCAAAGCAAACATGAATTTAGAGACCAAACAAATGAGAAATTAACCAAGGAATTGTAAGCCAAAAGCCCCTAGACTTCTCCAATTTGAATCACATCTGAATTTTAATCGCTTTGTTACAAACTTTTAATTTTCATTAAAAACGAAATTACACAAAAACCCCCCTTTTTACTTTTATTATTTAGTTTTAAAAGTAGTTTACTTTAATAAAAATTAGTGTTTCCCAACTTCCCTTTGGATCGACACCTACATACTACAATCGATAGGTTGTGCGCTTGTAACTAACCTATTTATTGTGTACGAAGGTTTATAAATTTAAAAAAATTAAAAGTGTATTAAAATTGCCCTATATTTCGATACCTAAAATACATAACACTCTATCTCACTCTGCTGGATCTCTAGTGTTGTTCTGGATCATCTCCTCCATCCACTAATGCATTTATGACTCTGTTGGCTCTCTAGTGTTTTTCTGAATCACTTCCTCCATCCCACAATCTCGTTCTCACTCGGATGGATCTCTAATGTTGTTCTGGATCACCCCCTCCATCCACGAATCTCTATCTCACTCTGTTGGATCTCTAGTGTTGTTCTGGATCACCTCCTCCATCCCCGAATGTATTTCGCACTCCGTTGGCTCTCTATTGTTGTTATGGATAACATACTTTATCAACAAGTATCCTTCTAACTCTGTTGGATCTTTATTGTTGTTTTGTATCACCTCCTTCATCCATGAAAATCTACTCTCGCTCCATTGGATCTCTAGGTGTTATTCCGGATCACCTCCTCTTCCACGAATCTCTATCTATCTCCGTTGGATCTCTACTGTTGTTCCGAATCACCTTCTCCATCTACGAATGTATTTCTAACTCCGTCGGCTCTGTAGTGTTGTTTCTGAATCACTTCATTCATCCAACAATCTCCTTTTCACTCAGTTTACATATTTATTTATTATAAAGAAACCTAAATAACCATGAGACTTTCTTTCTTACTACTTTAGAAAATTCAAACAAAAAAGATCACGACAAAATAAGAATATGTAATGCAACTGAAACAAAAAAGTCATAAAATCATCAACTAAAAAGTTTTATTTCGAATAAAAAGAGGTTATACATGGTTTGGGCTCCTCGGAGCTTACATATTTTTAGCATCAATACCTTTCTAGTTTGCTGGAATTGAGAGAAAGTGTAAAGCTTGTGTATAAACTAGCCTAAACTATGTGGTTTTTAGGGTTTATAGTAGAAGAGAGTTCAACAGCTGAATATATGGGTGTAAATTGTGTCTTTTATCTGTGCTTTGAGTGCCCCTTTTATAGTAAATTGAGATTTACGGTTTTAGAGCTTGTTGAGGTGGCTTTCATCATGGCCACCAGCTGTTTGATCAATGGCCCTTGCTGTTGGCTTCATTCCACCAGCTATTTCGAACCTCTTCAGCATTTCAATTACTCTTCGGGTTAAATTGGGAAAAGAGAAAAGGGTTCGGGTTTGGGAAATGGTATAGACGTGTAGAGGGAGATAAGTCTTCACAAGTTTTGGTGAGCTTTTCCTTCAATTTAGTTCTTACTCGGGCCAATTTACGGCTTAAGATTTGGCCTATAACGCGAGCTGAGAGGAAGGAGGAGGGACTGACAAGGTGGGGCCCGCATGTCATTCTCCCCTGCTCAATGTCCTTTTCTTCTTAATTCTTTTGTTTCTCTCGGCTATACTTGGTGTGTCGTGAGCCACGCAGGGGCTTGACTATGGTACACGGAATACCGGGTGCATCCAAATCGAAGGGGTTACGGCGCTAGATTTGAACGCAACGCCTTTGGTATGTGTTTATGTGGTCTTAGCATGCCATGGACCGAGACTCTGACCATTCGGTATACCCGTGTTATGTTGCTATGCCGTATCCATTTATCATGTGCAGCTCCAAATTACACCCAGAGTAGATTGTAGGGGTAGTTTTGCTAGGTGTTGACATGGATTTGTACCCAACATATTCTCCCACAACTGTTTTATTCATAGGAAATTAATTCCTTTGTGATTTTGACCATGTTGCACATTAAAATTTATGGTTTTTCATGAGGAATATTACCAAGAATTTTAATATGTCATATTTAATTTATCTTGGAGAGCCTATGCATGACTTTGGCTTTTTTCCAAGCATATTCAATTGTCCCAAAAAATGCTACTTATTATTTTGAATTAAAATAACAACTTTTTAGGGTCAAACAAATGCCCCCCACCTGGGTGAGGTGCGAAGACTTTAGGATTGAACAACTTAGCCAGGTGCCCCCAGTGTTCTTCTTAAACTTCATGGAATTCTTTCTGAGTTGTTTTCTTTGCTTATATCTCCGGTGTTTGAACTCCATATTGGGCATTGGGCTTGGAAGCACGTCTGATCATCATCTTCGATCACGTCTACTTCAAAAGGTACAACTTGTTGATTTCGTGACAGCTTATACATATTTTTTCCTGTTGAAACAACTTGTTTCATATCTTTGAGGTTATATATAAGCAACTTGTTTCATTTCAGCAATCTTAATTAACTTATTTTGTTTTGTTTCATTTCAGCAATCGTTGGTGCGGTGCCTTGTAGTGTCTCCTTTCTTTGGTGCTTGCTGATTTTGTGACAGCCGAGAGGCGAGGCGTGAAGGCCTTGGTACCGCATCTTTCTTGCCCCTCTTTGCGATTTGCTCATCTCTCGGGTAATAAAAAATACATCCTTTTTATTGTTGCTTGTTGTATGTTGATGGTGCCTTGTCGATTTTTCTTGGTATCGTGATGTCTAGCGCGGGTTGTTGATTTTCCCGGCTTGACTAGTTGGTTATCGGTTGGTAAGCATTGTCTGGGCTGTGCTTACTTGTTTGTGACTTGGTTATTTACAATATTTTCTGTGCTGGCCTTACTGGTTTGGTTCTCTATTTTTGTGCTGACCTTGTTTTTAAGGGTACTTTAGTTCAAAGGAGAGACATTGTAAATTGAGTAGTATTTAATTGCTGGTTTGGTTCACTAATTGTATTTAATTGCTGCAAATTGAATAGTGTATTGAATTGTATCCCTTGAACTGCTAAGTGCCGAGTATTTATGATTGGTTCACTAATTGTTTCTTTTTTCTAAGTATGTTGAGTTGAGGTACTGTGAAAACTTTCGTTTAATAGAATGCTGAGTTGAGTTGAGGCATCAACTACTATGAGCATTAAACTTTACCAGCTCTAGTTTTACTCAAGGAACTTAATTCTTCTAATCCCAGTTGACCTGAATGGTACTGTATTAGTAAGTACTGTACTTAGAGGTAATTAACTTCGATAAACTAGGCTAACATGTGTGTGTACTCATATAACCTTTGGGTATCATATATGCAAAGGTGTACATTGCAATTTTACATCTCTTTTCTATTCATAGTTATTATTCAATCTCATGCTCATGTAAAAGTGGTGCTTGATATGAACATTTTAGATAAAATAATACCCATATATGTCATATTTATTCCATGAATCATGGTAATAATAATAACAACTATCATTATTATCATTTCTCAACCATCTACGGATAGAACCAGCATTATTGTATAACCTTGTACCTTTGTATACATAAGTTACTCATATTAGTTATTATTTATATTTGTAACCTTGTACCTTTTATTCAAATAATAATTTTTTGTTTATTATGTCAATCCTGTTTTCATTTATGTCATATGACCAAATTGTGAGGTGGTACTCTTCCAAGTCTACAGATCAAAGGGTGTCCTTGGGCCAACACACAGAGCTTGCATGAAGGTTTTGCTAGACCACAGTTCTGATGTACTAGTTCCTCTTGTTCAATTTTCTCTTTTGCTCAAATAATATGTAGGGTTATATATATAGATTGGTTGTTTGATTAAGGCATAATTTAATTAACTTGTTTCGTGGATATAATATGGCATGTAATTTGGATAACATGTAATTTGGATAATTTTAGTTAATTATTGTGTTTAGATAATTTGATATATTGTGTTTAGTTAGCATGTTCAAAGTGTTTGTGACTGTGGCATATTACTTATTGGCCAACAAATTTGGTGGGGGCTAGCAACATTAAAATATAATTAAAAAAAAAGAAAAATACAATCAAGATCAGTTCTTGATTATCAATATCAGTATCGGCTAATAACAAACAACCGTTCCTGATTGGCAACATCAGTATCGGCTAATTCAAACGACCGTTCCTGATTATGGAATCAGTATCGGCTATTTGACTGATCCTGATTAGTGGTACTATCAGTAACGCCTGGGTCAGTATCGTCCGTAGGTCCGTTCTTGATGTCCCTTTTTGACCGTTCTTGATGTCTAGTTCTCCACGAGTGAAAGGACACGGTTTGTTTATTTTGTTGTTTTAGTTGTTAGATGTTTTTTGAGCAAAAATAAGGATCTAGTCCTTATTTGTTTTATTGATAAGAATATTAGAAACCTTAGTACAGGATTGAAAAGAAATTCAACAGTGTTGAATTTAAGCTAAAACATTGAAATATTAAAAGAAAAAAAAATTTAAAACACTTCTCGCCAAATAGCCTCTCAGACACTAGTTTAGAAATTTCCACTGATCTTGTACCTCCAACATTAAATCTTGTACATTTTTGTATTGCTCCCTGAAGATCCTGGAACATCTTTCCCTCCAGCCTATGAACATTGCCAATAAGAGCAATTCCCTTTATTTTTTATCACCTCCTTTATGCACAATCCATTTATGAGCCTCCATCCTTCTAAAGATCACCTTCCAATCTCCTATGAACAAGCCGAATTTTGCAGAAACAACATTATATAGCTCCAATGAGAAAAAACACTCTGTAAACAGATGTCTTATTGATTCACATTGTGATCTACATAGCACACACATGCTGGACATATTCCAACCTCTTTTTTGCAGGTTTTCAGCTGTTAGAATTTTCCTATGGTACACAAGCCAACCAAATTTTTTGATTCTAGGTGGGATCTTCATCTTCCAAATTCTATGTACATATGTAGTAAACATTGGTTCATTCTTAAGCCCTAGATATGTCGATTTAATAGTGAAGGACCCTGTGGATGTCAGATTCCACAACACATCATCTTGTCCTGTAGACTGATGTACTTGAGATGCCAGAAAATTCTGTAAATGCTCTAATTCTCTTCCAAATTCGTCTAATGTCACCCCTATTGAACAAACTCAATAGATCTTGTGTTTGAAGAACTTGCTGGTATGACAAATTCGGCTTCCTTGCTTCTTTGTATAAATCTGTAAATACCTACTAAAAAAACCATGCCCCCAACTATGATTCCAAAATTGAATTGTGGAACTATCTCCCACTCTTCTTGTCATGAAGCATTCACAAAAATTCTTCACCATCTTTAAATTTTGTGTAAAAAATCTACATTCTGGCAATTCACTTGGCCTATCCATTTCAAACATAGAGAGTATTGAAGATTTCGAGAGCCGCCTTTCCGGTTTGACCCAATACCAGTACCATTTGGCCAAAAAAGCCTCATTAAAGACACGAAGATCAATGACACCAAGACCTCCCAACTTCTTTGGTTTGCAGACTAATTCCCAATTGGCCAATGGAATACCTGTTTCATGAACTGAACCTCTTTTCCACAAAAAATTCCTTCTGATTTTGTCTATTTCCTTAACTACCCATTGGGGCATTTTGAAAGCAGACATGAAATATGTTGGTATTAAAGATAATACCGCATTGATAAGAACCAGTCTTCCAGCAATTGATAATTGTGCAACTGCCCAACCTTGTAATCTATTATTCACCTTTTGGATAAGCGAAATATAAGCAACCTTGGGAAGCTTCTTGTTTGACAAAGGGAGTCCGAGATATGTGAAAGGGAAAGTACATTTCTTGCATCCTAATGTGTCTATTAATTGTTGTAATAAATGTTGATCCTCCAAGAGCATAAGTGATTCAGACTTCTCCATACTGATAGATAAACCTGAAATTTGCTTGAATGTTGCGAACAAGATTTTCAAAGCCTGAACTTGTCGCAATTTCGGTTTAAATAAAAAAGGGAATCATCTGCATATAAAAGACAAGGTTTCATCCCTTCAAATGGTAGTAGCCATGTTCTGTTGTGCACCAATTCGTCCAACCATCTTGGAATAAAGTTCATAGCCAAGATGAAAAGTAATGGGGATAGAGGGTCGCCTTGACGCACCCCTCTTTTTAGCATGATTTTCTTAGTCAAACATCCATGGGTGATTATTTGTGAGTCTCCATTAAGAACACAATTTGAGATCCACCTTATCCATTTATCAGAGAAGCCAAGACCTTGCATAACCTTAGATAAAAATTTCCAATTTAAAGTGTCAAAAGCTTTGTGTATATCAGTTTTGAATAAGCCAATCGGTATGTGTTCATCCTTTGATCTTTGAATGATCTATTGAGCATACAAAAATCCCTTAGTGATTTGACGACCTTTGACAAAACCAGTATGGTTATCTTTAACCAATGAATTGATGTGGGGTTCTAATCTGTTGGCTAAATTTTTTGATAGAATCTTTTGAGTGCTATGTAATAAACTGATTGGTCTGAAATCTTGTGGCTTATTTGCCCCTTCTTTCTTAGGTATAAGAACAATGTAAGAAGTATTCAGATGTTCCAGGGTTAAGTCCATTTCCAAAGTATCATTAAGAGTCCTTAACAATTCTAGTGCAATGATGTCTTTAAATGCTTTATAAAACTCCCCAGTGAAACCATCTGGACCAGGGTTTTTATTATTAGGCATATTGTCTATTACTAGATGAACCTCCTCCAATCTAATCGGATCTGTAAGCTGTTGAAGATTATCATTGCATTCATACAAATTGTCCCAATTGATAACTGGTAATTCGTCAGATTCTGTCCCCATTAACTTCACATAAAAATTCCAAAAGACTGATGTTTTCCCATTCCGAGTTCTATGTTCTTGACCTTCATGTTCAATCATGTTGATTGTATTTGATCTTTTAGTTGAAGTTGCTAATTAGTGAAAATATCTTGTGTTTTTGTCACCATTGAGTTCCCATCTCACCTTAGCTCTCTGTCGCCATATTTCCTCTTCCAAAAGACTTAGCTGTGCATACCTCCTTTTGATTGTAACTTTGACCCACTTCTCCAATTGTGATATATTCCTGTTTTCTTCCACCTTTCCAATCCAATTTAAATAATCTCTACATACCACTATTTGACTCTTAGTGTTACCAAGTTTATTGTTTGTCCATTCCTTGATAGCCCTTTGAAGTTGACACAACTTATTGTGAAAATTTTGTGTTGTTGATGACACATCCATTTCTTGCCATGCTTGTGTAACAAAAGCTTTGAACTGATCAAACTGTAACCAACTGTTCTCAAACCTAAAGAAAGCTGTTCTTTTAAAACCTGTGTTAGCAATATAGATGATTGGATTATGGTGCGAAGAAGTGTTAGCCAAAGCCTTCTGTTTCGAGTTAGGAAAAGCAGTACTCCAAGCAAAAGATATGAGAAACCTGTCTAATTTGGCCATAGCTCTAGAGTTGGACCAAGTGTATTTTTTCCTCCCCATTGGCAAGTTAAGTAGTTCTAACTCCAGTATCAGTTCTGCAAATTTCGCACATTCCCTCCAATTGACATTGTTGATATTATTTCTATCCCCCTGTAAAAGTGTGACATTAAAATCTCCACATATCAGCCATGGTATATCATCTTCTAGCTTAAGATCTCGCAACTCTTGAAAAATATCCCTCCTTAAAAATGCCACTGTTGGCCCATAAACAAATGTCAATACAAATTCCCCCCCTTCATACTCTATAGTCACTGTTAAACTATATAAACCCCTTACATAGTCCAATACAAAAAATTTCCTCTCATTCCAGGCAATCAATATTCCACCCCTTGTCCCCACTGCTTCCAAACTTTTAAATTGCCGTAATCTTCTTCCACATGTCTGCAACACTTGTGTGCTATTCACACTATCTAATTTTGTCTCCTGGAAACATATTACATCCGGTTTGTCCAACAAAGCCGTTTGCCTTACAACCAGCCTTTTATCTTTCTCATTTAGTCCCCTCACATTCCAAGAAATTACTTTAATTTTAGAGACAAAATCCATAATAACCTATTATCTTCTTAATATTAATATTGGGGAACCTTACATATTCAGATCTCTTGATTCCCCAATAATTACTACGCAGAATAATCCAAACACCCTTATCTTCTAGAACTCCACCTCAAACTCTCTCTAGAAACATTCTTCTTACATCCCCTAAAACAATAGAGTATTGAAAAAAACACCACCATCTTACTATTGCTATTCCCTACCAACTCAACCACACTTTGCTGCCAATATAAACAACAATGTCCCCAAAATAACATAATATTAAAAGGCAAATTCTTCTATGGACATAAGGACCTATTTGTAAAATGAACATATTTTCATTTTCAAAGTTCAAACAGTCGATCCGACCGTTCAACATTATCTCCATATTAAAATGTACTTGGAGGTCAAATTTTACATTTTTTTTTAATTTTTTTACTATTTATTAAGTATTTTACAAAATTCAATGGTCTGAATTTGACTAGTTTTTGTAAAATACTTAATAAATAGTAAAAAAATTCAAAAAAATGTAAAATTTGACCTCCAAGTACATTTTAATATGAAGATAATGTTGAACGGTCGGATCGACGGTTTGAACTTTGAAAATGAAAATATGTTCATTTTACAAATAGGTCCTTATGTCCATAGAAGCATCACTCATATTAAAAACTATCATAAAAACATTGTTACTTCTAAAGAAAACCAAATAACCCTTGATACTTATCCACCCTTCTCTCAGACCATGGCCACTTTGGCCACTTCATCTTCCAGCTTCCCTTTTAACTCCACTCCTGCCAGCTGCACCACTAATTTCGCTTGATCTAAATCCAAAGGATTGAGAGATTTCAGATACTCCAAGCTCACTTTCGTTGCCTTGTTGCATTTCTTCTTGTAAGACCTCTTGCCATTCTTGACACTGTAATTCACTTTCTTCTTCTGCGCCTTAATCCTTTCACTTCTCTTCACTTGGGACGAACCTTCAACCACCAGACCCATGTTGGACTGCTCCTCAGACAAGACCGGAGCCTCATCTTCTATGAAACCTTCATTGCCATGATTTGTAGAGGAGTCATGCAAAAACCCTTCAAACACATTTGCAATTGGCCCATGTTCAAATCCTGGTGGCAGACCTTCTAAGAGCTCCGCATCAGAAATACCATTGCCATTCCCACTACCTTCCTTACCAGAGCCCTTTTCCATCACAGCTTCCATTTCATATTCAACCCCAGCCCCCACAATCTCATCCTCCTTAATCAGCTCCTCAATTACCACACTACTTTTTCCCCTCTTGCTAGTGTGATCTCCCTCAAAAAACCCCTTTCCTATGTATGCTGCACCCATGGGTGGATGAAAGATATTTGTCCCATCCCCTTCTTTCTCTTTCTCTATATTATCCACCAATCCAGAGACAAGAATTAGATTAGAGTTACATGACCTTGGTATGAGTTGTAGCTGATGTTCCCCGGGACTGGCATTGGCTGCATCTTTTGGGCTCATGGTTTCCATCGGTCCCTGCCCCTTCTGACCATGAAGAGTTTGCCCCTCCTGATTGAGGAATCCTGCTTCAACTAGCCTCTTTCTCAAATTATCAACTCATGAATGATCACATCTAGACTGTACTTTTTAACCTTAAACACACTTTTCGGTTCAGACTGCAAGTATACAATCCTATCGAGTAGTATATTGTCGGGTATCGATCACAGGGACGGTTCAGATTTAATCTAGAATTTTACCTAAATTAAATAAAAACTAGAAGTTGGAAAAGGTTGTTTTGGTTTCTAAAATTTCCTACAGTTCAATGACAATAATAAAATGCAAAGAAGTAAATAAACTTGGTTTAAATCAGATGTAAAAGGCGTTTCCAGGGTTATGACTTCATCTAAGTTTTGCCTCGAGGTGCCCGGTCCGTGTAGTGTCCTACACGGGCCGTGTCAGTGTACACGGGCCGTATACTGTCGTACACGGTCCGTGTGGCCCTCGAGTGAATGCAGCAGTTATTGTTTTCTTTGTGTTGTTCCTTTGTGTAGGGTTCTACTGACCAGACCTAATGTCTCTAAACCTCAACTATCGTCTGTTGGCTTATTAACCTGGTATGGAATTGCAATATATGCCCTCGTCGGGTTCTAGACCTCAACTGTCGTATGTTGGTCTGAATTACCTAGTTGCTTGGTTGGAATACTAAAGGTAACCTCATTCCGTCGATATGAGGAAATGTTCACCTGTCGGTTACTACTTGGTTTCACCTTTCGGATCACTAATCCTACCTCATGTACTTAGTTTGGTTAAGAGATTATAAGGGCCAAAGTACCTTCTAGATGTGATCATTCATCTAGTGGTAAACCAATAAAAATCAAATAACTTACACTAAGCAATTAAAATCAATCACAATCAAGCAAACACAAATTTCAACAAAAGAATTCAATAACTAACATACAAAACAAATCATTCGATTACATCACAACCCTAGAAACTAAGAAATCTACTCAGACATAGTTCTAAAACAAAATAAAGAAGTAAAAAGAAGATTAGCCATGACAAAACCCGAAGAATCAAGAAGATCCGTCGAAAACTTGCGTCTTTCGCTTCTCAACTTCGTCTCTAAGCTTAGCCGTCAAGACCAAACCCTAGAAATTGCTTCTCTGCTCCAGAATGACCTCTCTGGTGCAAGAAATCTCGCTTATATACTCGTTTTGCCGACCTTCCATTCCTTAGCTTTCTTTCCAAATTCTGGATTTGTTTCCAAAATTGCTTGACACGGCCCGTGTGGAATTCTACACGGACCGTGTGCCTGTGTTCTTCATGCGGTCGAGTCAGCGGTCTTTATGCGGTCGTGTCATCGGTCGAGTCGAGATTGACACGGCCCGTGTGGAATGTTACACGGACCGTGTAGAGACTTCTAAATTCCAGATTTCTTCTCGATTTCGCCCGATTCCTGCAGAATAAGAATAACTTGCAGCAGTACCACATTCTATATATAATCAATGAATTATAATCGAATTTATAGATTAAAACACAGGTTTTTGGTACGATTTTAAGGTCAAAATATAGATATGAATACGAGATATCACCCCTCCTGATAGAGGAATCCTGCTTCAACTAGCCTCTTTCTCAAATTATCAACTCATGGTGAAGCTGTTCTGTTCCAGTTGGAGCCAGAACTCGAAGGAGTCCTCTGATGCCCTGGCCCCCTGTTGCTGTCACGTCTTCTCTGCCTCCTCGCCTTTGTTGGTCTTTCTCCCGCTTGCCCTGTTGTCCCTTTGATCGTCTCCATCTCTGTCCCTCTCATCATCATTGCGTCCACTGTGGTGTTGGGGCGGAGGAGGTGGACCTTGATGATCCAACCAACCATCCATTTCCACCCTAACCTTCTTCTTGTATGGATTCACCTTTAGCTTGAGATGGAAAGGAATGTTTTCTGGTTTCTTACAAGCTACAAACATCGTGAGATATTCATAGTTTCCGTTGTTAAAGTATAGAGCCACCCTTAATGGATATCCAAAACCAGATACAAGGGTACACATATCAAACTTGTTCCAGTGCTGTAGAGGGAGACCATAGAGATTGATGCGTGCTCTCCTACCCAAAGGATCAAAAGCCATTTGTAATTGAGGGGAGTAAGGGTGCAACGATATCTCAATGTTGTTACCAATGTAAAAAGATGCACGATCAATGGCCGCATAAGCCATTTCTTCAATTGGGAAGATAATGAGCATATCACCAAAATCTTGATGGATGGTAAACACAGGAAAATCTGCCGGGTCACTGTGGAATTGGCGACCCATACACTCTGCAATTCTTCTCCTAATGTCTGGGACATCTCCACCTGGTCCTGCAAAAATAAAAGCAGATTTTTCTAGAAAACAGTTTGCAGGGCTTAGTTCCTCCCTTGGTGCTATATAGACCTCCAGAGAAAGTGGTCTATGATTCCATATGCCTGCCGGAACAGCCATTGTTTGAATGTGGGAAGGGATCTTTTTAAAATTGAGCTTTGGGGAAGACTGTTGCGGTGGAGGAAAAGAATGAGTACTACCTTGGGATTTATAGGCGTTTCCATTCCTCGGTCCGACCTTTGGATTTCCTTTCAATCTTGAAGGACAATCTCGTATAATGTGACCCGAATTATTGCAATGCAAGCATCGTTTAGGGTTCCTACAACCCTTTTGAATGTGACCTTTCAAGAGGCATCTAAAGCATTTATGCTGCTGTCTTAACTTAAATGCATGAATTTGCAGAGGCGACTGTTGGTTTCTTCCATGTTGTGACTCTTTGAAACCAGTGCGATTCTTCCTTCTTGTGACCAAAATCCAACCGTCATCATCAATTTTGCCATTTAATAAACCCAGATTTGATTGATGTCTTATTTCCGTACTAGAAACTTTTCCCTTTTAGGCGAAATGTGGTGCTTCAGAGTCTCTCTTCTCTTGGGCAACTTCTTGAAGTGTCAGCTCCTTTGTCCTTTGTGACTCTTTCTCAAGATTTCCATGATTGATCTTTTTCACTATGAGAAGTATTGGATGATTTCCAACCAAAACAAGCTCCTGAGCCTCTTGCTGAACGCCATGATCAGCCTCTAACATGGGAAGATTCGCTAGGGCTCCTTCCGATCCATCTTGCCGCAACGTCTTGTCCATCTCTAGATACATCGAGAGATTCACCGTGAGATTCGCCAAAATTGCCTTGTTGATCGCCTTAGGGTTTTGCGCCACCATTTCTCTCCACATTTTGTGTTGTTAGATGTTGATGTTTAGACATGGATGTTTTTAAATGTTGATGTAGTTTGGATGATGTTTTGAATGTAGTACGATTGATGTAATTTTATGTTTTAATTAATAAAAATTATACCTGGCAGCCACTGTCAAGGGTTTCAAAAAAAAAAACACCGTTCTGGTTATGTCTGAGACAAATCCAACCTTTCTTGCAGATATAATGTTTCCCTTAGGCTGGGTAGAGGAACAACAACTCAAAAATGTCTATCCCAACCTCTTCTCCTATGCTACCCTCAAAGAAATGTCAGTGCAATAAGCTTGTCAGGATGGAGCCTGGAACTTCGACACTGAAGAAAACCAATCCAATTTGACATTGCAAGAGAAACATCAACTGCAGCAGAAACAACTGACTCTGGGTCTGACAAGTTTATATCAAGAAGACGAGGTACTATGGAAGTTGACCAGAAATGGAAGGTACACAGTGAGCTCGTTCTATAAGATAGTGGAGGAAGGTCCATATGTTCAAAATACAATATCAAGAAGTTGGAAGTTGGCTGCACCACTCAGAGTACTGGTTTTTGCATGGTTGATGCTACACAATAGGATCACAACAATTGACAATTTCATTATCAAAGGATGGATCATACCCAAAATGTGTTGTCTATGCCAATGTCAGGCTGAGATGGTTAAGCATATGTTTGGTCAATGTCAGTTCACAGTGCTGGTCAGAGAAAGAATGTGTGCAAATCAAACTCAATTGAGGGACTGTTATCAGGAAAGGGATTTAGAGAAAAGAGATAGAGGATAGAGTAATGAATTGAGTCTAAATCATTGTATTATTCATTATCTCTGTTGATACAATAACCTGGTATTTATAGACCAGTAGAATACAAGCTATAAAGTAGTAACATAATGAATAACAGAATAACAGAATTGTAACAGATAACTGATTTTGTTATGGAAAGGAAATGCTGCGCTAATATCCCCCCTCAAGCTGAAGCTGGTACATCACGCAGAGTCAGCTTGGTTCGCAAAAAGTCAAGTCTTGCTGCCGACAAAGACTTGGTAAACAAATAAGCTAGTTGATCCTTGGAGGAAATAAATCTCACATTCAATTGTTTTCGGGCAACCTTTTCACGCACAAAATGAAAATCAATTTCAATGTGTTTCGTTCTCGCATGAAATACTAGATTCGAGGCAAGAAATGTGGCCCCCAAGTTGTCACACCATAGAATCGGGTTAGATGGCAGAGGGACACATAACTCTCGGAGTAGCTGCTGTAACCATACCAATTCGGTACAAGCCCCTGCCATACTATGGTATTCGGCCTCCGTGCTGGACCGAGAGACGGTGGACTGCTTCTTAAGGCCCCAAGAAATTAGATTTGAGCCTAGAAACACGCAAAAACCCGAGGTGGATCGCCTATCATCCGGGCATCCGGCCCAATCCGCATCGGAGTAAGCATGGAGATCAAAGGAGGAATGAGAACTAATACGAAGTCCATGAAACAATGTGCCCTTAAGATACCGCAAAATGCGCTTGACGGCATTCCAATGCTCATCGGTGGGAGAGTGCATCAATTGCGAGGCCTTGTTGACGGCATAAGATATATCGGGACGAGTAATTGTGGCATATTGAAGAGCACCGACTATGCTCCTATATGTGTGAGGTTCGGCCATAGGGTTGCCCTCAAATCGAGAAAGCGGATCTCCTGGGGAGAAGGGAGTAGTGCATGGCTTAGCACCATTCATTTTGGAACGAACAAGAAGATCCCGAATATATTGCGATTGAGAGAGAAAGATGCCATGTGAGTGAGGTTGAACTTGGATGCCCAAAAAGAAATGCAAGGGACCAAAGTTTTTGAGGGAAAATTGAGAGGCAGGAGAAGAAATGAGAGAAGTCACAAGAGACCAATCGGAGCCGGTCACAATAATATCATCCACATAGATCAATACGATGGTAATTGAGGAAGAATCACCACGTATAAAAAGGGAGGAATCCGATTGAGAGGACTTGAAACCAAGAGCGGTTAAAATTGAAGCCAACTTATGAAACCATGCACGAGGAGCTTGCTTGAGGCCATAGAGAGCCTTTTTGAGAAGACACACATGGTTCGGAAATGAAGCGTCCATAAAGCCCGGCGGTTGAGTCATGAATACTTGTTCTTGAAGGTCACCATGGAGGAAGGCATTATTGACATCCAATTGTCCAATAGGCCAATGGCGAGAGGTGGCAAGAGATAGAACAACACGAATTGTGGTTGGTTTGACTACCGGGCTAAAGGTCTCATGGTAGTCGATACCCTCCTCTTGATTATAACATTTGGCAACAAGGCGAGCCTTATAGCATTCAATCGAGCTGTCGGCCTTCCTTTTTATCTTATAGATCCATTTACACCCGATTACATGTTGGTCGAGATGAGGCGGAACAAGAACCCACGTACCATTCTTTGCAAGTGCATTTAATTCATGAGACATTGCATCACACCACTCAACATGTTTATTGGCCATGGTGAAAGAGGTCGGTTCAGTCAAGGTCGGTCAGTCAAGGAGGTAGGAAGAGCATACTTAGTAGTGAAAAGGGTCTCATGATCGGGAAATTATTTGACTCGACGAGTGTTGTCACGCAAACGTGTTGTCATGGGATGAGTAGAGGCCAAAACAAGGGGATTAGATGGCACAAGTACAACAGATGAAGGCTGAGAAGGAGTTGCCAAGGGAGTCAGAGAGGGCTATGATGAGTGTGCATCAGGTGGACTGGAGAGGAGAGAATTAGTGCGGATTGGAGAGGTAGAAGGAAGAGGGTGCCGCTTGTACACCAGAACAGGCTTGGATGAAGGCACAGGAGGATTCGGTGGAGGCCCCAAAAGAGAATTGGGCCTGATATTGGACAGCCCACTAGTAGAGTCTTGTGGCCTGGTAGGAGGTGCACAGTCAGGGGGCCTTGAAGGAGGCCTGGAGGCCGAGTGAGGTACCGAAGGTGCAAGAATAGGCAGAGAGGTGTAAAATTGCTGAAAATCGGTTTTGTTGGGGGTTACTGTAGCAGCAGGTTGTGAGGCAAAGGGAAAGATTGTTTCATCAAATCGAACACTTCAGCTTATATAGATTTTGTTGGTAGAAAGATGAAGGCACTTGTAACCTTTTTGAGATTGACAATATCCCAAGAAGACACAAGGTAGAGATCGAAATTGGAGCTTATGGGAGTTGTAGGGATGAATTAATGGATAACAAAGACATCCAATAATTCGAAAAAATTTGTAATCGGGAGTTTTGTGAAATAGAAGCGTAAAAGGAGAGATGTGAGGAGGGGTGGTAGGAGGAAGTCGGTTTATGATGAATACCACACTTTGGAATACGTGATCCCAAAATTCCAAAGGTATGGAGGAATGTGAAATAATGGCAAGGCTAAGTTCCACCACATGTCGATGCTTGCGCTCCGCTCACCCATTTTGTTGGGGGGTGTATGGACATGAGGTTTGATGAAAAATTTGCGGAAAGAGGCGAGTAAGAGGCTTGAATTCCGTACCATCATCCGTTTGAAGGATTTTGATGGTCGAGCTAAAAAGATTCTCAACTTGGCATTTAAATTTCATAAAAACATCCACAAGTTTATCCTTAGTACGAAGAAAATAAATCCAAGAGAATCGTGAAAACTCATCAATAAAATGAACATAATAGTGAAAGCCATTTTTAGAAACAATTGGGGATGTCCCCCACAAGTCCGAATGTACCACATGTAAAGGAGAAGTAGCAAGAGAAGAAGAGGGAGTAAAAGACATGAGCCTTGGCTTTACAACAATCATCACAAAGACCCAATTTATTTGTAGTAGGTAAAAAATGAGAATTTATGATGAATTGAGTGGTGGAGGGAGACGTATGACCCAACCTCTTGTGCCATATAGAAGTCGACACACGGTCTCCAACAAATATTTGAGGTGAAGTAGAGATATTGTAAAGGCCATTAATTTGAGAAGCTTGAAGAAGCGGCCGCTTCGTGCGGCGGTCCTTTACAATACAAAACAAGGGGTGAAATTCTAGAATGACATAATTATCTCTAGTTAGTTTAGAGATGCTAATGAGGTTTTTGGTGATATGTGGTACATGTAAGACACCAGTCAAATCTAAAGAACCATTGGTAGAAGGTAAAGCACAATGGCGAAGATTTTGAATTATAAGATGAGAGCCATTACCAACTTGAAGCCGGTCTTGACCATCATAGGCATTGAAGGAGGAAAGGTTGTTTAAATCCGAGGTGACATGATGAGTCGCACCGGAATCGAGAAACCATCCCTCATTTGGAGCGGAAGAGGTGGAATGAAACAATGCTTGAGGAGGTGAGGCATATGCATCATTATCGAAGCGATACCAACACTCAAGAGCCTCATGATCCTTCTTGCGGCAGATCTAACATTGAGGGCGATCTCCAGGTGGCTGTGAGGCACCAGATGGCTGAGAGGCACCAGTTCTCTAGAAGGCGCCTCTGTTAGAATTTGAATTAGATGGGCCACGGCCTTGACTTGCTGAATTAGAAGAGGAATAAGGCCCAGCTGGAGTAGGTAGTAATGGGCCTGGAGATGTGGAGTGAGTAAAAGTCTGGGGACCCTTACCACGCCGACCCCTACCTTTTCCTCTCTCAGCGTAAAAAGCACTCGGATCAGCAGAGTGAGAGGGAATAGAGGATTGCTGAGAGGAGAGCAAGGATTCATGAGTGAGAAGAAAGGCATGGAGATCAACAAGGGAAACCGGCACAGATCTGGTTGTAATGGTGACAACAAAGGAGTTAAAGAGAGGGCCAAGTCCACTGAGGATAGATCGCACCAATTCGGAATCAGGAACAGGATCTCCAGCAGCAGCAAGTTGATCAGCGATCTTTTTCATCTTCTCAAAATATTCGCCACATTTTTGATTGCCGCGGGAAGTGGTTTGGAGAGATCGCCGGAGTTCCATAACTCGGGCAGTGGAGATGGCAGAGAAAACCTGATGAAGAGAGGTCCACAGCTCCCTGGATGTCTGACATGCCACGTACTGAGACAACACACCTTCAGAGATCGAGGTACGGAGCCAGCCAAGCAAGAAGCGGTCTTGCTTATGCCACGCAAGAAACACTGGATTTGGGGAAGAAACACCATTGCTGAGCAGGACCTTGTCGGGTGGAGATAGGGATCGCAAAAAAGCCCAGTTGGCCCGGAGGCCCGGTCATACCCGCCCAGCCCGCCTTTTACCCGGTCGGCCCGGCGCGGTGATGGGCCAGGTAAGGCCGGGCCTAAAGACGGGCCAGGCCAGGCCTGGGCTTGAACCGAAGCCCACAGGCAGCCCGTTGGGCCTATATGTTAATGTTATTATATTAATTTTGAGTTTAGGGTTAGGCAGAGCCGCAGAGGCAGCAGCTCGTCTCTCCAATCTCCATCTCTTATTCTTTCAATCTTTCTGTTACTCTCTATTTCGCCGCTCTCCATCTCTTATTCTCTTTCGTCGCTCACGGCTCACCTCACTCTCTGTTGCTCTCTCTCTTTCCGCGCCAGTCTCGCCCCATCGGTCACAACAACCGGCCACCACAGATCTGCCACGACGCCACCATTCACGCTCCGCCTTCATAGCCGACCTGCTTCGCTCTTCCTCGCACCAATCTGCCTCGCTCTCGGCTTTTCTATCAGGTTAAGAGGTTAGTTGCCTTCCTCTCCTATATATGCCCTAACTTAAGTACTTAACACTGCTTTCTTTTGTGCTTTTTACTTGATGATTTTTTGTTGCTTTTGAAACCTCGGCAACTAAGGGTGCTGCGGTGAAGGATGCGACTCCATCTCCGACAGTAGAAATTTGACGAAGTTTTGTCAGGTGCACCTATTTGCAACACAATCTGATCGATTAGCGGCAGTAAGTACTATTTTTCTTTAACTAAATTATATTTTTTTCTCTAATTTTTGCTCATATGCTCAAAATTGTGGTCCAACTTTTAACTTTTGTGTCAATGTTTAGGTACTGTTTTGCTAATGTTTAGGTACTATGCTTAAAATCTGTTGTGATGAATTATTTGATAATGAGGTTTTGATTTCTTGAAGTCGTTGAAATTTGAGTTGTGGAATCGATGATTTTGAATTGTTAAACCCACCTTTGATTATCTGTGCATGTTGATTTGCTCAAAATTGTGGTCCAATTTTTGTTCGTAAGTATATTTTGCTAATGTTTAGATACTATGCTTTTTCTTAATCATGAATATCTGGAAACTGGTACGGTCCATATCTAGTTCAAGGTCTTTTCATTACTTGGTTGACCTATTTTCAAATGTGCAGAGTCGGTACAGCAGGTATAGGACAATTCCTGGGAACTGGTACGATCTCAGGGAGGCAACAGGAGAGAATTCTAACTCGAGAAGGTAACATCATTTATTTTATCTTTTTTTTTGTCTTGTGTCTTGTATTTAGTTTGACACTAGAATGATTCAGCAAATTTTTATGATAGAATCACAGAAGTATGCATAAATTTTTGTCTTGTGTCTAAGTATGAATAAAATTTAAATCTTGTTCCAAGTAATTAATGGGGGCTGATATGCATAAATTTGATTAAAATTGGTTAGTTTATATTAAAATCAGTTCATACCGTAATGCCATTTGAAATTATATAAGTCACACTATAAATGTCATCATGAAATTACTAGTCACACTATAAATGCCATCATGAAATTATGCTTCCAGTAGCAAAATCACACTAAATGGCACTCAAGTCATACACTTATGCTTTGTTTATTCATATCAGTGATTAAATTTGTATGCTTTGTTTGTGTAGGAGGTTCGTCGTGCCTTGTTAATTTGCTGTTTAGATGCTTTGTTAACATAATTGCAGACATAGTACTTGGTCCCACCACCTTGAATGATACTGTGTACAAAGAAGGGGTTATCAGCACTTGAAGGAATAAATGAGTATATATCATGCTAGTTGAGGGCTTATTAATTTGAATTAGATTAGGTCTTAAATGAGTATATATCAGCATCCAAGAGCATCTAAAGCATTGAAACTTGCTTTGGAACTGCTTTGGTGAATAAGATTACTCCCGAACTGATTTAAACATGAACTTTGATAAGCTGTTTTGATTAAATTTCTGATGCATTTTATCTATTAAAATCTGAGAAGTTGTGAAGTTCTTTTAAAGAAATCTAAACTGGTACTGACCTGGTACAATTATTTTTAAACGTCGGCTCTTTTAATTAGATATTAAAAATACTTTGTTGATTGGCATTGACATACTTTGTTGATTGGCTGAACCTTGTTTACTAATTAAAAATACTCTTCTTTTTGTAGGAAAAATGGCAACCCCTATAGATATTATCATGGCAACTCTGCAAGAACCGACTAATCAAGAGGAAGCATATGATTTTAGTGTTGTTGTTTCTATTGGTTAATTTCTATTGTTGTACTTTGATATGTTGTTGTTGTTAAAACTATGTTATTTTAATGTTAAACCATGTTATTTAGTGTTAAATTCTATTTTGTGCATCAGATTGTGTTGAATTTTATTTTATTGGGCTGGGACGGGCATACGGGTACGGGCCGGGTAAGGTAGCCCATGGGCATGGGCGGGCAGGGCAGGCAGGCATGGGCTTGGGGGAAAAGCCCATGGGCGGGCTAGGCATAGATTTTTAAGCCCATCAGATTGGGCCGGGCAGGTGGGCCATCAGTTTTTAACAGGCAGGCCGGGCATGGGCTTGGCAAAATACCCGTGGGCACGGCCCATTGCCATCCCTAGGTGGAGAGATAGCAAGATCAATGAACCGAGTGAGACCGAAACCATCAAGAATTGGCTCAATCTGTGATCTCCAAGTAAGAAAATTGTCACGATCTAGTTTTGTAGAAACTGGAAGAGTGATCTGAATGATAGGATCAATCGGGGAGGGAGGAGGGGGAAGAACATGAGAAGTCTCGCTTGAAGCCATGGCTTCTCAAGATCAGAGAGGAAGGTAATGGAGAGGCTCTGATACCATATCAGGAAAGGGATTTAGAGAAAGAGATAGAGGATAGAGTAATGAATTGAGTCTAAATCATTGTATTATTCATTATCTCTGTTGATACAATAACCTGGTATTTATAGACCAGTAGAATACAAGCTATCAAGCAATAACAGAATGAATAACAGAATAACAGAATTGTAACAGATAACTGATTCTGTTATGGAAAGGAAATGCTGCGCCTAATAACTGTCCCACTTTTATAGTTGGGGACTTTCAAGAACTGCTTATAAGTACAACTAGCATTGCAATAAGAAGGTTGCAGAGGGTGCAGAGTCAACTCGGTCGAATCAACTCGGTATCGGTCGTGTTCGATCCGAGTTTGACCCGAGTCTCGTGCTCATGCAAGTTTTTCAGTGAAATTCGGTTGAACAGTGATTGACTCTGCCGAGTCATCCGATTTTCAGGCCAAGTGAGGCTGAGTTAGGCCGAGTTTTACCCGAGTCAGCCGGGTTAGGCCAAGTCAATACCATGGGCAGTGATTACAACTGTTTTTTGTAAAAAGATGTTCGTTGTCAGGCCAAGTCATGTAAGAACTCAGTTGGTTAGTTCTTTATAGCTTTATATGAAGCTTGTAAAATGCTTGTTTAGTTAGTTCTTTTGCTGGTGTTGCTTGTAAAAACAAGCTTCTACTAATTTTTTCCTACTTTTTGGCTACAAAACAAGCTTCTGCCAAAAAAAGTCCGAGTTTCCGAGTCAACTCAGCCGATTCCGGCCGATTCAACCGATTCTGGCCGATTCAACCGATTCCGATTCTACGGTCAAGAATCCGATTCCGATTCTGATTCTGAGTTTGAGAACCATGGTTGCAGTTAACACTATGCTTTGTTATATGGAGAGAGCTAGATGTGCTAGAATATTCAGAAGTGAGAGCAAAGACCACATATACGTATAGCAAATGAGATACACAGTGAATTTCAAGACTGGTTCCCTGAAGAGAGTCCGACTCTGGTGCTTTTCCGATCCGAACCATTCAAATTTGTTGAGATTTGTGTTTGAAAAAGTTACTTTATCGAGATACGCAAATGGCAAATTTTGAATGGTTCGGATCGGAAAAGCACCTCCGTGCTTTTCTCTGAGAAAAGCACGTGAGTTGGTTTCCCCTGAAGAGGCGATTGCTGGGAGATAGTGCCATAGAGAAATTATGGTGTTTTGACTTGTTCTTTAACACCTTTTTATTTTCATCTTTTGTATTTGTAATTTTTCCTTTATTTGTTTTTTTTCATTTTCTTTCTTTGTAAGACTTGACATCTCTGGTGTCTGATTAATGAAATATGGGAGCGTGACTTCCACATTTATGCTTCAAAAAAAATGCATCAGGAGACTTGTTCTTTCATTTGACTATGCAAAAATATAAGTCATAATAACATTTATATTTCTCCTCTCTTTAAGGTTCTCCGTTGAGAGCGTGAAAATAAAGGTAAAAAATAGAAAATATTTTATCAAATTCTAAGTTTCAGCTGAAGCAAGAATAGGCAACAACCCACTGTGCCTGAGCAATGCATCCGGCGAGGGTTCACGTCCCCGGAATTCAACAAAAACCTGATTTATTGACACAAATATGTAATAGGAAGATATAATAATCAGAACTTAGTCTTGGAAATATAAAATATTATGAAAATAAAAAGGATAATTAAAGTGGCATTCATTCTTACAACAAGTTTTGTGAATGCCTCCCAAATCAGATTATCAATGCTACTAGAAAATGCAAGCCATATACCATTATAAAACATAAAATATGTCCTAGCCATGTCTGCATAATTTTCTTTAGTTGCTGAAGCTAGCTACCACTCATTGGGTATTAGAGGATGTTTTTTTAGTGGGTTAAATCATACATGTATACATTATACTCTGACAAGGCACAGAGCAGTGGCGGATCTAAGGCTTAGCCAAGGAAGGCTAAGCCACCCCTATGATTTTAAAATTTTAATTATGTATATTGAAAATTAAATAAATTTTTGTTTGTTTAAATTTTTACATAGTTTAGCCTTTCTCGTAAAATGACAAATATGTGCTTGTAGTCTAGTGGTGAGAATTCTCAGTGACCACACTTATTTTTTTTGGTTTACAGATGGACAAGAAATTTGGGAAACAACCTTTATTGTTATAAATAAATCGGAGCATACCTCAAGAGGTGATTTGCCACCTCCATAACCAAGAATTGTATCTCTGAAGTGGTTACCCGTTTCTTTAAGTGCCTATTTAAAGAGGGGTTAACCATCAGTACTAATCTTGTAACAAATAGCTATATCTTTCAGGATTTTCTCAAAGTAACCTCATAGAATTAATAACAGTCATAAAAGATATATTGGTGGTATGTATCACTGAGTCTACCTTATCATTGTCTAAACCAGCATCCTCAAATGCAGAGAAAGCATCAGCTGATAACACCTGAGCCCACTGTCGCACAAAAGCAACAACAAGTTTAGTTTATATGATAAAGCACTTCTATAAAGCTTAGACAGAATTGGGATAACGTTACTTGTACAACAGAACCAAAATAAGTTCACATAATTTCTTCAAGTAATGGAGAAGTCATCATATAACTGACCATTTAAGCTACTAGATGGGTTCAAATTTGGGAACATGATGATTGATAAATAAATAAAATTGAGCTAGCATGTTTACCCTTATCATGATTTTATTTATTTACATAAGAAACACTGAAACATTAAAAATAGCATTAAAAAAAATATTACCTTGTACGAGTAGTATCCAGCAGGCATGCCACCTGCATGCAAAATGACACCAATATTAAACCTTTCTAGCCCCTTTATGTTTCTCTATTGATCTTCCATGTGAAATCAAGGAATTTCATAATACCAGTCAGTTGTTGATTTGATCCAGTTCTGAAGTATCTTTTTGTTTTTTTGTCTTTTTTGTTGTTTCTTTGTTTGTTCAAAGTGTATATGCAAAAAAGGATATATTCAAGTTCTACATGGTTAAAGAATAGTAACGGAAAATGTTGCTTTATGTTGGAATCAACTACTAAATTAACAGTCAAAACCGGTAGGTGTTCAACTAAGGAATTCCATACCAGCAAGGTTGTTGATGTTTGAGCACCTTTATAACAATTCTGTGTACAATTATGTAAAGTGGACCCTACTATTTTCGCAAGGATTGTGGGATGTCATTGACAAAGATTTTACGGAGCCAACTATGAATGCACTGATGTTGGAGCAAAAAGAAGATCAAATGAATGATGCCAAGGCCATGTTTCTAATTGAACATGGGGATTTAAGAGCGTGAAGGAATGACAGACCATGAGTTCATATGCATTCCTATATAGTAAATCTTCTTCTTCCATGAGTTCATAACATGGATGCTAGATTATTATAAACAATTTATAAAAAATATATAACATGGATGCTAGATTATTATAAACAATTTATAAAAAATATATATACACAAATCGTACACGGTTATTCACTGAGAAACCGTGTATGATTTTCATAAATTGTACATGGTTTTGATTGACAACCGTGTGTAAATGTGTGTTATACACGGTTATGTTGGAAGAACCGTGTATAATTTTCTTAGGGTTTTGGGTTTTCGCACCTCTTTCACAGGCCTGTGTTTAATTTTTACATCTCCTTATGTCTAATCAAATAAATTTCTCTCCTCTCTCTCTTCTACATCTTTATTTCCGTCCTCTCTCTCTCTTTCTTCTCCTTTCACTCCTCTCTCTCTTAGGGTTTTGACGGTGCTCTCTTTTTCCCCTATCTCTTCTTTAAAAACTCCTTCAATCTCTCCTTTTCTCTCTCTCGAAACCAATCTTGAGTTTAAGGTAATGGAGAGGGAAAAAATCTTAAGCAGAATAAAGTGTGACTTCATAAGCAGATTGCCTGACCCGATACTTCACCTAATCTTAGAGCTCCTCGAGACTAAGGAGGCAGTGCAGATGTGTGTGCTGTCAAAGAGGTGGGAGCACCTCTGGACCTCTTTACCCTTCCTCCACATCACTTGTGATTCTTCGATGAACGCTTCCTTGGAGGGGATGGCTACTTTTCTTAGTTTGCTAACAAATTGTGAATGCCTGGAATTACATTTCAAGTGCGGTCAGAGCAAGGTATGCAATTTGGATACATTTCGAGTGCTTGTATTTTCTTATTGTTTATGCGGTTGAATAAAATAGCAAAATATCAAAATTCTCAATGAATGCATAAATAAATAATTTTTTGACCTCGTGTTTATATTAATTATTTCAAATTTTGGAACTGCCATTTTCTGTTTTGTAGCTAGAGCAATCAATATTTCAAAAGCTGGAGAATGTCACTGTTTCTCTTTGTACATTTTCATGTTTTCAAATAGAAAATTGGATCTTGAGGAGTTCACCAAACTTGAAGAAGTTTACAATAATAACAGGAAAAGGATGTGTAAGTTTTTTTCCAGATATTTCTAATTTTTTCCTTTAGTCTTTTTACTTGAATGATTAAGTAAAGATCTCATTAGTTATTCGTTGGTTGCAGTTTTGTTATGGTTTTGAGGGATAGTACAAACCATGAGTTAACTAAAACCTCATCGACTGTTTCAGCATCTCAAAGCAAAAAGCTCGAGATGGTTGAGGTCAAGTTATGGAGATATGATCCCATGGTACGACGATATGTACACACTTTGATGACTGGTACAGAGGAATTGAAAAATCTGAGGACAATCTGTTTGTTCAAGCACCCTCCCAAGGAGTGTATGATCAAGTGCTCAAGTTATGATGATATTCAGTTTCAATGGGTAGATATATGTATGTATAGTAAAATAAAGAACTATCTGAAGATGATCCTTTTTCTCCAAGTGTTTATAATTTAGAGTTCCTCTGTGTGTTTTGCTAGTTGCTATTTAATTTGTACTTTATATTAAATATATATGAATTTGTAAGTTCGCCTTATTTTCTGATGTGATATTATCTATGTTTGGTTTCAATAGTTAGCGAACCTATTTTGGTTTCGATCTGAACATTAACTTATGACTTTGTGTATGTAGAATATTTCTTGAATTATGGATGTATATAGATGTGTAGTATTATATGTTTAATGGCTAACAAATATGGATACTAGCCCATTATAATCTGCATTGAAAAATATAAATCATACATGGTTATATCACATAAACCGTGTAGAAAATATTATCATACACGGTTATTGAACATGAATAGCGTATAATTCTCTTCAATCATACACGGTTGCGTTGTAGGAACTGTGTATATAATCCTTGGTAACATACACGGTAACCCGGACCGTGTGTAAATCTTTTGTTTTAGCATCTTTTTTTAGATCTGACACGGTTCCCTTGTGGTAACCGTGTATGTAAAGGGTATATAGACACGGTTCCGCAACCTTGTACAATTTATCGACACATTCATACACAATGTGCAAGGACACGGTTGCGGAACCGTGTGTCATTACCATTTTTAACCATGTATAGTCGTCTTTTCTATAGTAGTGTATCTAGTCAAAGCTCAAAAAGCAAGTACATAGGTTCAAGTCATTCAAATTTATTGTGCGACATACACAAAAAGTTCAAACCATAGTACAATGTTGGACAAAAATATATGCAACATGCTCGACCACATAGCCAAAATATGTAGATTAAGAATTAGCGAGTAGGTGAACTTCATAGAAGAAAATGAAAGTGTTGAAAGTATTTTATATGCGTGCCATGCCGCAAAAGAAGAGAATGGTGATATCTGGTACATTGACAGTGGCTCACTAATAATTTGACTAGTAACCAGGAACTATTCCGACATATTGATACTTCCAATGAGACAAAGGTATGCATTGAAAATGGCTCTCTTGTTCAAGTAAACTAAGATGAGTTTGAAATTTATTCGAGATGTACTGCTAATTTTGGACTTAAAACAAAACTTGCTAAGTGTGGGGCAAATAGTCCAAAACAGGTATGCAATTCATTTTGAAGATGGGGGTTGTAAAATTTTCAACGGGATAAGTAAAAATCAAGCGATAAAGAGTAGAAATGGAGAGATCTAGAAAGTACCCACTTCAAATAAGATATGCTCCGCATTTGGTGTTACGAAGTGAGGTGACTGACAACTTCATCCTATGGCACAAGTGATTTGGCAATCTCAATTCTAGAAGTATCATATGATAGGTATAAATAGAACTCAAGGGCTTTGGTTGTAAGAGTCAAAAGAGAAGATAAGAGAAAGAAAGTAAAGTTTTGCAATTCTTTTACCTACTCTTCTTTTAGAGAAGAAATCTTACTATACAACTCCTCGCTTCCATTTTCACAATTTAGTCCACTTCCTACACAGCTGTTGTTATGATCCAGGTCTCAAGTACCCTATTTTTGTCCCATTTTTTTATTTTGTTCTTTATTTGTTTGTTCAAAGAGCATGTGCATAAAAAGGGTAAATTCAGGCTGCTGCATAATTAAAATGATAATGAGGCAAAATATTGGTGTATGGCGCAACTCCTAAATTCACAGTCAATTGAGGGTTTATAGTGCATCACCAATAGGGATAGTTTCTTTTTGTCCATTTAAACAGGACCATGAACTAATCTAATTAAATGACAAACCTGCAAAAACGTGGCGGAAGACACATAGGTACTTGTCGTGCGGTGAAGGGGGAAGAATGGATGTCATCTCCCAAACCTTTTGGTATATGTCAAATATTGATAACTCTCCATATGGGTCAAATTTTGTGTGAAGCTCCATATCTACAGATGCCAATCTTATCTGCACAGAATAAATTATAGGTTAAAAGAATGAAAAGAACCCAATCAGATTAGGCTCAAAAGTAAGGAAACACATACTCCAAGGAAAAGTTACAAAGTTATTGAAGGGACAAGAACCGGTTTTTGGTTTAGTGGCAAAGGTAATGCCCTTCGTGTATGAGGTTGCAAGTCTGAAATCCAGATGGGTAATCCCTAGTGGATATTAAAAAAGTTGGGTGGCTTGACCCTCAACTTTACTGAAGAAAAAGTTTTTTTTTGAGAAACTACTGAAGAAAAAGTTATTAAAGGCACTGAAAAATGCTGAAGAATGATTGTCCAGAGATCTTTTAAAGTTTTGATGGTAATTACTTCAAAAAAACCATTTAAGAGAGAGAGAGAGAGAGAGACCTGACGGAGGCTTAATGAACCAGCACGGAAATTTTTTGCAGCAATAATCCTTGAAAATACTTCTTCAGGAAGGGGTTCGCCAGTTCCATAATGTTTAGCAAGACTCAACAGTGTACCTCTGCACCAAATGTCAATTATTATTTCTTCTCACAAAGTATTGCTGCAAATTTAATTCATACCAACATGAGTAATTTAAGAACTATATATAATCTACTCTGACCACTGTACCATTATACTCAGCATTTTTCAGTGCCTTCAGTAACTTTAAAAACTATATATTAGTTTTCCTTCTGTTTAACAAAATTACATGGTCGTCTTCATTACAAAGCAATAGCATAAAATATAAAAGAAACATAGCATAGAGGAAAGTTTGTTATATCCAGAACTTAAGAACAACTAGAATAGTGAAATGGAAAGAAATTAATTAATAAAATAGACATCTTACCGATGGTAGCACCAGTTCTCCATGAACTGAGAAGGCAATTCAACGGCATCCCATTCAATTCCCCTTATACCAGATACTAATCCTTCATCTTGCTTTGTTAACATGTGTTGAAGTGCATGACCAAATTCATGAAATACCGTCTCCACCTACAATACCGACAAGTAAAAAAATGTTATCATAAAAACAAATCTTAACAATTCGATCTGCCAGCTCAAGCATTAGCCTGTTACATATGCTGCATTACATGCCTTAATTTTTGGTTGTTTTTAAAATATGATCCAGCCCTTGAACAATACATTGTCCTTCAGGTATGTTTCAAGCCAACTAGAAGAGAACCAACTATATTGCCAGAACACCTACTTTAGCCTTTTTCCTGACTGGAGGTGTCCAGTCAATTTACTATAGATACCTCATAGAAGGTCATAAGACTAGGCTTGTCCCCTGACTGGAGGCATCTGGTTACAAATTATGAAGGCAACAGGCAACCTGAATGGAGCACCAGGTGACGCAAGCACATGACTCCGATAGAACACCTCGCCCATCCATGCACCACCCTGCTTTTCAGCAGGTCTGCAGTATGGGTCCAAATAAAAATAGGCAATTGATTTACCCGAAGAGTCATTTACACGGTAAAACTGGACATCTGGGTTCCAGACCTGAGAAAAAAACAAGTGCAAGACACATTAATTAGCACTGACACTGACAGTAAGAAGCTTTGTATGAATTAATTTGAAATATAGGGAACAGCTCCAAAGAGAAAGGTCTATTTTGTTTCACAAACCTATTAAAGGGTGAAAAGTAGGTATATCAAATTAAAACCAAATATGCAATTCTAAAAAATTATTTTAAGAGTAAAAAAGAACAAAATTGTAAAAAGAAAACAAGAAGGAAAGAACAACTCAACAGGAGCCAACCCATCGGCCGATTCAATGTTAATATCAAAGAGCTTATTTGCTAGGCTGAAAAGGCCATCTAAGACATTCGAGAGTGAAAAGTAGGGCCGTAACTCTTCCTACAAAAAGAATAAACTTAAAAAAATCACATGAAAATCTGATCAGACAACTGTACCAAAGGTAGCAGTAGTAGATCTTGGCCAGTCAGTTTCTGTTGCAGCATGTGCCACATGGCATGGTGCCTATGCAATTACAACCATAATTTTTCCTTGTTGCTTGCCCTTCTATCCTTTGTATGACAATTTCATGATATTTATTTAAATAATTCATTCAAATTGGGTCAAGCAAAGGGTTATTAGAACTTTATTGAAGCTTCAATATAACCAAGAATTTTACAAAGCAATTGCAAGTTATGTTTTGAAAAAAAAAGAACCTCGTTAATATCATATTTAGCCTCACGCAACCGTTCGCTCCAGAAATCAATGTCCCAGGAATTAATCTCATTGGCTTCGGGAGCACCAGACTCTTTTGCAAATGCCTTTATCTCTTCCAAATCTAGACATACAGAACCATTCGAAGACAATCATACAAGAAGCTGGATCCAACAATATTGTAAGAAATAACTTCTAAAATATTAGATGAAGACCAACCCAACAGTCAAAGTACCAGAAGAAGCTTGAGTATTTTAGGTTTTGATCAAATGCGAAAAACAAAAGGAAAAACAAGGCCCTGAACCAGACTGGTCTAGATTCAGATGCAACCAAACCAGAAAAGCATCGAATTAAAGAAATTGAAGTTGAGAACCTCTGATATACATTATACACCATGCAAAAGAAATTATATTTAATAAGAGAAAAGCCAAAAAAAATACATTCACCTCTGACATGGTGGTCCCATGATGCAACACGTAACTTCTCTAGCAGCTCTTCCACTCTCTCAATTGTAGCTATTTTATTTGCCATGCTCAACTACAAAAAAAGGAAATATATTAATAGAGAAGCCAACAATAAAAAAAAAATTATCCTTTGTAAACTTTCGGAATAAAATCAAATTTTCAGTTTCTAGTCTCCTATACCTCAGCAAAGTTATTGTAGCCAAGAAGATTAGCTTTTTGCAATCTCAACTTCAGAATTTGATTGATGATGCTGGCATTGTCAAGATCCCCACTAGAGGCACGGCTCATATAAGCCTTGAAAAGTTCTTCCCGCAATGAGCGATTACGCACATGTTGCATCACTGGAGCGTAGCTTTGTGCATCCAAGGTAATAATCCAAGGCCCTTTTTCAGGAGTTGCATATTTATGTCCCTAATAAATGAAAACCAATATTTGCTTCCCTGATAAACAACACTATAGAGCAATTCATGAAGGTTCAAATTTTCAATAATAAGTACCAATGCCTTTGACAGCTAAACATTATTGTTCTAATATTAATTACCATCGTGTGATGTCTAGAGCAAGCACTCACATTGTGGATAGAAGCAACCATTAACAGGGAGGCCAAAGAAGAAAATAAAAAAGAAAGAAATAGTAAATAAGTACACATGTATTGAATTAGTAGAAGTAGACACAAAGAGCAGGAACAAAAGAAAATCAAGGAGATGATAAAAGAGAAATATTTACAGGTTTGGTTTTTTCTATTGCTGTGTAAGGATCATGGTTTGCAATCTAACAGTACGTTCGGCATACATCCTTGAGTTTCTGTATTAGAGAACTCAAAGCGTAGCATAGGTTCGATTAAATTTGCACATGAAAAGAGAAGCCAAAACTTCTTACCTTTATTTTGGCCTTTTCTGCTGCTAGACCAAGTACAATGGCAGGTAGCCCCTCTATTTCCTTTTTGTCTACAATTAATTTTTGAAATCTTTTAGTGGCATCTAGAACATTCTCAGCAAACTTATCATGCAACTTAGCCAGCTCCTATAACAATGAAGAATATATAAGCACGAGAAATTGAAAACTATGCATCATATCCTAAAAAAAATTAGCATTTGAGAGCACCAAATTTACTTGTTCAATTTCATTGAACTTCTCTCTTTTCTCATCCTCTAGAGCAACACCTCCAAGAACAGCCTCCTTGATTTGACCTGAAAAGAAAGAAGAAAATAAGCACAATTGAGAAGATATATATACAACACTTCCATTAAACTAAAAATAAATTATTAAGTCAAAGAAGTAAGAAGATACACAATATTAAGCAAAAATATTACCTTCTACGATACGCTTACGGGCTTCACTAAGGGTTTCCCAAGAGGATGAATTTCTTATGGACTTGAATGCCTCATAAATGGGTTTGTTCTGTCCCAACCTCATCTCAAATTTAACTTTGTCTTGCTGTTTACATATTAATTATAAAATGGATATCAATTCATCTCTGGGGAGTTTATAGCTTTTATATATCCTGGAAAAAAACTTCTTCGAAAAGGCACCAAAACAATTAATTACCTGGATTTCTTCAATAGCAATACGGAGCTCGCTTGAATCCTTGACGGATCTGAGATGGTTAACAATTCCGCCAACTACCAGACCCCACCGATTTATGATCCTCTCCAATGGCTCAACCAGTTTAGGCCATGTTGGCTCCAATGTTCTCCCTAGTTCCACCAGATCCGTCTCCTACAGGAACATTATCAATTAATAAATGAAACAACTTCTCATGCAAATGCAAGTATCCAATTAGGATTTATAAACAACAGAAATTTACACAAAAAGTACAATGAGTTACGCACAAGTATGTCGATCAATTGTCTGATCCCAGGTTGAACATGCTTTGGCTCAACAATATCGTATGGGGGGAAGTCAAAGTCTTTTAGCAATGGATTATCAGTGTGGGTTAGTGATGGTGTTTCATCAAAAGCCAAATTGGAAGCCATTGTAGTGGCACAAAACAAACGACTTGAATATGGCCTCTGAAAGAGATAAGGGACGAAGGGATGGCACTAAGGATGGAGGGGGGATGAAAGAAATGACTTTTTCAATGAGTATTTGTGAGAAGTTGGGAAAAGGAACAAGTTAAAAAGAAGCAGGAAAGGGAGAGCATGATAATATGAGTTGTTATGGCTATATTTGGGAAAAAGAGACAGGTTATGCACTTTACCATTTTAAGAATGTTTTCTTCATTGCATTTGGATTGGAGTATGCACGGATGTCTCGGATAGTGCTTTCAATGTTTCCAGTTAGATTTTCTTTTCTTAGCGAGTCATTGCTCCTCTTTATCGAGACAAAATTCGATATTCAGTTGGTCTAGCTATAGGAATGCTTGGCTGACATAGACTGGTGACAGCATACTCCCATATTTTCGAATATTTTTACTTGGATATCCCTAATTTATGGCTGACAGAGACTGGTCCACTAATGAAAATCACAAGGTCACTAGCAAGCTCAACTCAAATAGGCAAAAGAGAAGATAAACTCAACTCAAATAAATTCATATTAATTTATAAACTGCCTTGCAATTTCAGTTTGGTTTCTCTTATTGCCTTACAATACAATTCAAAAGGTACATAAACACTAGTATTACTTCAACTACATTTTCTACTCCTGAAACATACTTAATGACTACCTAGAGACCCTCAAAAGACCCAACTAGAAACCGACAAAATAGAACGGGATTCAAACACTCTTTGATCCTATTAAAACACACTCAAAACTCACACCTAATTAATTAATGACAAAAATATCCAAAAACTACCACCTAATTATCACACCAGTTTGACCATGTTGAGTTCTATTTTTGGTGAACCGTGTAACATGAAAGTTGTGGCATGTTTTGAGATTTCCACATAACTTTAAATCACATTAATAGGAGCTCGTATGAAGAAGTTATGGCAAAAATAATGAGACGTGTCAAACAATTGTGGCTATCTCACTTAGTGGCGGTTTTGGATGCTTTAATTGTTACTTCTGCAGCTTGTTTTTCATTTGACTCATCTTGGACAGTGTCATTCTCTCTCGGTTGAAAAGAACCCGCCCACGAATTCGGCTCATCTTCTCCAAAATATGGTTGAAGGTCTTTCACATTGAATGTAATCGATACTCCATATTCTCGTTACAGCTCTACTTTTTATGCTTTGTCTCTCATGCATCGCACGATCTTAAAAGGTCCATTACCATGTTGTTTGAGCTTAGCATGGCAACCAGGTGGAAAGCTGTCACACCCCAACAATAGGGCCGACAACCTGCTGCGCTCATCAGCGCAAAGCGTTTCACTAATCATACACAATCATATATATACATACATTACCAATGATAAGACAAGAGCCACAATACATAATAAAACTTTCTTTTAAGTTTCATAATACATGTGTAAGCCAATTGAAAATAAACCTACTACGGTATAAATAAATACAACCCAATTACCATAGCAGATTTATTTGAAGCAAATAATTCACTTTGTGGCAAATCCCGCAATTCTTCAAGTTATACATCTCGTTTCCTAATTTCGCGCTTTGTACCTGGAACCCACAAAGTGGAACGGTAAGAGATTGATAATCTCTCGGTGCGGTATTCAGTTCCAGTCGAGTTATCCTTAGAAACAACCAACATAAACCGAACAACACACTGAGTTCAAATATAAGAAAATAACATGAACAATACAAATTCAAGAAACATCTTAAAGAACTAAAATCAATCGAAGTAGCATATAATTAAACCACTTGCTAAGAAATATGCATTTGCTTAGTGCCTTATCATAAACATTTAACTACTATTATATATGCAATGCCCATTTTTAATGGCAAATGCACAATTGGTCAAGTAAAATTAATTAACATAACACAAACAGATCACCAATTCCAAACCATATAACTTTAATATAAATTAACATATCATATCAAATATTTAAATGTTCATGTGCACAAATTTGTAAGAACTCATTCTAGTTTAAAAAAATAAAAATAAAACTTCATGAACGAAATCATGCTTATGAAATGATAAAAGCTCTCCAAATGCATTGTCCTTATAAATTAGTATTTGCACAGTTGTTCAAATATGACAGTTCTCAAATATTACTTATTTCTAAGTCATGATCTATTAGTTTTTGCACCAAACATAATTATGGTTGATCATGCGCTACTCCGAATATGGCGCCTACAGAACTTCAGCACACACAACTGAAGTTCTGCGCTTACCCCGAATATATGAGCGCATACATGACCATCATTTTTCAAGCACAAGATTCAATCAAGCATATACAAGACTTCGATCATGCGCTACCCGAAATTGGCGCCTACATGACCGTCAAGTTTTTAGACATATAGTTCTTTAGCATGGTTTATACTATAACTTATAATATTCTAACCATTTACTTCAAATCACATCCTATTTCAAGTTAAGAGATTATGACAGGCCTCATATGCAACATTAAGCATTCATGTTTTGAGAAACTCTAATCATGCATTCATATCATACTTTTCAAAATAATAACATGTAACTATAGTTTGACATAGAAACAAGGGGTCGACAAGTATTAATCAAGAAAATAGCAATCAAGCAAACCAAGTCATATTTCAAATTATATTAAACCAAACGATTCAATCATGTCATTCTCTAGTCTCAGAAATTGATACGAAAACCAAATACTAGAGTTGAGGTTTATGCATCTCTCTAAATTACAATACCTTGTCTAAAGTGTGTCACCATATGCACCGATTTGGTTAACAATTTATCACTAGAACAATTACTACAATGTCTACTAATTTTTAATGCAGTCCATTATATAAAATCTATAGTTCAAGTCATGCAAGTACTTCGTTTGTACCAAATTCATGGTTAAGGTTATATCTTGCACTGTACATATACTGATTTCAGAATTTGTAACAAGAACATATGATCATTAATTGTTTCTTATATTATGTCAGATATGTATGCCATTCAAAGATAAAGTATCGTTACTAACGAATTTATCTCTACTTACTAGCAATCAAGCAAACATATCAACTACGATAAGGTAACAACAACAATTATATCACAGTCACGCAACTTGCAACATAATCAAGCAAAGAAACTCACAAGCAAATAGAACTAGTAAAATATGTTGGAAGAATCTGAGAATAACTCGAAATCCGCACCTTAGTAACATCGTGACGATGTGATCAGTGCCTCACTTCAAATGTGTACATGTTTGACAATCTTCTTAATCCAGCCACGTAAGATCTACGTCTATGTCGAATTAGTAAGACTTTAGTTACTACAACCCACAGAGCTTGCAAAATTCCTATGTGAGGCTAAGAACAACAAGAGATTAATTACGATACAATGATACATCACATAGTCCCTCTTGATTACTTTTAGTCGGAATTTTTCTAATTTAGGAGACACATCATACAAAAGTCTTAATATGAATAAAATCAGTTTTTGGGCAAAGTAATTATTCATTTTTCTTTCTCCAATCAGGTTGCATGAAAATTAAATTATTTACTTGACCTATCATAGGAGTTAGCAAGAAGTACTCTGTAAACTTTGTTTCATATTTCGCAAATTTGCCCCAAAACTAGATTAATTTCAAACTCAAAGACTCTTTAAAATTTCTTCACAATAAGCCTCATATTAACTCACAATATTCACCGATTCAAGTGTGTGACCCACAACAGAACATAATGCACCATTAATGGCAGCCAAGCATAATTCTAGCAAAGACAGAACAAGAGAAATAAAGAGTACCATAAGTCAAGATCAAGTGTCAAGGAGCAGCACACACCACTACATTTCTTTCTCTTGCTTTACCCGTGCTAGAACCATCTTCAATTTCTTGACAACTTCTCCAAAATATCAAATAATGTACTCCAAAAATTCAATTAATGTAACAAGAGGGAAATAGATAGTATCAAGGGAGAAACGCAAGTGAGGTAGGTGAATAGGCGGACTGAACGAGAAGCGAAAAATAAAATGAGCTGTTCTCCACTTAACAATATTTGTGCCTAAGCGGTTTCCTATTAAAAATGGGAAATAATAACATATGTAAATGTTTCCACCGTTTATCTATGCGAAAAGTCTAAGCAAATTAATCTTATTTTATAATTTAAATAAGCCCAACAATTTATTTTCTCTTTTCAGATTTTAATAAAAGCCCAAGAGCCCATGTTAGATGTCATGCTGAATTTGTATCTTTTCTTTTAACTTCTTTATTTAGTACTCCTAGTAAAAGTAATTTACATATTTTATAAAACAAAATTCCAACTTTAAGAAAACTCACAAATAAATCTGAATTAACTCAATTTATATCTTTATGATCAAATCTCAAATTAAAAAAAATAAATGTTACATATATATTGATAGTGTATTAATTTCAAATTATTGAAATACTAAGATTTATAATATACTTCAAAATCTAGATTGATACTTCTTTAACACACTTTATATTAAGTTAAATTAAATTTTCATGTATTAAAAAATTAGACTGTTACAAAAGCACTCCTTGATCAAATGCATCCAAACAAGATATCCTTCTTTGAAAATTTGAGCCCTACAATGCTTGTTTTGCAAACTTCTGATTTTGTTTCTTAATTCGCGTTCTATATATCTTGCTCATGCAACTCTTTAATGACTTTAGTACGCTCATCCGCATTTGCACTATAACTGTGATTTATTGGCAAAGATACAAGATCAAGTGGGTTGGTCGGATTACGCCCATACAGAACTTCAAATAGACTTTTACCGGTTGTTTGGCTACAAAACTGGTTGTAAGCAAATTGAACTAGGGGAAGAACAAGATCCGAGCGCAGACTGTTTTCTCCCACCAAACTCCTCAATAAGTTGTCCAAACTTTGATTTAACATCTCATTTTGCCCGACCGTTTGTAGATGATAAATTGAACTAAACTGCAGTTTTGTTCCCATCTTCCACTACTAGAATTTCCGTTTTTAGCAAGGGTAGAAAACGCATTTCCAAGCTTGTGAAGGGTTCATGGAAATAAAATGGGCTTTTCTGACACCGTTCTAACACCGTAAACCTTTTCCAAAGGCAGGCCCATGGAAAATGTAACGCATGAAAATATTTCATGTGTGACCATGGAAATGTACCTTTTCACCCTTGGAAAAAGTTTTGGCATGACCAGCGACCCACCAAACAGACTAAATATGATATTTTATTGAAAGTGCATGGAAATACTTAATCACTTGTGCATGGAAATAAGTCTGAAGAAGATGGAAATACTATTTTCATGGGCTGTCCCTTGAAAATGTTTTGTTTATTATGTTTATATTATTTTATAGCGAAGTTCATGGAAATACTGGAGCAAATGCGCATGGAAATGGTTTCTTGATTCATTTTAAATTATTTTAATAGTTGGACATATTATTTCCATGGGCTGGCCCCTTGGAAACGTTTAGTTGATTATGTTTATATTATTTTATAGCTAAGGTTCATGGAAATACTGGAGAAAATGCGCATGGAAATGGTTTCTTAATTCATTTTAATTTATTTTATAGTTGGACATCTTATTTCCATGGGCTGGCCCTTTGGAAATGTTTAGTTGATTTTGTTTATATTATTTTATAGCGAAGGTTCATGGAAATACTGGAGCAAATGCGCATGGAAATGGTTTCTTGATTCAGTTTATATTATTATATAGTTGGACTGAATGTTTTCCATGGGATGGCCCTTGGAAATGTTTAGTTCCTGGAGACAGGATCATTTATGTATATTTTAGATCTCCCTTTGAATTGTGTAAATAAATAAAATCACAGTAGCAAGGAAGATTTAATTGTGATAAACTGAAACATTAGATTGAAAACTTAAATTTCAGTATTTTGAATAAGCCAATATATGAAATTTTGATACAAAACATTGTGGCAACAAGTAATATTGAATTGAGAAGAACATGAAATGCCTCTTGTGTACTCCTGCAAATGACAGTGAGAAAATGAGTAAAATTAGAATAAAATTGCAGCAACTAATTAATCATGTTTAACACTACTAACTCAATCTTGGTGTCTCAATTCCCTATAATAGAACAAAAAAAGAAAGAATGTAAAGTAAATTGTTACACCAGAAGGTATAGTACAAAGTTTCAGTACAGTGAACTGTACTTTTTAACCTTCAATACACTTTTCGGTTCAGACTGCAAGTATACAGTCCTATCGAGTAGTATAAATTCGGGTATCGATCACAGGGACGGTTCAAGTCTTAACTAGATTTATACCTAAATTAAATAAAGACTAGAAGTTGGAAAAGGTTGGTTTTGGTTTTATAGTTCCTACAGTTCAATGGCAGTAATTAAGTGCAAGAAAGTAAATAAACTTGGTTTAAATCAATATAAAAAGGCGTTTCCAGGGTTATGACTTCATCTCAATTTTGCCTTGAGGTACCCGGTCCGTGTAGTGTCCTACACGGGCCGTGTCCAGTGTACACGGGTCGTGTACTGTCGTACACGGTCCGTGTGGCCCTCGAGTGAATGCAGCAGTTATTGTTTCTCTGTGTTGTTCCTTTGTGTAGGGTTCTACTGACCAGACCTAATGTCTCTAAACCTCAACTGTCGTCTGTTGGCTTATTAACTTGGTATGGAATTGCAATATGTGCCCTCGTCGGGTTCTAGACCTCAACTGTCGTATGTTGGTCTGAATTACCTAGTTGCTTGTTTGGAATACTAAAGGTAACCTCATTCCGTCGATATGAGGAAACGTTCACCTGTCGGTTACTACTTGGTTTCACCTTTCGGATCACTAATCCTACCTCATGTACTTAGTTTGGTTAAGAGATTATAAGGGCCAAAGTACCTTCTAGATGTGATCATTCATCTAGTGGTAAACCAATAAAAATCAAATAACTTACACTAAGCAATTAAAATCAATCACAATCAAGCAAACACAAATTTCAACAAAGAAATCCAATAACTAACATGCAAAACAAAACATTCGATTACATCACAACCCTAGAAACTAAAAGTCTACTCTAACATGATTAAAAAGCAAATAAAACAAATAGAGATAAAGGAGTTCATAGAAAAACTCGAAGAACAATGAAGATCCGTCGAAAAACTCTCGTTTTCCTCCTCTCTTCTTCGCCTCCTTGCTTAGCCGTCTTCTCCTAACCCTAGGAATTGCTTCTCTGCTCCAGAATACCCCTCTGGTGCAAGAAATCCCGCTTATATGCTTTTCTGGCCGACCTTCCATCAATTAGCCTTGTTTCCAAATTCTAAATATGTTTCCGGAAATGCTTGACACGGCCCGTGTGGAATTCTACACGGACCGTGTACCTGTGTCTCTAGCTCAGATTGTAGATCTTCTCGCAAGCTTTCCGAAAAGTGGTTATACGCTTAAAACGGAGTTACGAGTCAAAATCTATGACCGTTTTAATTTCAGGTGCTGAGATTGGTGTCCTGGTCGTGTCTGTGGTCGGGCAGAGGGTTGTACGGTCCGCATAAGAAGGTACACGGACCGTATATAAACCTTCAAATTCCATATTCTTCCTCGGTTTCACCCGTTTTCTGCAAAGTAAGAGCAAATACGCAGCAGTACCACATTCTATAGATATTCAATGAAATAAACACGATTTGACAGTTCTAAACACAGGTTTTGGTACAAAATACGGGTCAGAATATAGATAAGTTTGCGAGATATCATAAATTCAAAGGCAAAAAGTAACACGTACATGTAATGCTGAAGTAATTAATATTCTTGATCGGATTGCTCGGAATAATCGGATTCCAATGGATGTTCTTCATCATTGTGATACTCTTGCTCCATGTCATGATCTTCATCATTTCCGTCCCTCGCCATTGATTGCAGTGCATTTGATGCTGTTGGCGGAATTGAAGTTGGATTGACCACTAGTTCGAACTCGTCCGCTCCAATGACCAGTCCATCCCAATCAAAATCTTGTCCATTTGGTGCGGAGATTGGATTATCCGGCCTTTCCTCCTAGTAAAATTCGATGTTTGCATCGGCACTCTCATCACGAAACATTGCTTTCGGGCTTGTTTTCATCGCCACCCACCATGGGCGTCTATCTGCTTTTTCCGATGCATAAGGTAGGTAACGCACTTGGGTAGCTTGAGCTGCTAATACAAACGGCTCATAAGTTGCAAGGCGAGAAGTATGTTTAACTTCCACAATTCCATGTTCTTGGTCCACCCTTACACCGTTTACTATGTCGAACCAATCACACCTAAAGATAGCTACCCTGTGGGCATCATATACTAGCTCAATGACCTCTTGGAGAACACCATAGTAGTCGGTTGCTATGTCATTGTCCGATATCTCACCTTTGATGCAAACACCGCTATTTTGAGTAGTCTTGTTTTGCCCATATGTTTGTGTGTGAAATCTATAACCGTTGACTTCGTACCCATCGTAGAAGTATGCTTGTTTGCTAGGTGTGACTCCTACCATTCGTATGTAGTCATCGCAATCTTCACAGGAATTTAATACTTTTTTTCGTAACCAATCCGCGAACCCATCTTGACGAACTTTGGGCAAATCATGTGGGCTTGTGGCTACTCCAGAGTTGATCATGCATGTATCAAACTCTCTACACATTCCAACATATAAAGAAATTAGATGTTGGTAGGTTTTATAATAGATACCTTTAAGAACATTAAAAGGAAATAAATTATAAAGACTGTACCACATGTACTTCTCGGAGATATCTGGACAGTTGAGGACGACATAGGTGTGTGCAGCCTTCCAATCCTGGTCACTGAGAGGCCTTCGTCTTTCCCTGCCCATGGTACGACCCGGAGTATCGAATATCGATAGATGTACCCCCGAAGACTCTACGTTCGATTTGTCTGCAAAATAGTTGGTGAAAAATGTACCAATTTCTTTGGCAATTGTAGCCTCCAAAATTGAACCCTCAACTTGTGCCTTGTTCGTGACTCTCATCCTCTGTTCTTTGTTGCGCCTGTAATTGCATCAATTGTTTAGGGTTGTTTGGTACATGTCTTAGTATAGTTTAGAAGTAGTAGCAATATGTAAGCTTAGTGGTTCCTTATTTTGAATAAAAAACAAACCTTTCACATGGATACATCCATCGGGACCCTACAGACCCACCCATTCTAGCCTCGTATGCTACATGCACCACAAGATGCTCCATTGAATCGAAGAAACCTGGGGGGAAATTTTTTTCCGCCTTGCACATTGTGATGATAATATTCACTTCTAATTTCTCCAAGCGGGATGTATCATTGGCACAAATCTCTCTAAAGAATGCTGAAATCTTACATAAAACATCCCATACGGGATCCGGGACGAAATCCTGAAATGCAACGGGGAGGAGACGCTCCATGAACACATGTAAATCATGACTTTTAAGACCGGTGAGGGTGCAAGTGGTTAGGTTAACACACCTACCCCAGTTCGATGCGTAGCCATCGGGGAACCTTACCTTCTTGAGCCATGTTAAAACAACTCTCCTTTGATCGGGATCGAGTGCGAATGGTGCCTTTGGTTTTTTCAACTTTCCCGGGTTGGTTCCGGACGGACTTAGGTGCTGGGTGGGACGATCACAATAAATCTCTGAATCCTTTCTAGCTTTTTCATTATCCTTGGTTCTGCCAACCATGTTTAAAAGCGTGTATAACAAATTTTCTGTGAAATTCTTCTCCAAATGGATCATATCCAAATTGTGTTGCAACATATTATCTTTCCAATACGGTAAACTCCAGAAAATATTATTCTTTTGCCAATGATGTGTGTCACCATATCCTGGAATCTGTCGTGGTCCTGAAGTTTTACCCCATTCAATATCTGGGATCAAAGCCACTATATCGAGCAGCTACTCTCCCGTCAATCTTGGTGGTGGCCCATCAGTCTCGTCTCTATCTTTTATGAAATTCTTCGTATCAAAACGGAATGGGTGATCCAGAGGCAAGAAACATCTATGACAGTCAAACCAAGATGCTTTTCCACCATGGGTGAGTTGAAAGGCCTTTGTCTTACCCATGCAATAAAAACACCCCAACCGGCCTTTGGTACCCCACCCACAAAGCATCTCATAAGCCAGGTAATCACTTACCGTCCAAAGTAGTGATGCGTGTATCTCGAAATTTTCTCTCTTATAACCATCCCATGTCATCTCTCAATGTAACCACAGTTTTTTCAATTCGTCGATTAAGCGTTCGAGGAGAATGTCAATGTCCCGACCAGGATGCTTTGCTCCTGGGATTACAAGTGCGAGGAACATGCTATCTTCTTTCATTATCATGCCAGGTGGTAGGTTATACGGAAAAACAAAGACCGGCCAGCATGAATACGGAGCCGCACTCGAGTTGAAAGGCATGAATCCATCCGTGGTTAGCCCTAACCAAACATTTCTCACCTCTTCCGCAAAGGTGGCATGTTTCCGAGCGAAATGTTTCCAAGCCTCACCATCCGCCGGGTGCACCATAAACCCGGGTTTGACCCGTAAACCCTCCTTGTGCCACCTCATATTGTGGGCAAATTTGGCGGACATGTACATCCTTTGCAATCGTGGTGTGATAGATAGATAACGGAGTATCTTTTTTGGAACAGGTTTTGCCTTCTTGTTGGGCCCGGGAGGCTTAAATCTTGATTCGCCACAAAAATCACACCGTGTCTTCTTCTTGTTAGCTCCTTTGTAATATAGCATGTAAAAATTCGGGCATACATCTATTTTCTGATGATTCATGCCCAATTCTTCCACTAATCGCTTGGATTGGTAGAAATTTTTCGGCATTCGTTCACCCAAAGGGAGGGTGCTTTTAATTAGACCCATGATATCATCAAAACATTTTTGGCTCAATTGGTGTTCCGACTTCAAAGCTATGGCATGTGTCACTACCGACAAGACGGTGTGTGTCTCGCATTTAAGCTCACCCGTCGAGTTAACTTCCCAAAGCGGTGTATTGGATGATTGCATCATATCAAAGAATTTTTTAGCAGCTCCAGCAGGTTGTACATCATTCCAATCGAATTCCGGACCAGCAGCATCCCTTACCATGTCACCCATTTGATCAATGGCATTGCTCATCGGTGGACTTTGTGGCATCGCTCCTGGATGTGGCTCCCTGTGTTTGTACCAAACATGATATAGGTTGCAAAATCAAGATTGAAGGAGGTGTAGTTCGACGGTTTCAACATCTTTGGTGAAGAGGTTGTCACATCTTTGACATGGACACGGTATGCATTGCTTTCCATTAACATCGACACTCACAACCGAAGGTTTCGACAATGCTGATTCAAGAAATTTAGACACACCCACAATAAAATCAGGTTGAAGACTTCCATTCGTATGTCTTCTGTACATCCATCCCCGATCGGTGGCCATTTTATTCGTCTTTCTGTTATGATATTTTTAGTTAATATGTTGTCCATGAAAAACAGGAGTGGTACAGGAGTGGAACCCATGATTTAAAAAAAAATTCTGGTTAACTTAAAAAAATCACAGAATTGTCCTGTAGTGATTATGATGGACAGATATAACCATTAGCACAGAAATTGCAAAAAGATATTTTTCAAATAAAATGGGATGAAGAGAGGAGTGAAGAGAACTAAGAAGTTGCTAAAAAAATTCTAACAGAAATTGCATTAAAAATTTGCTTTTTGCAACTGGCGATATCATATGCAGCGTGTATAGAGCCGAGCTTGTTGAAAAGATGCAAAACTGACAAAAGTTTGAATATCCCATACCTCTTTATGTACCTGCGACAAGGTCATAGGGATGATCATGCGCGGGCACTTCTACTGCTAGAGCTGACAGTACAAGTAAGTTATCGATCGCAGCGACTTGAGAGTTGAGCCTATCCAAACTCAACTTGTATCCAAATCTGAACAACATAAGAATTATTGATTTTGTGGTCACCAAGTAACATTGATCATCTACTTGTCCACCATTTTGGTACAGATCTGACAATAGGGTTTGCAATTACACTAGGATTGATAGAATGTGAAAATGATACCCTAATAGTCATGAACCAGTGCCTCATAACGGCTATCTGATGAGTAAGTGGACAAGCTAATATTCGATATCTAGAACTAAGCCACACATTAAGAGCTGCATCTACTAAACCACCACCAAGTTGTAATGTAAGAGAGAGTTAAGCAAAAACATAAAACAAATCTAATCCAAGCACTCAACAGTATCAAGAGTTTTATCTCCAACATTTTCCACCAATGAGTACTCAACAGTATCAAGAGAATATGAAATTTCATCTGTATACTACTTTACATTCAGCAAGGACAGTTTCATCCCCTAAATAAGAAATTTCCCTATTAAAAAATTGAATGTACTAGCCAAAAGATTGAAGGTGATTGGAAACCTTACACATATTTTAAGGATATGACTTCAGATGGTGAACGCAGCTCCAATCGTCTGTGTGCTAGGTTAATGTGGGAGGGATTACACCTAAAATTGGGGAAGAGGGAGCTCCAGTTGTCTGTGCTAGGAACGGAGCTCCAATTGTCTGTGTAATCCCCCGAAGAGCTCCAATTGACGGCAGATGGTGATGGTCTGTGCAATCCCCCGAAGAGCTCCAATTGTCTGTGGTAAGAATTTAAGAGTGGAGGTGGCGATGGTCTGTGCTAGGTTAATGTGGGCGATAATTCTGTCGCTATACCAACGGAAAAACTGGACATTTTTTTTAAGTAATTATGTTTTTCATGGCGTACCCACAGTGTACGCATAAACTACTTAACAATACAACCCACAATACGACCCAAACCCCCATTTTGAGAAACACATCCTAAGTCAAACAGTTCAAACCATAGCACAATTTCAGGATTTCATAGTTAAAACTTTTTTCAAAGAATACGTTAAACAGTTCAACACATCCTAAGTTAAACCATCGCATGTCATAGATAAACACATCCTACGTTAAACAGTTCAACACATCCCACAAATATGCATTGTTTTATTACAACTTTTTCAACACCAATGTGTTGAAGTTGACACAGTTTCTCGAATAGCCTTAAAGACTTCAGCGAGTTGGTTCTACACCGGGTGCGGAATTGGTCTTCGAGGGTTGAGGGACCTCTCCCCCTCTAGACGCGGTGGTTGACGGTTGAGCGGTTTCATCCCCTTCATCATGCCCCCCCACCAGCAGTACCCGCACAACATGAAACCTAAAGAACAAACAAATAAAAAGAGTAGTAAGCCATTTCTTGGTAGAAAGAGGCTTGCATTAACAGATAAAATAAATTTAGTATCAAAAATGCCCTTTACATTAAAAGGTGGAGGTGTCATTTGGTGTTTTTGGAATAGTTGTCCAAAACACTCTCGGATATACTGATCGTGTTTTTGGATCTCTTCCATTTCAGCTTGTTGGCGCTTATCTTGAGCAGCTAATGAAGAAGCAAACTCATTACGTTCCTTTGCTAGTAAATCCGTCACCTCATCCTTTGTGAATTTCCTCTCCTGATCTTCAGCTGAGGTGGCGGTGCTCCTGGTAGGATTATCGAAAGACCCCTCTACTGTCTCCAACACTCGGGTGGCTTTGCTCATCCTTGATTTGTTGCCAAAGCCGAAAAGCCGGCCTCGCTTATCCTCTCCTTTGACTACTTCCTCCCACATTTCATCCTCTTTCATGGTATCTCCATACAATACCTTCAGTGCAGCATAGTCTACCTGCAGCGGTTACAAACATATGTGAAGTCCCAATACATATGACAGGAGTGTATTTATTTGCTTTTTAAAAGGTAGATCAATACTTCATTAAAATTTTATCAAGGTAGTAGGACATGTTGCACATATTACTTGGTTACTTGTTTAACTTATAGGGTATAGACTACTCAACTAAACTTTCATGTGTACAACTCAAAAAGCAAGTAAATTCAGGACTACAAAATTTAAAAACAGTAAACAAGCCTAACTAGAGAATATAGTGAGACATCAAATTGAGGTTGTTACCACTTTTTCCTGTGCGCGAGTGTTGACGTACACCTTTCCATTTACTGAATCCCTCGCGTGTGTTCGTTCAAAGACATCCAGCAATCCAACCGACTGACCCTTCTCGGATATCTGAAATTTGTCCAATATATATTGATGGCAGTGTTAGTAAATAAATAAAATTTAGAAATATATTACATTAGAAGTAATTTTATCTTACCAGTTTCTACTTGTGCCGATACGTAATCCTGGAACCAGTCACATGGTATACCACATCACCGGCTTTTGTCCTGTTATCTCGGTTGGTGGTCGATATTTGGTCCCATTTTGGAGTGGCCCAAATATCGCACAAGCCCTTTCAATGTTCTACGTTCTTGCACCATTGTGGAGGATGGTCTTTCCACACCTCTTTATCTGTGCCATATTTCTTCTTCAACGCAGATCTCGTTTCTGTCAATTCACGCTGGTATGATTCTACCGCTATGTTCTCGAAGACATCAAGACAACGCTTGATGTCTTCCTCAGGCCCCCAGGAATACCTCTGCATGACCTGTTGAAGGATTACCAACCTCGCCTTCGTAGGAAACATTTTGTACGACCTAAACGGTCCGGGAAGGTTCTCCAAAGTCAGCACCCGTATTGTGGTTATCACCTTTGTGCACATGGGCCTGGACATGAACTCCCTATCACCAACAATCATCAGTTCTGGTCTGTCAGTTGATGGCGCAGGGTCACGAGGCTTTGCAAGACCCCACCCACGCCGGACATCACTTTTCCCCTTGTTTCTCTTTCTTTTTTTTGGCCATCAGACCCCTGAAATGCTGACTCATCTAGCTCTTGCCCGCAGGCTACTAAGGCCTCGGGACACTCCCTAAGGGGCCGACGCAACTGGCACCTCCTACTGCCATCATCAACCCTGACATAAAAGTGTGGGGCGCTCGAGTTACCATCCTGAAAAGTCTCGCCGAAAGGATCCGTTGACTGGTCAATATCGTCACGCAGAGAGAGTTCCGCACCTTCCCATTCTTCTGCGTTTGTTGACCGATTATGCTTATCCCACGAAGGTCAGGTCGAGTCCCGGGTCGAATGTGGTCCTGTTTTCTTAGGAGGAGGTGATCGGGGAGACCCTGGCCGAGGAGATGACGCTGACTGGGCTCTCGGGGAGGTCTCGGTATGAACTGGCTGAATCGGTGACTTTTCAGCTGCTGTCCCAGCCTTGGTCTATGACAGGTCATCACCTGTCTGAACCAGAGGAGGTGACTGGGAAGACCCTGGCTGAGGAGATGACATTGACTGGGCTCGGCAGGAATTCTCGGACTGAACGGGCTGAACCGGTGACTTTTCAGCTGCTGCCCCAGCCTTGTTCTGTGACAGGTCAGCACCTGTTTCCACCCACCCCGGCCGAGGAGATGATGGTGACTGTGCTCTCAGGGAGGTCCCAGTCTAAACTGGCCTGGACGGTCTCATTTTCCCGGGTTTTGGGCCTCTGAATAACCTGACACCCGAATGCGTTACCGCGTACCCAGAGGAGCCCTGAGATGCCTTGTTTTGCATGGACTCATCATCAGACTGTGGCGGTAGCGGTGGCAGCATAGCTGAGGGCTCCGTCACTTGCGGTGCTGGCATTGGGTTGTCTGCTGCCTTGGCCCGTTGAGAAATTTGAGCAACATCTAGCTCTGCCTCAGGCTGTGCTGCAGCTATAAGAGGATTGATCCTCGTAGATCTCCGTGGTACTTTGGGCCGTGGGGGTGATACCGGTGGCTGAGCACCCACCGGTTCAGCTCTTTTTTCCGGCGGAGGCAGCAGGGGTGATACCGGTGGCTGAGCACTCACCCGTTCAGCTCTTTTTTTCGGCGGAGGCAGTGGGTATGATACCGGTGGCTGAGCACTCACCGGTTCAGCTCTTTTTTCCAGCGGATGCAGCGGGGGTGATACCGGTGGCTGAGCACTCACCGGTTCAGCTCTTTTTTTTTGCGGAGGTAGCGGGGTGATACCGGTGGCTGAGCACTCACTGGTTCAGCTATTTTTTCTGGCGAATGCATCGGGGGTGATACCGGTGGCTGAGCACTCACCGCTTCAGCTCTTTTTTTCGGCGGAGGCAGCGGACCGGTGGCTGAGCACTCACTTGTTTAGCTACTTTTTTCGGCGGAGGCTTTTGTGGCACAAGATCCAGCACCGCATCTGTTGTCCCCGCACTAACGTTGGGATTGAATCTCGGGGATTTTCGTCGTTGCACGAGCTCATACTGGCGTGCATCACCATCCTTGTCCATCGAGTATGTCCCCTGTTATGTATTCATTTGAACCCATGTCAGTTCGGTACCATTAATCCGTAACAATTAAAAGGGCATAAAGACATGGTTTTAACAGCATAAAGACATGGCTTTACAATCAAGTACCTCAATAGTGGGATGTTCTCAAGATCGGAAAGCACAGGGGTTCAAAATGATTCAATTTACTTATATCACATTCAGTTTTTTAATCAATTAAAGACACTAATTAATACTGATAAGTACAAATAAAATGACACGGATTATTTTGGGAGAAATTTCTGGGGTGCCCATATGAGCTTCTAAAATAGCCAATATCCCCATCAAAACATCATATATTAGTCCAACAGGTCAAATTCAGGAATATTTTCAGTTTGGTAATTTAGGCAACGTCTCAAAGACATTTTCCTGAGGAGATGAATCGGACTTATTAAAAAGGTCTTCAGTAAAATAAAAACTTGAGAAATTTAGATATAAACCTATCATAACTTAATCAATTAGATATTTCCCCATGCAAATTTGAAAACTCCAAATTTCTGCATCGAAACACACTCAATTTATTAATATGACCATTTGTAATTTTTCTCACTATAAAGTACAGGTTAATAATAATTATAAACTAAATTGACAATTTTAACCCTCTGTTAAACTCAGCTTATGATGGGTATATATCCAAATTGACAAATTTTCTCACTACAAGAGTTCATAAAACTCAGCTTATATCTAAATTGACAAATTTTGTTCAAGATGACAGCAAAAAATTTATTCACAATCCTGTGTTTAAAAAAATAAAATACTAAACAAGAAATAAAAGGGCAAATGAAATGCTGAAAACAGAAAACAAAGGAAATGATCTTGAGCTTATTGTAACCAAAAAGATTGAGAGAGAGGAGAGGAGAGAGATGGGAGAAGAAAAATACTGGCTGCTGTGGCAAACCCCAGTTCAACATTCCAGAAGTGAAATGCTGAGAGCACTTGGCAATACAAAATTTTCAAAGGGGGTAAAATTGTCATTTTAGTTCTTAATCATTATTAATCTGTAATTTTTAGTGAAAAATTCAGAAATGGGTATATTTATAAATTGAGTGAGTTTAGATGGGGAAATAAATAATTTTAAAATTTGGATGGGGAAATATCTAATTGAAGAAGTTATGATGGGTATATATCTATTGTGGATATTGCCTGTTTTAGAAGTTTACCAGGGCACACTAGAAATTGTACAAAGACTTCTAAAAATAGAATAAATGCCCTAGGTTAAGTTTGGCTTACATGGGCACTCAGTATAGAACTTAGAGCACACTAGAAATCCGCTAAAAATAGAATAAATGTGGTACAGCACTTAGAGCAAACTAGAAATATCCAAAGCCCACAGTATACCACCTAGAGCACACTACAAACTTCTAAAATTAGAATAAATGCCCTAGGTTTAGTTTTGCTAAAACCCTAGATTGAAGAATTTCCCAAAAAAAAATTATCACTCAACAAGCACAAATATAAGCAAACTCGTTTGACAAAATTACTTACACGGTTATCGTCGATCGACCCAGAGTGACCGGCCGGAGTGAGTTTGGGGATGATCTCCGATCGGCCTTGGTCGATGCGGCGGTGGGGTTTAACTCTGTGAGGGGTGGCTTTGGCACTGGGCGATCGAGTACGTACAGACTAGGATCCGGGAGAGAGTATGCGATTTTCAAGAGGAAAATGATCAGGTTTTCTAAGGAGTGAGAGGGGTGGGGAGAAGAGGGAGTAGTGTGCTGCTATGATTTCAAAAAATTCGCTTAAGTCCGGCGCTTCCGCTCCTCTAGAGGGTTCGTATTCTGATCCTCTGAGATATCTCATATCTTGCGTGACTTTTTTGGAAAATCTCGACCGTTCAAATACTTTATGTACGGATCTCAAAGCGCAACTAATACTGGTCCCCGTGCTATCCACGAATAGGCACAGGACACGTCGGTCACGCAAAAAATGAGATATCTCAGAGGATAAGCACTCGAGAAGTTCTTCAATCCAAATGAATGCGCTGTTATTTGCTGCACTACGGGTGATCCTGCAACTTAATCCCAACCCTTCGATTTTTTTAAAGCGCAAATCTAATGTCCGAACTTTCTAATGTGCAAATTTTAACAAATTCAAACGGTTGTGATCTACCTGTCTCTCTTGCCTCTCCTTTGGATGGACAGCGGATCAGACTTCCATTTCAGCGCTACCCTGTGTGGCATTCACTCACCTCACCAACACGCTTCTTATTTCTCTAAGGTAACATGATCATTCCTTTTGTATAGGGGCCATACGATTCTAATTATGCACCATCCTTATAGAAATCAGACACTTGACGGGGGCCCATAAGTAGTAATCAATATTACTTTACCTTAGAGAATGTGGACCAACAGTGGCGTCCTCTGAAACGGAGGAACCCATTGATAACTGGCGACCCTTCATCACAGATCCGACGGCCCAGATTGTACATCACTGATCTGATTTTAATGCATGTACACAAATAAATATGAAAAAATTCCAAAAAAAACAAAAAAATTATTTTACATATTATATTTACAAATCATAAAAACTTTGCAATTTTTATATAATTTTATCATTTTAAGCCTCTTCAAATTGAGCCAAAAGTTGTGGACCGTTGATTTCCGAATGAGAAATCAATGGTCAATCTGCAATGAAATCACATCTTTTTTTTAAATGATCAAGTTATTACCTGGAACCTTAATAACCAACAAAAAATGGAGTTTTAACAGTTATAGGCTTCGATCTAATGTGTAATATTTGTAGCCCTACGATGTCACTATATTCCGTCGCTTGGATGGATATGCAAATGAACACCAAATTTACTTAAACTCACCAGTATTGAAATAAATGCAACACTCTTTAGTTTGAACGGTTCCGATCAACCAACCGATCACGTTTGTCTTTGTTCCTTCATTACATAACCCAACAAGAGTTGAAGTTCTATGGTTGATCATGTTTGACACAAGTCATTGATGCAACATGCATATATAACTATACAATTTAATTGATTAAATTTATTTAATAATGCTTAAAAAAGGTTCTAGCATTTTTTTTGGAATAAATTTTCCAATTTCATTCTATAAAGACCCATTTTGAAAAATTAATTTTGTTTTAGCTTATGAATTGTTTAAATTCCACTAGTTGTGTATATTACTTTTAATCATACATATTTTGCAATCCAATCTGACATACAAATAACTATAGGTTATTCATCTGGACAGAGCAGTTACAACATAGTACAACTCGCAATAGGTTATTTTGAACATGTACTTCAGTGTTAATTGTGCTGCAAGAAGTATAATTTGCTCTGCCAAATGGTCCATATGCGAAAAACCCCATACAGCGCACTACAGGTTCTCATCTGCGTAGAGCTGCTAAGACACCAAACAGCGCACTATAGGTTTTTTTGAACCTATACTTCTGTTTTCTTTGTGCTGCAAGAAGCATAAAGTGCTCTGTGAAATGTTCTGAAATTTAACTTTCCCCCTATTGCTGCAAGTGATCTTCATCTTTCCCCTCAAAACACCAAAGTTATGCCGCCATCTATTTCCCCCAAATTTCGGAAACTACTTACATTAACGCCTATGGCACGCTTCTCCTTCCCTCATCTTTACACTACCTCATTATCGTTCCCGCCATTGCCGACCTACAAGCAAGCTTTCCAAGCTAGTGGACGACGGCCATTCAATCGGAGGCAACGGCTGCAGGTTAAGGACGAGGACCACTCATTTCAGTTTGCTAAGCAACAGATAAAGCGATCTAGGGTTTGATTCTGGTTCCCTCAAGGTTCAATTAAGGTTCACCCAGTGTTAATTTGTTGTTTACTTTACTTTTAATTTTTCAGTTCACTCAGTGTTTACTTGTTTTTTCTCTAAAGGTTTAATTGTTTACTTTTAGTTATCCCCTAGTCATAAACCTTCTTCTATTAGTTGTTGTATGCTATACCGAGGGCATTTATTCTATTTGTGAGAGCTAAGAGTAATTTTTCACTCTAATACCTCATTTTACCTTGTTCTTCAAGGTTTTAGTACCCACACTTTTTATCTACTATTAAGTGTTGATAGAATGTACTTATTCCCTTTTTACACTCGTATCTTTCTCACCATCTCTTGTATTATATCACACGTAATTGTTTCTTTTTAATCAACACACAAATGGCTCCCAGAAAGACTGCACTGACAAGAGCAACTTCTACAAAAAGAAAGAACAAAAGCCGTCAGACACAACTACCACTCCAGGTTAGTGAGGGTTCAATTGCTGGTGTAGAAGGTGAACCCTCGAAGAAAAAGGGACGAGGTCCTGGAATCATCAGAAAATCGACTGAGATAATAGAAGAACGACCAATAATCTGGCCAATAGGTAATCGTGCGTTCACTTGCGAATCTGATCCACAGGAGATAACAGCAGCAATCACCAGGTCAGTTTTGATAATTTCATGCTATTTTTGATTAACTGACCTGGTTGTAAGTCTAAATCGCTCATGCTTTCACCTTGAATTAATTTATCTTGCTGTCCATTTTGTAGAACAGTGAATTTAGAGAAACACAAAACTCAGTTTTTTAGTAAAATGTAGTTGCAAATTGCAAATAGATAGAATAGCGAAAAAGATCAATTTAGACTTACAACCAGGTCAATTATGATATCACACTTGACGGGTAAAACAAGGTCAGGTTTGACCATTTTGCAAAACAGCTATGTTGAACCTTTAAAATATGAATAAAATCATTTCAGTCCCAAGTTTTTTGTTCAATATTCAATGTGTTTGCGTATCAGAATTCCTTTGAAAGTCGGTAAATAAAATGTTAACAAAATGCTGATACTTCACATTTATATCACTAGATTAGCGTTGAACCACATGCCGGCACCATTGACAAGTTTCCATGCCTTCGACGACACCACGAAGAATAATATCGAATTCTTATTTTTGGTACCCTTTCTTTTTATCTATTTTCATTCTTGGAATTAGAAATAAACCTCAAATGCTTAAGGACAATTTATACTTTTAAAAAAAAATCACAACTAAAATGCTTAAGGTGTTTGGGTCATAAGTGTGTTTGGGTTAGTCTTAAATGCTTAAGGTCAGTTTGGGTCATAAGTGTGTTTAGGTCAGTTTGAAATTTCTTCACCAACTATGCTTAAGGTCAGTCTGGGTCAGTTCCTAATAGGGTCTGTTTGAAATTTTACATTAATAAATTGCATTTTTTTGCTAAATACAACCACTGACAGATGTAAACAAAATTACAACTAAAGCTGTACATCTTTGTTTTTTATAGAAGAAATTTAGGTACCATGAAAATGCAGATCCCGACCGTTGTCGGAATGTTCTGCAGGCCATAGCGGCAAAAAGATTTAGCGAGGAGCTACACGAGGCCAGGGAGACTTGCATCAAGAGATTTGGCAATAACGTGCAGGCATGGAAGGAATGCATTCCACATTGGTGCCTTGACACCCCCAATTGGCACGGTCTTTGTGATATCTTTGCAACAGAGGCGTGGCAAGGAGTGGGTAAAATAAACAAGGAAAACCGCACAAAATCTAGACGCAAAATATCCCACCACGGGGGATCAGCAAGTGCACACCAGCACTTTCAAAAACTGGTAAGCTTGATGAACACATTTGCAAATTAAAACTATTCTCTTTTAAGGATACAACTGACCTTTATGACGGCTTGTTTATTCCTTTTCATGTGGAGACGCAATTAAACAATGGAAAACAACCACCAATGAGGGCACTTTTCATCCATCTTCATTGTGCTAAAGAAAATGGCAAATCACCAATTGTTGCCAAAATGGAAGCTGCTGCTACTGCCGCTGCGGCAGTTGAGTCTGGACCATCAGAAATCAATGATGCGAATGGGGCAATTGATCCAAGTACAGACGAGGCTAACACACAGCTTGAAGCTTTGGATATCACATCCTTGCATTTTACAAATGATAACACAGAAGCACTCTATGTAAGTTGTAATATGTACATTTATTTGCTGAAATTTCATACCTCAGAACAGTAATTGAAGTGAACATGTAACTTCCCTTGTAACTTGTTTACGGTGGTAAATATTGTTGTCTCTAGACATTTTTACATCTAGGAAGCGCTTATGGTAACCCACATCCAAATAGACGTAACAACTTGCATAGATTACAATCACTATCAAACCAGTCATGCACCGCCTCAAATGACATATTAGAAGCAATCTTTTATGTCAGTATTGCATGACCAAAAAATGTACCACAATGAGGTATGTGATGTTCAATGTAAACCATTAAGCTTGAAAAATTACTGACAACTAACATACCAACCAGAAAAATTAAAGGAAGAATAATTGGAAGAAAAACAACATTTACGGAGATACCTCACCGCTCATGTGCACACCGTATGAATTATCATAACCCTTATTAGCTATTTTTAACTGGATTTAACAATATTCCATATTTCCCGTATGTTGCAAATCATAGCAAAAAGTGGACGACATGAGGGCTGATCAGGCCAATTCCAGCATGGATGAGAGCACCATGTTCTTCTCAGCTGTTGGCGGATCAAAAAATGGTAAGGTACTAGGATTTGGATCCATGCTTGACGATAAGGTGAAAAAAACAAACAACCGAACCAAGCCCAACCACACACCATGTTCTGAGTCGAGACTGACAAATGCTGGAGAGGAGACGAACTAATCTCGTGCTGAATTGCAAGCGCTCTTGGCTGACAGTGATCGTCGTCAGGCCGAGGAAAGGGTTGAGAGGAAAAGAGAACTAGCACAATATGACTTATACATCAAAAAACTATTCACCATGATGGGGTCACAAGTGCCCACTGAACAGGTTAGTAAGACCAATTTTATGACTTATTTAGGTTTTTAAAGTAAGGTTTGCAATATACTGATCCAACACAGGTTTCTTCTTTTGTACCTAAACTTATAACCAAATTGTCATATTAGCCATATAGAGTGAAAAAATGTTAGGTTTGTTTGGTGCTTCTACATATAACATAAACTTATTGTTAGCCAAATGTAGTGTGTTACTGGAAAAAAAAAATTGTGCATTAAACAATAGTGTGTTGCTAGTGGCATGGTGGCAGATTATATTAAAAAAATTTGTGCATTGTTCAACCTAGGCTCATGTACACAATTCTGGGACTCAGCAGGGTGTGATTTGGGAATTTAACTACTTTTGAGGTGCCACTTGTTACTTAAGAACTTAATGTTTTAAATGTTATAAATCAGATCCTACTGTTGTCATCTCCAAATTATAATACACGTGCTTGCATTTTCAATGGTTAGGGTCACGGTTCCACCTCTCAACCGTCTGATGAAGGAGCTTCACACATTCAGCCAGGATTCTCCCAGGTAAAGAGTTTTACAAGGGGATAGAAATTTATTACTGTGATTCCAATTACCAAGTATAGTGCAAACTTACGTATTTTGAGGATAGATATTTTACAAGGTGATAGAAATTTATGAAAAGTGCAAACTTATTACTGTGATGGATAGAAATTTATTGAGGGATCCTCTTGTTATTTTTAATACTGTGATTCCAATTACCAAGTATTGTGCAAACTTATGTATTTTGAGGGGTGGGGGGGGTTATGCAAAATTTCTTATCATATACAATAACATGTTGTTTCCATATTATATACCTAGGGTCTGCCATGTCTTACACCACCAAATCAGGGAGGGTCTTTCACCTTACTATTAAATCAAGCTGGAAACGATGAACTTGCCATAGATGGAGCTGGGATGAACCCATGGTTTGGTCAGTCTGGCTTCAACGTTAACCGGCCCTTCTAGTGTGAAAAAAGTGCGCCTTTTAGGACTTAATACATATGTTAGCTCTAACAAATGCTCAACATGGGGTAACTTATTTTGTGAATTGTTGTTAACACATGGGGTGTATATTTTGGTATAGTCATGTTGAGCTTATTTTGGTACAAGTTCAATATAGTCATCAGATTTCTAATGTGTTTTGCACATATTTTTGTACATTGTATGATGACTATCTTAAGGTTAATTATATGTGTTCGATCGATTCAGATATCAATGTGTTTGTGTTTATTTGCTTAAATGGGAACTGGGGAATATATAACAGTACCGGGTTGGTACAGGGAGGATTGCAGAATGGGAGCACAATGGTACAGTAACATTGGAAATGACATTTCCATGGGAATATCCATGGAAAAAAGTAAACAACCTCCCATGTAAATATTACCGCATGGAATAAGTCAAGTGGGTCCGACGTTGTCTACCCTTGGAAATACTTAGGTGGGACCCACCTACTACCCTTGGAAATAACCGGATGGGCCCCACCTTAACCAGCCTTGGAAATACTCAGTGGGTCCCAAGTTGGCTACCCTCGGAAATAACCAGTTGGGCCCCACCTTAACCAGCCTTGGAAATACTCAGTGGGTCCCAGGTTGGCTACCCTTGGAAAAAACCGAGTGGGCCCCACTTTAACCAGCCTTGGAAATACTCAGTGAGTCCCGGGTTCGCCACCCCTTGGAAATAATCAAGTGGGACCCACATACGATGCCCTTGGAAATAATCCGGACAGGGGCCAGGTGTGAAATTATTTCCATGCGGACTTTTTTCAAGGGGATTCTCATGGAAAAAGCCTTGGCAGACTATTTCCAAGGGTAGCCCATGGAAATGATCAATTTTCGGAGTATTTCCATCAAGGCTTGTTGCGACGGTAGTATTTCCAAGCGTATCGCATGGAAATGATGATTTTTGGGCTTATTCCAAGGGCAAGCCGTTGGAACAAGCATTTTTTCTACCCTTGCTAAAAACAGAAATTCTAGTAGTGTTCCTCCAAAGACTGCCAAAAATGCTAAAACAAACTTCGGGTCACGATCAAATGTTACAGTTTTGGGAATGCCAAGTAACTTTAATGTCTCCCTGAAGTATAAATATGCCACGTTATTTGCATGCATTGTCTTAGAACAAGGCACAAAGTGAGTCATTTTAGATAACCGATCAACTACCACCATAATAAATCTTTGCTTCATTGAGTTTGTGGCAACCCCATGATAAAATCCATATTCACTTCCTCCCAAGGCGCAATAGGAACAGGGAGTGGTGTGGAGAGGCTGGTATTTGGGTAGGGCTGCTAATTGGACAAGACAGTCCATGAACAAACAGGCTAAACATTTTTTAAATTACTATTGAATGGGCTATAATCCAAACAAGGCTCAAAGTTCGGTTCATATTCAAATTAATTCTTCTATACAAACTGGATCTGAACAATTATTGAACAATGATGAGTCGAAAATTGTACTACTACTTTTAAAGATTTATAAACCCTAATTTCTACTTACGTTCATATCACAAGCATATGATCCTACCGTATAGTATGATTGGGGTGTCAATTCACAGGGATAGTGTATTAGATTTTAAATAATTTTCACTAGTCTAGGTTATCCAGTTTTTTCAAAGTTTGAGGTGGTGGTGATAAATGCAATCAAGGTATTATAGCTAGTAAAGGTTAAATAGTAGATAAAGAGCCTCTAGGGTTCAGATTTCCTGTCCTTCTTAATCATGTTAGTACAAGTTTCGACGTCTATGTCACATGCGGCATTGTCACTGTTGCATGTGGCCTATATTGCCCCACAGCTACCCCGCATGTGGCACTGTCACTACTCGCAGGGCGTGCTGGGTGTTTGTTCATGATATTTGAAAGGTTTTCCAATCTTGCGATTGGCTTTTGGGCTACCAAGACTAAAGTATTTTAGGTACGTAATTATATTTTTCCCCATACTGCCCCGTAGTTGAAATATCCCAAAGTCCTTACTTAATCTAAGTGTCTTCTAATGTTATTTAAAGTACAATTTACATTATCCTGTCAAGGGAGCCCACTAGGTTCTAACCCTAGTCTTTGAACCGCTGCCAAACCTCGTTAGCTGAAGTGTTTAGAGTACTTGTATTATCCTTCTCACACAAGGATGCTACGACTTAACACCTATTGGTATATGGAGATCGTTGGCATATAGTAGACATAACTATGTATGCAAGGATACAATAAAAAAGAATATAAAGTGCAAAGGAAAACTCAAACCACAACATAAACAAAACATAAACATATACTAAAATATAATTAAGAATTCAAGTACAACTCTCACCCTAGAGATGAGAAGTTTAGCTTCTCATAGCCATGACAAAATAAAAGAAACAAAATAAGGAGAACATAAATTACAACCCAATTGAAGATGAAAGAACCTCTGCTCCCTTAGATGACACTTCTTCTCTTACTTAACTTCTAATGGCTATCATTCTCTCTCTAAGTAACTCTCTAACCTAACCTAATAATGAGGATTCTAGCTACAATTTTGGATTTGACACAATTAAACACGCACTAAATCGCATTACAAGAGGGGTATTTATAGCCTTCATAAATGAGAGGTGGAGTAGTGGAAGTAGTGGGGGATGTGGGGTCCACCCATGATTGGATAGATGAAGCCAAAAATAGCTTGGCTATTAAGAAAACGCGTCATTCTAGAAGGCTCATTAGGAAAATGCTTTCTTCGAAAAGGCCCATCAGAGAAAGCCTATTTTTAGGATAGTCCACGGATCGTGCGGCCTCAGGGCATGCCGCATGCAGCATAGAGGAGGCCATAGAGATTCCTGACTTAGCAGATTTTTCTTGTATTTTTGCCATTTCGTCATCAAATAACCCGTTGAACATTTTATTTCCTTCTCCAGTGAATAGCCTGTCCGATGTCTAGTGAACAGCCCATTCGAAGCCTGTTTGAGCGCCTCTTCATCGATCTTTTCCCATCTCTTCACTACTTCTCTCTCTCTCTCCATCACTCCGCCTCTCTTCACCGTCTCTCTTAGTCGCTCAGTCTGATTTTTGATTCCAGGAGGCCTCACTGCTCATCCTAGAGGCGTGACTTTCTCTTCTCTCTCTCCCAGACAACCTTGGCGTCGACCCCTCTTCCCGACCCTTTCCCTGCAACTCTCCGTTCTTGGTAAGCGCCCAAATCACGTCTCTTTTGTGTGTCAATTTTGATCCAGTTTTAGCATCAATCATCCTTGGCAAAGTGCAGTGATTCGAATTAATCTCATGTCCAATAAATTGCTAACACACCACACGCCTACACTGTTGTGTAGTTACAAGTTTTGGCTTTTTGGTTATTTATTTACTCTTATCGTCTTTTAGAAGTGGTTAACGAATCTGATGCAACATTTCACTTAACTGAAATTTGGGATGTGTAATATGCTTAGAATTTTGCTCCGTGCTTCGTAGAAAAACTAATAATCTCTAGGAGCTCAATTATTAGTTGGAGATTCAATGTGGTCTTAATTGATGCGATTTGTGTCATTGTTTTTTAAAAGTTGTCTAGTTGCAAGTTATTTGAACAAATAGTTTCCTTCAATTTGAAGATGAAACCCTTTTATCTCTGTGGTAGGATAAATGCCCAATCATTAATTAATATCAGGAAGCCGTTAGAATTGTTAATTTTTGGATCTTAGTTCATCTTTAATAGATAATATATGGAGCGCCCCTTGAAATAATTTGCCATTACAATTTGTTCCGGAAATGTTAAATCATAGGACAAGCCTGAAACTATTGCATTAAAAAAAAAATTAACGATGTCATACTTGGCCTTTTCCGACTAGTTGGATGATGAGAAGGGTAATATAATGCAAGAGATGTGTAGATTAAGTAATAATCTCATTCAAAGATTTCAAACATTAATATATAATTGTAGACACCCAAAATTGTATAATCTTGAAAGCAGATAATATATTTGCACCAAGCACAAGTTCTAAAATCAAGGATGTAATATTCATGCTTCTACACAAAAATGTATGCTTTACAATTTAATTTTTCAAGATAATATTATTTACTGTCTAATTTTGAGTTGAATATGTACACAACAAGTTGAATGTCATTGGGTTAAGCTTAAAAGAATTCATGTTATGCTAGAAAAATTGCATAATTAGTATCTTAATTTGAAAAAATAAATTATGACAATGCATTTAATACTTGAAATTAAGAAAGGAAATATTGTAAGGTATATTTTTCAAATAAATCTATCCACGGGGATACTTATCACATTAGTCATTTTAATCATTTATTTTGCCATCCACGGTCTTGAGATGAATTATAGTAGTATATATATATATATCATCTCGTAAAGATAAAATCTAAAAATGTAGTAAGGAAAATATATTTTAACAAAAAAAAAATCATCTCATAAAATTAAGATAAAATCTAATGGACATATTCATGAGCGATGACTTTTTAATGCTACAATGCATACTTTATTTAACTATGATTATAAGTCATCCTAATTAACTATAATAATGTCATATTTTTTTCATACTGTGAACTCAAGAGACTCTTTCAAATTGGACTTCAATCTTACAATACAATAAACGATCACATGGTAAGTGCATAGTCTCATGTCTCAACATTAAAAAGAAGAGATAGCACCCTACAATGGTTTAGGCAAAATCCACACGGTACCTATTGTCACCTTCTATTACACCTTGATATATGTGTAATATATCCATATGGCTAAACATATAGAACTTTATCTACTACTCTATAATATATATTTGCATGATTTCACATGTATGGTTGAATCATATTCCTAGTCTAATTTAACCATATTATGTCAAAATCTGACATTTTATGTAGCGCATTATCAAGTTAATTTGAACCAATTAGAAAAGTTATTATCATCAAAATCTCATTTTTTTAGACAAATTTATAATTATTGATTAGTCAAGTTTTACATCAATTTAAATGTTATATGAATTATGAGAATATTTACATACATATGTTATCTTAAACCTTGATCAATTTGAGTCGATGTAAAACTCTCTGCACTCATTATCTTGTTACGAATTAACATTAGATTCAAACATATTTTATTTTCATCTTAAATCTAAATCTTAAAAAAAAAGAAAAAAAGATGTAATGTGAGAACAACTATAATTTTTAGGCATTTTTAGTCATCTTTTAAATAATTTAGACTTGGCAAAATTATTTTGTGAAACATTAATAGCTATTCATTCACAAGTTTTCATGCATATTAAGCCAAAATTAGAGACCTTAATGAGCAGAAAAAAATCATATATGAATTAGAATAATCATGAAGACAAGCAAATAGTCAAATTAGGCATTGTAGGGCCACAAAAAACTGTTCTTGGAGAATATTTTAGCAAGAATCTTGCTTTTGCATCACTTGGAGTGAAAATTTTGGCATGGATTATTGATCCTTCACACGTGCATGTTTTAGAAAATTGATTAGATTAGTTTATCATACAAATATTAGCATAAAATATATCATTCTCAAGTCTAAATCATTATTTCAAAGAGGAAAAAAAAATTGCTATCAAAATATAAAGGGCGATATAAACTTTGTATTCTGAATCAAAACACCTAGAAATTTATAAAAATCACCATTTAGGACTTTAAATTTAAAACCATAAATTATCTACCTCTATGCACACATATTAAGTACATTTTTATAATTTTTCTCATATATAGAAAAATTTCCAGCAACTAAAAAAAATTCAGCAGGAAAATTCCAGCAGAAACGTTTTTTTCCAACAGCAAATTCAGCAACATAAAATGACATTAAGAGTAATATAATTATCATACTTATGCATACTCAAAGTACACCTAACTTTGTCATATCCTTGCTGCAAATTTTCAGTTTCTATCTATTGAGATTGACCTTAGAATAGTGCAAATTTCTGAAATGAAGCAAAGAACATGCCTAGAATCCTGCTGCCATGTTTCCACTTCTTCTTGACAATAAACATGGTTTTGATATGCTAAAATTGTTATATAAATTAAGTAAAACTTGTTAAACACCTGTATGCATGGTTTATATTTTGTATTTGCATTAAAATCATTATAATTAAGTCCACAACTCTTGTCTAAATTCAGTAGGAAAAATTCCAGCAGAAACGTTTTTTTCCAGCAGCAAATTCAGCAACATAAAATGACATTAAGAGTAATATAATTATCATACTTAGGCATACTCAAAGTACACCTAACTTTGTCATATCCTTGCTGCAAATTTTCAGTTTCTATCTATTGAGATTGACCTTAGAATAGTGCAAATTTCTGAAATGAAGCAAAGAACATGGCTAGAATCCTGCTGCCATGTTTTCACTTCTTCTTGACAATAAACATGGTTATGATATGCTAAAATGGTTATATAAATTAAGTAAAACTTGCTAAACACCTGTATGCATGGTTTAGATTTTGTATTTGCATTAAAATCATTATAATTAAGTCCATAACTCTTGTCTAATACCAATCAAATGTGTTTTTGTTCAAAACAGAACCAAATGTGGGGTATGCCATGTAGCAGCAGTTTGAGCACGTTTTTGAGCTTCAAGAGGCTTCAAACTTCACCTATAAATAGCCCCCTACATCTTCACTTCATCTTCATGGTTGGTTAGAGCATCCTAAGCACACAAAAGAGCAAAAAACGTTGAGATTTCAGCCCACAGAAAAAAAAACAGCAAAGGAAAAAAACATGCTTTCTACAAATATCCTCATAAAACTCTAGTAGAGTGAGCTTAAGAAAGATAATGAGTGACAAACCTATTATGTCATGCCATTAACTTAGTCCTCAAATTACTAAAACCACCATCAAAGCCACCGAAGAGATCATTACAGTGCTCTAATAATGAGAATGAAGATCGGCGTGACTTGAAAATCTTCGATCAATTTCTACTTTCTTTTAGTCGCTTTATTTCTATTTTTCTTTCATTTTTAGTGTTGTTAGTTTATTTCATTTTGTAACTGGTATTATCATTGAAATAAAATTTTGAAAGCTAGAATTAGTAGAGACCAATTTCTCGGGTGAGTGTGGTGCCTAACACCTTCCGCATTCATAACCAAGACACGAACCTAGCCATTATCCATGGGCATAATAGATAAGGTGATATATTTCCCGTAGCATTACGGGTGGCGACTCCAAATAAAATTTAAACCACACTTAAAAGGTTGAGTCGAGTGTTGGTTTCGTAGCACGGTAGCTACAGCTGGCGACTCCGCTGGGGAGTCTTAACTTGAAAATTTCTAGCTTTCTAAACTTAGTGTTTGATTTAATTTCTGATTTCTGATTTCCTTTTTCTTGTATTTTTCACATTTTGTTGCAGGAAAAAAAAACAAGGAAAGAGTAGTATTTCACATTTGCGGCGAAGGAAGAGCTAGGCAAAGATTTGGATCAATCGAGCAACTAGCATTTTACACAAAAAAGGAAGTAAAACATCATTGTGTAGGTAACATTAATCTCAACTGGATTTAAATTCTAATCACGTGCGTAAGCCGAAAGGGTCTACATTAAAACTTGTAAGGAGTCCTATCCTAACTAGGGCTCGATCGAAAATGTCACACACCACAAATCTCGACGAAGACCCCGAAAATATTTCACCTCAACCTCAAGAAATCAATCCAAATGTAGAACAGTCCTTGAAGGACTTGTTAAGAGAAACCATACAAACCATGAATACAATGGTGACCAAACTTGCTAATTTGCCGCAAATCCAAATGAGCCCCAATTTTATAAATCCAAATACTTCTCAAGGTGCAATCCCTACGAACCATGGACCTGAACAATCTAGACAAAATCTGGACACTCAAATCTTTCCTAATCATGACCAAAATAGGTCTGCAAGTACTCCAAGATCCGAACAATCACCAACCTCTCTTGAATTTGATCCGTTGAAATCCCGCATTGACAAAGTAGAGGCTGAGTTAACCAAAATACGAGTAGGGTGTACTAAAAATGTTTCATTCCAAGACCTATGTCCATTTCCTGATGTAATGTTGCCTGAAAATTTTAAACTACCAGAATTTGAGAAATATAGTGGGGAGGGTTGTCCGGTGTCGCATCTTAGAGCCTATTGCGGGGATATGGTTTCGTTGAAATCCAATGACCAACTACTTATTCGTTACTTTCAAAAAAGCTTGACTGGTCCAGCTTTGAAATGGTTCACTTCTCTTGATTTACCCAATATCGCATCATTTGATCATTTGTCGCATATTTTTGTTGATCAATATTCATATAATCTTGACATGGAACCTCGACGCGAGGACCTTGAATCTCTTAGACAAAATAAAGATAAACCATTTGTTACCTATGTTGGTAGATGGCGCGCAATGGCCGCTAGAGTCAAACCCAAACCAACGGATGAGGAATCTATAAATATGATAATTAAGAACTCTTTGCCCACCATATCAGGTTACCTAGCTATTCAAGGACATCCAAACTTTACGGCCTTAATTAAGTCTGGTTCTCGTGTAGAAACAACCGTAAGTCAAGGGTTATTACCAGCCTTAGGACTGCAAACATCATCACCGAACCAATTCAATATGAAACGAACCCGAAATGACCAAAAAAATAACATCTCACCGAACACCTCAAAAAGTCAAGAGGATATAAATGCTACATTTGAGGTATCCGGTACCAAACCAACTGTCTTCCCTCGAAACTCATTTACAAATGATAATTGATTTGGGGGATTGCCAAAACCAGCACATAATACCATGAATACCGGACCAATCACACATATGAACACTACAACTCCTCAATTTTCTGCCCCAAATCAATCATCACAAACCAAGGTCTTTAGAAAATTCACACCAATTGGTGAACCACCGAGTTCTATACTTGTTAGACTCTTTCAAGAAGGAACTGTGACCCCGTTAGGAAGACAAGTAAATCCCAATTCTCGAGGATATGACCCAACTGTTTTTTGTGAATATCATCAAAGTGCAGGTCATCACACCGATAAATGTTATAATTTAAAGCACGCCATACAAGATTTAATTGACAAATGAGTAATTGCCGTCAAAGTACCTTCAACTGAAACTACTAATATAATGGCAAATCCATTACCTCAACATCCAAAAAATGATGAAGCGACTTGCTCTCAAACGGTAAACGTTATTGAATGTGAAAAGTATAGTTCATACTCTTTTAATGGTATTGTCAATCACTTTGAACAAAAATTAACTTCAAGAACTGTTGAAGTTTTAGGGGTAAGACCAAGGACCCAAATGACTCCAATACAATACAAAAGGCCTATTGAGGTTTTAGGAGTTAGAGAACCGATCCTCAAACCAATGGTAATCATGGGTCCAAAAACAATTGAGGTGTTAGGAAAACCAGTCATGACCAATCAAAATCAAGTTCCTTCGGATAAGAACCAAACTCTTGTATGCGCTGAATTAAGCAACATGACCAGGTCTGGTAGGGTTTACAAGCCATCATACCTGACAACAGAACCCATACCCGAGGATGGTAAGACCAAAGAAAACATTGAAAGTCAAACAAAGAAAGATTCGTCCAGCTATGATGTGGTGTCCCAATTAAAGAAAACCAAAGCTGAAATTTCTGTTTGGGAGTTACTTGTTAAATCTCCAACTCACTACCAGGCTTTGCAAAAAGTCCTTCAATCTGTTAATGTGCCAACTACTGTAGAACCAAAAGACTTAGAAAAACTTGTTGGTCTGATATACGAACAAAACATAACTTTCTCAGACAATGAACTCCCTGACGAAAAAGAAAAACACAATAGACCATTGTACATAAAGGTTCAATGCAATGGTTTCCATCTTTCATTTGTATTAATAGATAATGGTTCAGCACTCAATATTTGTCCATTACGCACTGCCACCAAAATTGGAGTAGACCCAACAAGCTTTCGCAAAACCATGGGGACAGTAAAAGCGTTTGATAGCACCAGCACAGAAATTTTGGGAGAGGTTGATTTAAAGGTAGTAATTGGTCCGGTAATTTTTGAAATAACCTTCCAAGTTGTTGATATCAAGTCCACATTTAACCTGATTCTAGGAAGACCCTGGTTACATGCTCATAAGGTAATCCCGTCCAGCTTGCATCAATGCCTCAAGTTTCCATTTGACGGTAGAATTGTTGTGGTTATGGCTGAGCCTGAAATGGTTGTACCTGTTGAAGCTGGTTCTGTTAACATCAACCAACAAGTGCCACTTATTGATGTGAAGTCCCAAAATAATTATTATCCTAACCCTGAAAGAATGTTAGAAACACTTCAAAAAAAATGGAACTATACCCCAGGACAAGGTTTAGGAAAATTCAACCAAGGACCAATAGAACCATTGACGCTTATGAAAAATAAAGGCACACTAGGATTAGGGTGTGAGTCTGACAAGCCAGTAACAACGGTAACCTCCAACACGTCCATAAATGATATTTTTATAAAAGGTGAGGTTATTGCACCAGAAAGTGATAGTTTTGACGGGTTAGACAAACTGTTTAAAGTAGATCTTGGGGAAGTCAATGTATTGGAAGGGATACCTATACCACTAGATGGCCCGTCCACTTCTAGATCGAACCAACCTAGGATGAATAATGATCCACCACTAGGTTCAGGGGAACAAACGAGAAGGTTACTTATTTTGCAGTTAGAAGCTTTTCACATGTTAATCCGTCTTATAGCCCAGAAACCATCTGTTCCAAGCACTTCCACCTCAATTTCACCTCCAATGCTGCGCATACCACATTCGGTAGAACCTCTATTCAACCAATTACAATCATTGCTGGGAAGGATCGAGAGCTGCTTGGGCGATCTCAAAGCGAGATATGAGGAGCCACCCTTGAGTCGGCGGCCAGAACATCCTGTTGAGCAACCTCAGAGTCACTCACAAGCATCACGTGCACAACCGCAGCAAAACCGAACCTTGGAGCTATATGATGGTAGGAGTTGTCCAATAAGACACATGACAACCTTCTGCAAGGTATATGACACACTCAGGTATGATGATGCAACTCTGATCTTACTTTTTGTTATATCCCTCAAAGACGATGCACACAAATGGTTCGAATACCTTGCGGAAAAGAATCGCATGACATGGAAATCATTCTCTGCAAGTTTTTTACACCGGTTTAGTCGTATGTGGCATGTACCCTCCTTTAATGATTTATCAAGGTTATCCCAAAAAGAAACAGAACATTTTCGTGACTATGTAGATAGATGGTTCACTACGGTGAATGAAGTCCAACAAAACGTGCCTTATTATGATGAACTGATTAAGATGGTGATTCGATCATCGCAACCACCACTTTGTGACCAACTAACAACATATGTCATTAAAGACTTTAGTGAATTGAAATCAATTGGTGAGAGAATTGACCGAGTCCGAATCCGTATGAAACGACCAAGAGAAATGAGTGATCCTTTACGGCTCCAATTAGGCCCTCCCTCAAACCAAAGCGATCTAATTTGCGAGCCCGAACGATATTGTGTATACCATCGTACCATGGGTCATCGTACTGAATATTGTGCAGACCTTAAAGAGGTATTAAATGCTCGAACTAGCGAGATGGGGGCAAACAAGGAACCCCTAAAAACACAATCACCAGAAAGACCACACAATGTCAATGTACTTACCAACTCAGACTTGATAGTTGATCCAGAAATGACAATTCAACCAATTAATGAACCCGAACCAGACTTAATAAATGTCGAAATCCCAATGAATGAATACCAAATGACCAATCCAATTCTAGACCTTAACCCTGACGATGATGAATTACCAGCTGATTATTTTGATAACTATGACATACACGGGAGGCTGTATATTAATAAGAAATTGCAGAAAAAAATCATTGCTCACAAAAGAATACGAGAAGCAGGACAAGCTCCTCTCATACCCGCACAAAACAAGCCACAGATGGAATGGAGGCCCAAGGCACGGAAGCCAAAGTACAAGGTGCTGAAGAAGGTCATGGCAGCCAACGACGTCTCATCCTTCATCCACAACACTACAACTGGATTAATGGGTCTCAAAATTTCTGAACCAATGGTGGTATGCCTGGACGATGATTGGCCAATATCAACCACATGTGGCTCACCTCAAATTACCCTCGCCGAGCAACTAAGGTATATGTCCCTTCCTCCTCTTACAATTCGAGTCTGGTCCCAACTTTCCCGGACCAGCCAAAAAAAAAGTCCGCCTAAACCTAGGATATTATGTACATAGTTTATTAAAAAAATCCAAAAAAATAGAAAAACATTTAAAACCCAAAAAAATCATAAAGAACGAAAAAAACCAAAAAATTAGAAAAACCAAAATGCCCAAAAAAATAGAAAACTCAAAAATCCAAAAAAATGATAAACGTCCAAAAGCCAAAAAAAGTAAAAAGCCAAAACTTGCAAAAAAAATTTATGTTAATTGCATTAGTAAGACTTCTAGATTTAAAATTAAACCTAAATACTCCTCAGACCTTTTATCCATTGAAGATTCATACGAAACCCTTCCAGATGAACTTTCCACCTTAATTACCAAATATGAAAATCCAACCACATCCATCCTTGAAGAAACAGAGGAGATAAATTTAAGTGTAAATGAAGAGTCCAAGTGTGTCCATATAGGAACAAATTTACCTCCAGAAATGCGGTCTGAACTCATTGATTTCTTAAGGGGTTATGTTGATGTATTTGCATGGTCATATGCGGATATGCCTGGTTTAGATGAAAATATAGTTGTGCATCAGTTACCACTCCAACTAGGGGCAAAACCCATTAAACAAAAGCTTCGAAGACTTAAACCTGAATGGATCCTAAAAATAAAAGAAGAAGTTATAAAACAATACAATGCGGGTTTCTTACAAGTATCCCCATATCCTGAATGGTTAGCAAATATTGTCCCTGTTCCAAAAAAAGATGGTAAAGTAAGAATGTGTGTAGATTATAGGAACCTAAACAAGGCCAGTCCCAAAGATGATTTTTCATTACCTCATATTGACCTCCTTGTCGATAACACTGCCGGCCATGAAATGATGTCCTTTATGGATGGATTTTCGGGCTATAACCAAATCCATTTAGCAAAAGAAGACATGGAGAAAACCTCATTCATAACACCTTGGGGCGTGTTTTGTTATCGGGTTATGTCATTTGGCTTAAAGAATGCAGGGGCAACTTATCAAAGGGCCATGACAGCATTATTTCATGATATGATGCATAACGAAATAGAAATATATGTAGATGACATGATTGCCAAATCTCAAAGTGCTAGTAGCCATTTGAAATGCCTTAAGAAAATTTTAGATAGGGCTCGAAAGTACAATTTACGGTTAAATCCCCAAAAATGTTTCTTTGGTGTCACTAAAGGGAAGGTGTTGGGTTTTATTGTCAGCCGTAGAGGCATTGAAGTGGACCCTAGTAAAGTTAAAGCCATAATAGAAATGCCACCTCCCAAAACTGAAAAGGAAGTCAGGGGTTTATTAGGGCGGTTGCAGTACATAAGCCGATTCATCGCTCAACTGACCCCAACTTGTGAACCAATTTTTAAATTACTCAGAAAGAATGCTGAAAAAGGGTGGAATGATGAGTGCCAATATGCCTTTGAAAAATTAAAATTCTACCTCCTAAAACCCCCTATATTAATGCCACCAAAACTCGAAAGGCCTCTCCTATTATATCTATCCACCACACCGACATCTATGGGTTGTGTCCTAGGCCAACATGATGAAGGGGGCAAGGAGCATGTCATATATTACTTAAGTAAGCGATTCACAGGCTGTGAGAGTCGGTACACACCGGTAGAAAAGGTTTGTTTATCTCTTGTATGGGCCACCCAAAGATTGAGGCATTATATGTTGTCCCACCAAGTTTATCTCATATCTCGAATTAATCCATTAAAATACCTATTTGAAAAACCAGCATTAGTGGGTCGTAGTTCCAAGTGGCTCTTACTCTTATCCGAATTTGAGATTACCCATATCACACAAAAATCCATGAAAGCCCAAGCCATAGCTGACCATTTAGCTGACTCAGCCATTTCTGATCTAGAACCAATAAACGAAGAATTCCCAGATGAAGACATATTATTTACCACCTCAAATACCTCACCGTGTACCAATTTAAATTTACTTTGGAAGGTCTATTTTGATGGTGCGGTTAATAAACACGGGAAAGGTGTAGGGGCAGTTCTAGAATCACCATGGGGGAGTAAATACCCGGCATCCACTAAAATACAATTCGATTGTACTAATAATATGGCCGAATACGAAGCATGTGTACTTGGGTTAAAAATGGCCTTAGAACAAAAAGTCACTCATCTCCATGTCTTTGGTGACTCACTCCTTATAATCAGCCAAATAAAAGGGGAATGGAAAACCAAAGATAAGAAATTAATTCCATACTTTGAGTACCTAGAAAAACTCACAGAGGAGTTTGTTGAAATTGAGTTCACCTACCTATCCCGAAACCGAAACTCTTATGCTGATGCCCTGGCCACACTAGCAGCCTGGATAGAATTAACCGATGAAACCATGACAATCCAAATAAATAGCCACAAAGAACCCGCATATTGCCTCCACATTGAAACTAATGAGTCCCACGAAAACCTACCTTGGTACCATGACATAAAACAATACCTTAAAAACAAATCATTTCCCACAGAAGCCAATCAAACCGACAAACGTACACTGCAACGCCTAGCCATGCAGTTCACACTGTGTGGAAACCACCTTTATAAAAGAACTCCTAATCATATCCTCCTCCGATGTGTTGATGAGGCAGAGGCCCAAGAGATAATGCAAGAAGTGCATGCCGGAGTATGTGGCCCACACATGAACGGCTTGATGCTAGCCAAGAAAATAATGTTACAAGGGTATTATTGGTTGACCATGGAGACGGATTGTTGTAATTTCGTGCGGCGATGTCATGAGTGCCAAGTCCACGGTAATCTTATCCATGCCCCCTCTTCTTGTTTACATAACCTATCATCTCCTTGGCCTTTTTCTGTATGGGGAATTGATATTATCGGTAAAATTAATCCAAAGGCATCAAATGGTCATGAGTTTATTCTGGTCGCTATCGACTATTTTACGAAATGGGTCGAAGCGGCATCCTATTCCTCAATTACCGCAACACATGTGTCCAAGTTTATTAAAAATAACCTGATATGTAGGTATGGAGTGCCAAATGAAATAATAACCGATAACGGTACAAATTTAACCGCAAAAAAAGTAGAGGATTTATGTAAACAGTTCAAAATTACCCACCTCCGCTCTTCACCCTATCGTCCCCAAATGAACGGTGCGGTTGAGGCAGCCAATAAAAATCTTGTAAGAATAATTGAGAAAATGGTTGTGTCCCACAAAGATTGGCACGAGATGCTCCCCTACGCGTTATGGGCCTATCGTACCTCCGTGCGTACGTCCACTGGAGCAACCCCGTACTCATTAACTTATGGGATGGAGGCGGTACTCCCGGTTGAAGTGGAAATTCCATCCCTACGAGTTCTTATGGAGGCGCAATTGAAAGAAGCAGAATGGATGCAATCAAGGTATGACCAATTAAACTTAGTAGAGGAAAAAAGATTAAAAGCGTTATGCCATGCACAATGTTACCAAAAAAGAATAGCTAGGGCTTACAATAAAAAGGTCAAACTACGTGAATTCAAAGAAGGAGATTTGGTATTAAAACAAATTAGGGGCAAGGACGGCAAGTTCAAACCCAATTGGGAAGGCCCGTATATTGTTAAAGAAGTATATGCAGGAAACGCGATTCGACTCAAAAACATGGATGGAGATGAACATGCAGAACCAATCAATGCACAATATGTAAAAAGGTATTATGCTTAGTCCATTCCTCTTCCTTTTCCTTTTTTTCTAAGTATTGTATCTACTTTTGGAATTAACAAGCAACCTTCCAAAAAAAAAAAAAAAATGCTAAGTTTACCTTTATATCTTTCCTCAGTTTTTACTAGTTTTCGCATTTTTTAGGTAATCAAAGGGAATTGCTTGAATTAATTTAGACTATGGTTTAGGCAATTGAGCATGGTGCCAAAAATTCTGAATTTTTAAAAAAATTAGTGATTTCAAAGTGAACAACTAATTGCTAACCATGAATGTTGATCAAAAGTTGATAACCTTAGAAAATTATTTTTGAATAATTTATTTTATAAAGTCTTCTAAGTTTGAGAGTGTTTTAGAGTAACCATTTATTATAGATTGACCTCTAGCAAAACTATGCAATAATTCCTCGTATGTATGAATACTTGGAATTGTGTGTAATCATGGTACTTGTGACACAAAAATATTTAAATTCTCAGAAAAATAGGAAGCAAAAAAAAAAAAAAAAAAAAGGGAAAAAAAAAGAGAAATAAAAGATGGAGGTTAGAAAAATGAGTACGGGTGCCTACACAAGACTGGTTACCAATAGGCTCGACAGAACCTCCCAATTTCCAAAAAATGTCACATGTGCCAACACACTTAGTTGTCATACTTTGCTCCAATTAATTGGGAAGAAAAATCAAAATTTATATCATTAGAATTCCTATTGATTGGAAGGGATCAATTTATAATCGAAGGAGAAATTAGCACTCTCAGATTTAGGGATATTTGCGGGATAAATTGTTCAAAATAATTATTCTAGGTGATGCATAATAAAATCAATCATGGGGTGGATAAATTGTACAAGGGAGACATCATTAATATTTTTGAAAGTTTTATATTTTTGCATGCCATGTCAATTGTACCAAGTCTAAGTTCTAATTTAATTTGTAGCAAGTCCTTGAGATTGTATGGTTTAACCTTAGATCGCACAAAATAGATTCACATTATGCCCCCCATATATGCAACAACCTCATTAGAAAGTCACACTCATTACTACTAAATTCTCATAAACCAAAATGCTTGTGATTCCAAAGTAGTTATGTACTAGGTTAAAGAAAGGAGGACGAGAAGGAATGTGTATGTATGTGCGACACAAAAAAAAAAAAAAAAAAAAAGAAGAAGAAGAAGTTTGTGTTCTAACCCTGCAGGTACCTAGTGGATCCCTGTGGTGCCGTTGATGATTGCTTTATAACAAAATTATAAACCCTCGTGGATAAAAATATGTTTCAATGGGCATCTGAGGCAAAATACCACAAGGGAACACTATCACTCCGAATGCACCCTAGTGTTAACCATCTTGACTCATAATGTCAATGATGGAACAACAATGGGTAGCGACATATCTACAAGATATGACTCACCACTTCATTCTCAGGTACATGATTAAAATAAAATAAAATGGAAAAAAATTAGCTAATGAAATATAATCAAGGTTGGGTACCAAGTAGTCTTACCGGCACTTAACAAGATGAATGGGTTTCACCCTAGAATGCCTAATGCCTAATTAGGGACCCATTAAATGAACTTAAGTGCAAGGATAGCAGCCAGGTGTACCAGGCCAATAGTTATATTTTCATGAATGTGTGGGTGTCTCTTTGCTTCAGCATAACTTTGTGAGACAAAGCTATCTGAAGAGGGGCAGCTGTAGACACCCAAAATTGTATAATCTTGAAAGCAGATAATATATTTGCACCAAGCACAAGTTCTAAAATCAAGGATGTAATATTCATGCTTCTACACAAAAAGGTATGCTTTACAATTTAATTTTTCAAGATAATATTATTTACTGCCTAATTTTGAGTTGAATATGCACACAACAAGTTGAATGTCATTGGGTTAAGCTTAAAAGAATTCATGTTATGCTAGAAAAATTGCATAATTAGTATCTTAATTTGAAAAAATAAATTATGACAATGCATTTAATACTTGAAATTAAGAAAGGAAATATTGTAAGGTATATTTTTCAAATAAATCTATCCACGGGGATACTTATCACATTAGTCATTTTAATCATTTATTTTGCCATCCACGGTCTTGAGATGAATTATAGTAGTATTGTTGGGATTTCACGTGTATGCCTATATGGTGAGAATTTAAAATTTTCCTATCACCACTTGGCTCAATACACAAAAGATCTTATTTATACGACAAAAGCAAACAAGATTTGCAATAAACTAATGTGTACTAAATTAAAATAAATTAATCTCATCTAATTTATTGCTAAAGAGGATTAAAACCTTTACCTAAAGAGATTGTCAAATCTCTTGATGGAGAGAAGCCGATTTCTCTTCTCTTTCTCGTGTTCTTCTTGGAAGCGCCTCTTGGTTCACCTTGAACCTAAACAACGAACTAACACACCTCTTAGATAGATGGATGTGAAGTTCAAGGCTTAGATCCAACCACCTCTTGATCTTCAAATTAACAATCTATTTGATTTCTTGGTGGCTAAACCTATCAAGAAGAGATTAGAGAAGAGATTGAACCACTAGGGTTTTGGCCTTGAGCAAAGGGGATTGCTACAGTAATTTCGGCTAATTGCTACAGTAATTTCGTCCAAAAATGAGCAGAAAAAATTCTCTCATGTTTTCCTTAATTACACCCCTTTAAATAGGCAAGGGTTAGGGCAATTATTTGTGTAATGTTTAAATTAATTACACAAATGCCACTAGCCTTGTTTAGCCATTTTATGATCTCTTTAATCTCATCTTGTGATTGGTTTAATAAATTAATTTATAAATAAATAATATTAATCATATTATTCTATTATGCAATATTCTTATTATTCTTATAATGCTTTCAAACATTATACCAAATAATATTTGCATAACTTCACAAATTTATTTATGATCTAAGCATGTCATATTATGACATTTTATTTTATTATTTCATCTCATGTATTTTATCTTATACATCATTATGAAATATAAAATACTTGTTGTTTCTCTTCAGTTGGTGTGACCGTATAGAGGATTTATGTCATCTTGGCAATAATATAAAACTTTATATTATTGACTATAAGAGGTTCTATCATTACATTATAGTTATCCAAATGACATAATAATCATTCACTCAATCCACTAATTTCGTGTCTATCCTTGTCTCATGATATTATGAATAATATGCAAAATAGGATCGTGTCATTCTTGCATTATATTCTTTTCTTGGTTTCTCAAGTGAATTATAATTATAACTACATCAGTTATATTGCATGCGATATAATTCCACTTTACCAAGGGGCCCAGTAATATCATAACTCAATTGAGGGACAATGATAATATTAACATATAGATTTTTCCCGCACAAGTTGTACATAACGAACTACTATTTTATTCCTATCTGAAGATAGTATTTAAATAGCAATCACATTATATACTTCTCATGTGAAAAACCTACACATCTCATATCTTAGATTCTAAAGACACAATGAAAACATTAATGACACAAAACACAATCCATATAATGTTTCATTCATTTAGGTCATGTTCAATATATAAAATGCACATATTTATATATTCATGTTATTAAATGATAATCCTTTATCAACATTTATAGAACTTCAATGTACTTTAATCAACATGACAATCTTTCTCGGTAATTAATGTTCCTCCTTAATCACCACAATTGTGAACATATTTAGTGATTAAATGTTTCTCATCTTAGGAGTTCTATGGTTCAAGACCAAGAGCATCTTCCTGAACTCTTCCAAAGATATAACATATAAATCTCAAGGAGCATGAATAATAATATTCGTAATAAAATCATGAACTACATATAAATTATCACTAAAATAAATAACTTTCAAAACACACATCCTTCAAGTATATATATATATATCATCTCGTAAAGATAAAATCTAAAAATGTAGTAAGGAAAATATATTTTAACAAAAAAAAAATCATCTCATAAAATTAAGATAAAATCTAATGGACATATTCATGAGCGATGACTTTTTAATGCTACAATGCATACTTTATTTAACTATGATTATAAGTCATCCTAATTAACTATAATAATGTCATATTTTTTTCATACTGTGAACTCAAGAGACTCTTTCAAATTGGACTTCAATCTTACAATACAATAAACGATCACATGGTAAGTGCATAGTCTCATGTCTCAACATTAAAAAGAAGAGATAGCACCCTACAATGGTTTAGGCAAAATCCACACGGTACCTATTGTCACCTTCTATTACACCTTGATATATGTGTAATATATCTATATAGCTAAACATATAGAACTTTATCTACTACTCTATAATATATATTTGCATGATTTCACATGTATGGTTGAATCATATTCCTAGTCTAATTTAACCATATTATGTCAAAATCTGACATTTTATGTAGCGCATTATCAAGTTAATTTGAACCAATTAGAAAAGTTATTATCATCAAAATCTCATTTTTTTAGACAAATTTATAATTATTGATTAGTCAAGTTTTACATCAATTTAAATGTTATATGAATTATGAGAATATTTACATACATATGTTATCTTAAACCTTGATCAATTTGAGTCGATGTAAAACTCTCTGCACTCATTATCTTGTTACGAATTAACATTAGATTCAAACATATTTTATTTTCATCTTAAATCTAAATCTTAAAAAAAAAGAAAAAAAGATGTAATGTGAGAACAACTATAATTTTTAGGCATCTTTAGTCATCTTTTAAATAATTTAGACTTGGCAAAATTATTTTGTGAAACATTAATAGCTATTCATTCACAAGTTTTCATGCATATTAAGCCAAAATTAGAGACCTTAATGAGCAGAAAAAATCATATATGAATTAGAATAATCATGAAGACAAGCAAATAGTCAAATTAGGCATTGTAGGGCCACAAAAAACTGTTCTTGGAGAATATTTTAGCAAGAATCTTGCTTTTGCATCACTTGGAGTGAAAATTTTGGCATGGATTATTGATCCTTCACACGTGCATGTTTTAGAAAATTGATTAGATTAGTTTATCATACAAATATTAGCATAAAATATATCATTCTCAAGTCTAAATCATTATTTCAAAGAGGAAAAAAAAACTGCTATCAAAATATAAAGGGCGATATAAACTTTGTATTCTGAATCAAAACACCTAGAAATTTATAAAAATCACCATTTAGGACTTTAAATTTAAAACCATAAATTATCTACCTCTATGCACACATATTAAGTACATTTTTATAATTTTTCTCATATATAGAAAAATTTCCAGCAACTAAAAAAAATTCAGCAGGAAAATTCCAGCAGAAACGTTTTTTTCCAACAGCAAATTCAGCAACATAAAATGACATTAAGAGTAATATAATTATCATACTTATGCATACTCAAAGTACACCTAACTTTGTCATATCCTTGCTGCAAATTTTCAGTTTCTATCTATTGAGATTGACCTTAGAATAGTGCAAATTTCTGAAATGAAGCAAAGAACATGCCTAGAATCCTGCTGCCATGTTTCCACTTCTTCTTGACAATAAACATGGTTTTGATATGCTAAAATTGTTATATAAATTAAGTAAAACTTGTTAAACACCTGTATGCATGGTTTATATTTTGTATTTGCATTAAAATCATTATAATTAAGTCCACAACTCTTGTCTAAATTCAGTAGGAAAAATTCCAGCAGAAACGTTTTTTTTCAGCAGCAAATTCAGCAACATAAAATGACATTAAGAGTAATATAATTATCATACTTATGCATACTCAAAGTACACCTAACTTTGTCATATCCTTGCTGCAAATTTTCAGTTTCTATCTATTGAGATTGACCTTAGAATAGTGCAAATTTCTGAAATGAAGCAAAGAACATGGCTAGAATCCTGCTGCCATGTTTCCACTTCTTCTTGACAATAAACATGGTTATGATATGCTAAAATGGTTATATAAATTAAGTAAAACTTGCTAAACACCTGTATGCATGGTTTAGATTTTGTATTTGCATTAAAATCATTATAATTAAGTCCATAACTCTTGTCTAATACCAATCAAATGTGTTTTTGTTCAAAACAGAACCAAATGTGGGGTATGCCATGTAGCAGCAGTTTGAGCACGTTTTTGAGCTTCAAGAGGCTTCAAACTTCACCTATAAATAGCCCCCTACATCTTCACTTCATCTTCATGGTTGGTTAGAGCATCCTAAGCACACAAAAGAGCAAAAAACGTTGAGATTTCAGCCCACAGAAAAAAAAACAGCAAAGGAAAAAAACATGCTTTCTACAAATATCCTCATAAAACCCTAGTAGAGTGAGTTTAAGAAAGATAATGAGTGACAAACATATTATGTCATGCCATTAACTTAGTCCTCAAATTACTAAAACCACCATCAAAGCCACCGAAGAGATCATTACAGTGCTCTAATAATGAGAATGAAGATCGGCGTGACTTGAAAATCTTCGATCAATTTCTACTTTCTTTTAGTCGCTTTATTTCTATTTTTCTTTCATTTTTAGTGTTGTTAGTTTATTTCATTTTGTAACTGGTATTATCATTGAAATAAAATTTTGAAAGCTAGAATTAGTAGAGACCAATTTCTCGGGTGAGTGTGGTGCCTAACACCTTCCGCATTCATAACCAAGACACGAACCTAGCCATTATCCATGGGCATAATAGATAAGGTGATATATTTCCCGTAGCATTACGGGTGGCGACTCCAAATAAAATTTAAACCACACTTAAAAGGTTGAGTCGAGTGTTGGTTTCGTAGCACGGTAGCTACAATAATTTATCCAAAAATATATTTATTAGATTATGGCAGGATATAAAATCAAAATAATTTTTCATTTGTATTGAAAATTCTTTATTTTACCATACTGATAGAAATAAATTTGAGTTGTGTAAAATCAGAATGTGATAGTTTAAAAACCTAAAAAAGCAACAACATGGCGGAGCCATATCCGTTCCTCTAGTGGTTGATTTAGCTGAGAAAATTTGTTTGAACAATGCAAAATAGAGGGTAAATTTTTTTACTGTTATCATCAGTATCGGATACTAATTCTGTGTAACCATTTTACAGGTCAAGGAAACAATAGCCAACTATTCTCTCAACTACTCCATTGGATACATTCTTCTTAAAAATTAGAGTACCAATTAATGAAGTTAATCAAAGATACATTTGGATTTGATATACCCACTTGACAAATTACAAATTTTGTTTGCTTTAAGATAAGCTTCACATTATATTATCATTCAAAGGATACAAACGCAGTTTTCTAGTTTCTATATTCTATACTAGGCTGAGCCCATTTTATTGAACAACTCAGATTTAGGTTGCCTACAAGTATTGTTTATGTATTAGTTTGATTTACGCATTTGCTCAATATGTATTTAACTTCTCTGTTTAACTCGTGTAGGTATTGTTCAAGCGGTTGCTCAATGATTTGGTGGTACTCTCTTCATTTGAATGTGATAGTTTGTAAGGCAAAATTTAGAAGATGAGGGCTTTGCTGCTTATTTGGTGTCCTGATTTGTAGATTGTCTGATAATCTTTGTGGGTTGAACATGTACTTGTTCATTTTGTTGAACAACAATTTAGGTTCTTAGGTTTTAAATCAGTATAGTGTGCGTACCGTGTGGTTACTTTGGTAACAGTTAGCTTAACTTTGGTAAAAATTGTGTCAAGTTTGTAGAACTTTTGTTTGTCTGTCTATTATATTGGAATGGAAACCGATGGTCTTGCCACTTTGTTAGTACCTTGACTATGTATAACATGAATTTCTATATAATTCTGCCATAGAGAGATAAGAGTTCAAGGCAGCAGTGAATTATAGTAGACCTCACATACATTTACGCAGTAAATTAAAAATCTTTAATTAATTAAAATAATTAAATGTGTTTATTTGCATAATTAGGTGATACGTGATTTTGTATAATTAATTAGTTGTAATTGTCAGCTGAACTAGATATTTATGATTTCTGAATAAAATAAATGGTGGAAAGCGAGTGATCCAGGTCGCGTTTGGTATTTTAAGCCTAAAAAGTCTAAGAGAGTTCCAGGCAGCAATGAAGTATTGTCCGAAATTGTCCGTAAGTTGTCCAAACTAATAGCTACCAATGACCCGGCCGGTTGGTTGTCCAAAGATCAGCCCTGTTCGCTGAGACATGCCTGTTCCGAACATGGCTCAATTCCGAATAGGACTCAGTTTTGAACATCACTGAACGGGCTAGACATGAACAAGAGCTTCATTTCGGGCCGATCATGAACATGGTCAATTCATTTGAATTTTGAACCGGGCCAGGTATGAACTGGGGGCCCGCCCATTAGCACCCTTATATTTGGGACTTCAATTTCGCTAAATGAAAAGTCCGACACCACCAGATGTAATGATTCACATCCCTCTTCATTCTTGACCAAAAGAACGGTCATTAAGGTAAAGCAAGGATTTTATCTCGCCCAAAATGACCGAAATGTGCCTTCTTAATAATTTCCCACCACCAAGAACATTCTGAAATGCACAAACAATTTTTGTTGAAGAGGAATCCGTCTTGTAAAACTAACTCCTTGTATAGCCCATTTGCACATTCATCAATTATCTTGCTAAAAAACTCATCTAACTTCTTCAAAACCCAGAACTTCAGCTCACATTGTAGACAACAATGAATATCTTCGACTCAAAGCATCTGTCACTTGATTAGAAGTCCCACTTTTGTGCCTGATGTGAAATGTATATGCTTGTAAAATTTCCGTCCAACATGCGTGCTGCGGTTTGAACATGTGCTGCCCATTGATGAATTTTAGTACGACTCCCCAAATGAGAAACCCTAACCTTAGATTTTTTATGTCTTTCAATTGATTCCCAAAACACCCATCAGTCTGACGCATGTCTCAAACTCATGAGTGTTTTGTGATTCGATATTAAGCAATCATCATTTCTTTGTCATGAATGTTCTCCGATTTAGGATGAATTTGCCAAGTTCGCTTTGCACAGTTTTGATTTTTGTTAGGTTATGGGGACAGTTTGCAAGGACGTACACGTGGGATATATAGTCAGTGTTCTCGTCGTTGTTGCTGCTGGTTTTAATTTGTCTAATGATGCGATCGAGTTACATGCGAGATGATCATCAAGAAGGGGATTTAATTAATCCATGATTGTGATTTATTAAGATAAATTATTCTAATTTAATTTACACAAAAATATTTATTGTAGAATTCACTAATTATTCTGATTGCTCTATGATAATGCATAAGAGTCAACTATATACTAAGTTGGAATATGTTTACAATTCTTTTTTAAATAAAGTGGAGAAAATTTCACCTGTTTTATTTAAAACAGAAATTTTTTTATATCAGCCAGTTGGTACCTATTACAAAGTTGTACAATAATCCTAATACATAAAGTAATAATCGATCAATATTTTTGTGACTGGATTTTTCGTGGTTATAAAAAAATAAAAATATTTCTTATTGTGTTGCTGGAAAAAGAATTAAATATTTAGATCCGAGTTATTGATCTCAGTTCAAAATTTGGATCTTGTCAATAAAACCATATCGTGGTCCTTAATTCTAGTACATTCAAATTCTAAGGTATTTCATTATTTCTCTAGAAGTGATTTTAGAAAAATATTAAAATATTATAATTATAAAATAACTTTATAAATGGAGTACCTTAGAATTTGAATATATTATATATTATAACATGGCAGTGAGAGCAGGGTTCGCTCAATATATTAGTGAGACGTACTTCTATTGCTGATGCTGAGTTAATTGCTATAACTTTTTAATGTCAATTTTTAGTTAGGCACTAGTACGTTCTGGCAATCATTTTAGTGTCAATTAATTTTTTTATTGTGTTTCCTTGCTATAACTTTTTTTAATTTTCCTTTCAGCAATGAGGCATGATATACATGAGTTGTATTTTTTTTTATATTGATGCAGAAAACTTGTCCCAGTTTTAAACTTCACTGGTAATTTACTATCCTATCCTAATTATTGCCACTACACTTGCTAGAATCAAAGGTTGGTCACTTATTACTGGGTAATTTATTAATTGCTATCATCCCCTAACTTATTACTTGTTATTTGATGTTGAGCTATTTAGATATATTAAGTTAATTAGTTAAGATTGTAAGGACCTATTTGTAAGAATGCTTTAATATAAAAGAGGGGCCTTCCATGAGAGAAGTAGTACCCTAATTTTATCTCCAATTACTTCATGGTATCAGAGCCCCTGGCGGCTCTGGTGACTAGCATCTAGCGATTGCACCGTTACTCTGATCTCTCCGCTCGTGGAGTCGCTAATTTCTTGGGGTCGCTAATTTCATTTGGGGGGTCGCTGGGATCGCTAATTTCTTGGGGTCGCTGGGCTCTGCTGGAGTCGTCAACTGTGGAGATGGGAACACCTGTGACTAGTCAGGAACTGAAGAAGATCCTGGAAGGGGTAGCCAGGGTATTTCAGACCAAACTAGAGGAGAATTCTAGTAGGACAGTTGTGGCCGCACCGGAGTCGGCGCAAGTAATGCAGAGGATAGAGTTGCTGCCTAATGACATCAAACTTGAGGGGACAAGAAACTATCTGAGTTGGTCTAGGAGGGCATTGCTGAACCTTCGGATCAAAGGACTTGAAAAGTATGTGAAGGGGGAGTGCACTGAGCCAGAGAATAAGGTGAGTGCTGAGTGGAACTCATGGAGTAACACTAATTCTCTGGTGGTTTCTTGGTTGTTGACTTCTGTGTCTCCAACCATAGCTGGGATGGTGGAGTCTATCTCAAGTGCAGCTGATGTGTGGAAGACATTAGAGGGAATGTACTCAGGAGCTGGGAGTGTAATGATGATGATGGAAGTGGAGGAGAAGATTGATGCTACCACACAGGGGGAGAAGACAGTTCACCAGTATGCAGCAGAGCTACGTCACTTATGGGCAGATTTGGACCACTATGATCCGCTATCACTTCAGAACCCGACAGATGTTCTTCTTGGGAGGCAATATCTTGAGCGCAGGCGTGTGGCTCGTTTTCTCAAGGGCCTGAATCCAAAGTTTGAGGCAAGAAGGGCAGCAATGTGTCACTTGTCATCTCTCCCCTTCTTGGATGAGGCTATTGCATCGATAGAACAAGAGGAGATCAGACAGAAGGTGATGACAGGCGAGGCCTCAGCTGCTGTCCGCTCAGCATTGGTGGTTCCTGATGCTCACATCAGAGATGATAGAGAGTGCTACAATTGTGGGAAAAAAGGGCACCTCAGCTACAACTGCCCTCAACCCCGCAATACTAGTGGTAGCCGAGGGGGCAGACAGAGAGGTGGTCGTGCAGGTCGAGGAGGCAGGGGATGTGGAGGCCGAGGAGTTGCTCATCTAGCTGTGGCAGAGGAGTCCCAAACTGCTGCTGAGATGACTGAAGCTGAAATAACAGAGTTGGAGGAACTACGTCAGTTCAAGCTTCAGGTTGAGAATTCTAAAGGCAAGGGACAAGTCACTCAGGATCTGGGTAACACTACCTGCTTTGGTAACTTTGTTGGTTATGCTCATGCGAATAAAGGTACACAGGTTCAGGCACTTGCATCCACTAAAACTCATGTGGATTGGATCATAGACTCAGGTGCATCTAGGCATGTCACAGGAGCATCTAGTGAGTTTGCATTATATTATCCGAGTAAGCATATGCATCCTGAAACAGTTCAGACTGCTGATGGGACATCCCAACCCATCAAGGGTACTGGCTCAGTCCATTGCACTTCATCTGTTACCTTGTCATCTGTATTGCATGTTCCTTCATTTCCAGTTAACTTACTCTCTGTTAGCTCTCTCATTGATCAGTTGAATTGCATTGTGTTGTTTGATCGGGATATGTGTGTCTTCCAGGAGAAGGAAACAGGGAGGAGGATTGGGACTGGCATCAGGCGTGATGGCCTTTGGTATTTGGACAGGGAGACTGCAATGATTGCTGCTGCTGTTAGTGGAGGGCCAGAGGCAGAAGCAATGCTTCAACATTGCCGATTAGGGCATTTATCTTTTGATAGTTTGAATAGGTTAGAACCTGAGATAATGAAGAAAGTAGATAGAAAAGAGTTATTTTGTAATGCTTGTGAACTTGGAAAACATACTCGTTCTACTTATAAAATGATTGGTCTTCGAAGTTTTGAGCCATTTGCACTTGTTCATTCTGATATTTGGGGACCATGTCATACTACCTCTATTAGTGGTTTTAGATGGTTTGTTACTTTCATTGATTGTTATTCACGTATGACCTGGATATACATGATGAAGCAGAAATCTGAGGTTTATAAATGTTTTCAAGATTTTTTGGCTTATGTGAAGACTCAGTTTGGAGTGCAGGTGAAGATTCTTCGAACAGATAATGGGACTGAGTATGTCAACAAGGAGTTTGCGACTTTCATCTCTAGTCAGGGAATTATTCATCAAACCACATGTCTAGACACTCCTGCTCAAAATGGGGTGGCTGAATGCAAGAACAGGCATCTACTGGAAGTGGCACGCTCATTGATGTTGACAATGAATGTGCCTAAGTTTTTATGGAGTGAGGCTGTTTTGACAGCAGCTTATATGATCAATAGGATGCCATCAAGAGTATTAGGGATGAAGACACCATGTGAGATGCTCTTAGGCTCAAATGTTTTTGTTGTTCCACCAAGAGTGTTTGGATGTACATGTTATGTGAGAGATCACAGACTGATGGTGAGTAAACTGGATCCGCAAGCAGTTAAATGTATCTTTATTGGCTACTCATCAAGTCAGAAAGGATACAAGTGTTGGTGTCCCACTGAAAGAAGGTTGTTTGTCAGTATGGATATGACTTTCCGAGAGTTTGAACCTTTTTATGGGGAAAAGACGGAGTTGAGTTCCTTGTTTGGGGATGGCTCTACTGATGCTAGTAGAGAGGGGGAGAATGAGAATGAGAGTGGCATCGTGGTTGGGATGATTCCATGTCCTTTGGAGTCACCGAGTAGTGATGGTACATTATTGAGTAGTGGTGGTGTCTCAGGAGTTGGCAGTCAAGGTCAGGGGGAGCTGAGAGTATACATGAGGAGACGGAAACAGCAGTATGAGCCGCCTCCGGTGCCTGTGCCAGTGCCAGTACCCACAAATGCTGATGTCCCAAGTTCCTTCTCCCCAATGCCTTCTTCACCTTCCCCACTTGAGTCGAGAGGTAACAATTCCTTTTCTGATACTCCTGCCTTACTCCGCAGAACCTCTAGAGTTAATGCTGGAAAACCTCCAGCTAAGTTTGGTAGTTGGGAGACTGACATTGTGAATTACATTTCATATGCATCCATTCCACCTGCATATAAGTCATTCATTGCATCATTGCATTCAGTGCCTGTACCTAACAACTGGCAGGTAGCTAAGCAAGATCCTAGGTGGTTGAGTGCCATGCAAGAGGAACTTCAGGCCTTGAAGAAGAATGACACATGGGAGCTGGTACCTTTGCCAGCTGGGAAGCGTGCTGTTGGATGTAAGTGGGTGTATACAGTTAAGCAAACTCCAAAGGGCAAGATCGATAAATACAAGGCCAGATTGGTTGCTAAAGGCTACAGTCAAACTTATGGCATCGATTATGACGAGACATTTGCTCCAGTAGCAAAGATGAGCACTGTTAGAGTATTGGTGTCATGTGCTGCCAACTTCAATTGGCCACTACATCAGCTAGATGTCAAGAATGCATTTTTGCATGGAGATCTCCAAGAAGAGGTGTATATGGAGATTCTGTTGTTGCAAGCAATACTCTTAGTATGCTATTTGACTAATTTGCAAAACATACAATAATTGAATTTAACAATTTCTTGGAGTTAAGATATTTCACAGGTTCAAGATAATTGGAATTGCAATATGGATCAGTTGACCTGAAGAAATCATCAAGACATTTATCAAGAATTTAAATTGTAAAATTATAGACTTGGTAAAATAGATTTGATGTTGAAACAGGGAACAATCGTTACCAACGATTATATAATCGTTGTAACGATTATAAAAGCTGCACAGAAAATCGAATTTCCAGAGAACAATAGTTACCAACGATTATTAATAGTTGTAACGATTATAATCGTTACCAACGATTATATAATCGTTACCAACGATTATATAATAGTTGTAACGATTATGAAAAGCACAGGAAATCAAATTTCCAGAGAACAATAGTTACCAACGATTATATAATAGTTGTAACGATTATAATAGTTGGTAACGATTATCAAATTCTCGCAGAAACTCAAATTTGGCTGAAACCCTAATTGCATATAAAATACTAATCGTTATAACGATTAGACAAACGTTGGTAACGATTGTAGGCAGATTGCTATTTCCGAAGCTGCCTCTATAAATAGAGCAATTAGGTTTTCTCCCAAAAAGTTAGGAGCCGCCCCATCTTTTCAAAAGCGAATTTTCTGTGTGCTTAAGTCCCTCCATTGTTGAGAGAGCTTAGAACTTCAAAATCCCTCAAACAACCTCAAATCTACTTCACTAATCTTGAGTTAGATTAGGTTAGAGTAAGTTTTTGAGTGTTTCTCTTGAGAATCTAAACTTAGAGACTTCGTTCTCTACTCGAGTTGGCCGTGTGACTTCCCGTTGGTTGTAAGGGCTCACCGGTTCACAAGTTGTAACCTTTCTCATTGGGTAATAGAAAGGCGCACCGAGAAGCGGTTGCGACGCCCCGGAGACGTAGGCCATTTTGCCGAACTCCGTTAACATCCCGCGTGTCAATTTTCTCTAAACTCTTCTATTTACTTTATTTGCAATTATTTTCAGTTTTAAAAGAATATTAGAGGTGCCTTAGGGACAACAAAGTGGTATCAGAGCAAGTTACTCAAATTAAGATTCACTTAATTTGAGGTTTATCGATCTAAAAATGGCACCAAGTAGATTTGTGGAGGAACCCCCAATCTTTGGTCAAACCTCTAATAATTTTAGTCATTGGAAAAGGCTTATGATTGATTTCCTTAAAGCTAATGAGGTTTGGGAGATTGTAGAAAATGGGTATGTACCGAAATTTGATGACAATAATGAATTGACCGCCAAATCCAAACTTGAAAAGAAATATAACTTTTATGCAATAAATTATATACTTAATTTGATTGATGAATCGGTTAATTTATTATTTGATGATATGAGCAGTGCCCACGATATGTGGGAGGATCTAATAAATCGTTATGAAGTAAATACTCAGATTAAAAGGATTGAGACAAATTTGGATAGTCAAGATCTCAACCTTGCGTTGATGGCAAATTCTAATGAGAGTCCGATGATGGTGAATGTTGACTCAATCAGCACAAGCAAGAATATCACCAACAAGAATACAGTTGAGGTTTTAACAAACATTGCCGCATCTAAAAACAACAACATGGAGTTGGATGATACAAGCGAAGCCTCAACAAGCTCCGCTAATGAGGTACATCTTGACCTTAATTTTGAAGGTTGTGAGTCCGAAATTGAATTGACCAATGATCAAATAGAGACCAATGAACCCGAAATTGATTTGAATAACAATTGGATAATAACCAATGAGACAAGCACTTTCGTGAATGAGACACTAACACGCTATAATGCACCTAAGTTGCTTGATGAATCTAATAAGGCCTTGCTTGAAAAGGAAGGTACCATACAAAATTTAAAATCTAAACTTCTTGAATTTGAGTCCAAAATAAGAGAATTAGAAATGGTACTACTTAATTCACATTCTTGTCAATCACACTTAGGAGAAATAGAAACGTTAAAAGTAAAAATTCAAACCTTAGAGACCGAAAATAAGGCATTAAGATCTCCTAGTGAATTCTCAAATGTCACTAGTTTAGATCCTTATTACATTGAAAATTTGATCAATGCCAACTTGAATAAAAAAGTTGATAAAACTGGCATTGGATACAAGAAGGGTCACTCCTCATTTGAATCAAATTATTCACAAAGTCCGAAAGTAAAAGGGGGACATACTCAAAATTTAAATGTAGAAAATCAACAAAAATATTTAAATAAATTTAAATTTGATAACAAAGATTATTTAATTCACCAATTTTATACCAAAAAGGGTAAAACTCCTTTGAACAATGAGTCAAATAGAAAGAAAAATTCTCAAACCTCAAACCAAAAGTCTCAACATCATGCATTTAGGTATGGGTATTCCAACAAAAATTACAAAAACAAAAATACTTTTGAAAATAGTGATAGGAACACATTCAATCCAAAAGGGTCAAACAAAACTTATTTCAAAGGAGCGGATGGATGGTTTTATGAACTTAAAAACAAAAATGCTTTACAGAATATAACTCAAAGGAATAGTTCGACAAAAGATGTTCCCCAACATAACAATAAATTTATTTCTAACAAAAATAAAAATATTTCATCTAGCATTTCAAATCGGTCGGTCAACAATCATAGGAATCAAATTCAAGAAGTGAAAGATGAATTTAAAGTCACTTTCAAACATGGTTCATGCAATATCAAGCAATCGGTGACATTTTGTAACTATTGTTGTAAGATTGGTCACACCTCATTAGAATGTAGGTTTAGGAAAGGAAACAACAATTCAAATGTTGTTTGAATTCCTAAAGCTAAACTAGCTTAAAAGTTGTATTTGAAATCTCCCCAATTAACCAAAATTGCTAAAACTATTAAAAATGGGGAGATTACAACAAGGTATATGTTAATTGCTAATATATACTCTTGTAGGTGTGTTTGATTACAACTTAAAAAGAAAATGCTTGATCATTGATAGTAGATGTTCACACCGTATGACTTGAAATTTTAGCGCATGACTATATTCGTTTGATTTCTTCCATGTGCTATTTGCAATACATGCATTATTTATGGTATCATTGGAAGTCCATGTCTACATTGCTATATTGATTTTGAATGCATGTATTATTTACATATATGGTGGTGCTATGTCAATTCCTCAATATTTGTCGTTATTTAAACTTTTCCATATTCCAAAATTGAGGGGGAGTGCTTATTTTGAGGGGGAGTACTCATCACTTGTGCTATTTTCTTCCCTTTCGTCGATTTCCAAAAAGGGGGAGAAATTGCAAGACATGCAAAAACGATAATTGGGGAAATATCAAATTGAACAATCGATTTATGCACTTACTTGCGATGTATGTTTTGCAAATCGTCAAAAGGGGGAGATTGTTGTTGCAAGCAATACTCTTAGTATGCTATTTGACTAATTTGCAAAACATACAATAATTGAATTTAACAATTTCTTGGAGTTAAGATATTTCACAGGTTCAAGATAATTGGAATTGCAATATGGATCAGTTGACCTGAAGAAATCATCAAGACATTTATCAAGAATTTAAATTGTAAAATTATAGACTTGGTAAAATAGATTTGATGTTGAAACAGGGAACAATCGTTACCAACGATTATATAATCGTTGTAACGATTATAAAAGCTGCACAGAAAATCAAATTTCCAGAGAACAATAGTTACCAACGATTATTAATAGTTGTAACGATTATAATCGTTACCAACGATTATATAATCGTTGTAACGATTATATAATCGTTGTAACGATTATGAAAAGCACAGGAAATCAAATTTCCAGAGAACAATAGTTACCAACGATTATATAATAGTTGTAACGATTATATAATCGTTGTAACGATTATATAATCGTTGTAACGATTATAATAGTTGGTAACGATTATATAATAGTTGTAACGATTATCAAATTCTCGCAGAAACTCAAATTTGGCTGAAACCCTAATTGCATATAAAATACTAATCGTTATAACGATTAGACAAACGTTGGTAACGATTGTAGGCAGACTGCTATTTCCGAAGCTGCCTCTATAAATAGAGCAATTAGGTTTTCTCCCAAAAAGTGAGGAGCCGCCCCATCTTTTCAAAAGCGAATTTTCTGTGTGCTTAAGTCCCTCCATTGTTGAGAGAGCTTAGAACTTCAAAATCCCTCAAACAACCTCAAATCTACTTCACTAATCTTGAGTTAGATTAGGTTAGAGTAAGTTTTTGAGTGTTTCTCTTGAGAATCTAAACTTAGAGACTTTGTTCTCTACTCGAGTTGGCCGTGTGACTTCCCGTTGGTTGTAAGGGCTCACCGGTTCACAAGTTGTAACCTTTCTCATTGGGTAATAGAAAGGCGCACCGAGAAGCGGTTGCGACGCTCCGGAGACGTAGGCCATTTTGCCGAACTTCGTTAACATCCCGCGTGTCAATTTTCTCTAAACTCTTCTATTTACTTTATTTGTATTTAGTTTCAATTTTAAAATAAATTAGTGGTGCCTTAGGGACAACATATTCCACCAGGCTTCGCTACTTCTCAAGCAGTTGGGAAGGTATGAAAGTTGAAGAAATCTTTGTATGGGTTAAAACAGTCTCCGAGGACATGGTTTGATAGATTCAGGTTGGCAGTATGTGGTATGGGGTACAAGCAATGCAATGGGGATCATGCAGTGTTTTACAGGCACTCCAAAACTCGTATTACTATCCTAGCGGTCTATGTTGATGATATTGTAATCACCGGAGATGATGATGAGGAAATCCTACGGTTGAAGAAGAAATTGGGAGAGGAATTTGAAGTTAAAGATCTAGGGCAGTTGAAGTACTTCCTCGGAATTGAAATTGCAAGGTCACGAAAGGGTATAGTGCTTTCTCAGCGGAAGTATGCTCTTGATCTTCTCTCAGAGACAGGGATGTTGGGTTGCAAAGCTGCTTCTACTCTTATCGAGCAGAATCATAAGATGTGTGCCGAGGGTGGTGACCCGGTGAGTAAAGAGCAATATCAAAGATTACTTGGATGACTTATATATCTATGCCATACGAGACCTAATATTACTCATGCAGTGAGTGTAGTGAGTAGATACATGCATGATCCCAGAGAGCAGCATATGGAGGCAGTTCGCAGAATTCTCAGGTATATTAAAGGAAGCCCAGGAAGAGGTTATGGTTCAAGAGTTCTAGACATCTGAGAATTGAAGGCTATTGTGATGCTGATTGGGCGGGTTGTATGGATGATCGTAGATCCACTACAGGCTACTGTGTATTTGTTGGAGGCAATCTCGTATCTTGGCGTAGCAAGAAGCAAGATGTGGTGGCTAGGTCTACAGCTGAGGCCGAGTACAGGGCTATGGCAATTAGTCTATGCGAGTTGATGTGGGTGAGAAACATGTTATCTGAGCTGTGCTTGTTTAGAGGAGACTCCCTACAACTTTGGTGTAACAACAAATCGGCGATTAATATTGCAAACAATCCAGTTCAGCATGATCGCACCAAACACGTGGAGATCGATCGGTTCTTTATCAAGGAGCAACTGAATAGAGGAGTTTTGACCTTGAGCTATGTGAAATCAGAAGAACAGCTAGCTGATTGTTTAACAAAAGGATTAGGTTCTAAAGAGTATGATATCTTTTGTAACAAGATGGGGATGATTGATATCTATCGCCCATCTTGAGGGGGAGTGTTGGGCTATTTAGATATATTAAGTTAATTAGTTAAGATTGTAAGGACCTATTTGTAAGAATGCTTTAATATAAAAGAGGGGCCTTCCATGAGAGAAGTAGTACCCTAATTTTATCTCCAATTACTTCATTTGATTTATTGGATTCGTTCATGTAATTTTTAGAATTATATTAAACTAATTATTTCATTTAGATATTTATGTTTGGTCCTATGTATAGGTCAATCGTGCTCTTTATGGTGATTCAGGATGAAGATTCTTTACCAGATGGTCGGTACTAATTAATTATATATGTTGATTTTTTTAGTTACTGAAAAGGTCTCACAAATTCTTCAACTATAATTTTATTTATGACCATTTGGAATCATAATGTTGGGTTGAATTTGCCGCTAAATTCTGATTTATTTAGAATTTATCGCTAAATTCGGTTTAGACTTATGGTGCGGAAAGAACGCAAAATTAAAATTTTACTTCTACCATAAGCCAAGGATCTACTCCTCGATTTTTTTTTTTTTGATTAAAATTTAGGAGTCAAGCTCCTAGATTTCATTATACTCCTCGATTGATTTCTAAATATCTATTTATTTAACACTTAAATAAATTGAAACAACGATTGTACATTTTTCCAAATTCGAATTGGAATGCAGTTTGACTCAGATTCGTAACACCAAAAATCTAGTGCCTCTATCAGTATCCACCAGGAACTACCAGAGAGTTGGTATTTCTTTTGCCAGAAATACTATACCAACGGTATTCGGAAAAGTCGCGGTTTTCGGTAAATCACTATTCACCGAAAATACGAAATTTCTGACAAAACACTATTCACAAGAATAACTTTTATTCTCATAAGAATATATATATGGATAATCAGATTTTCTGCAAATCACTATTTGGGAGAAAATTAAAGTACGAATCGAATCGGATTCTGATTTGAACTTCGATCAGATTTCTTATCTTTCCTCTCCACCCCTCCACCCTTTATATAGGGATTTGTGGCGGTTTGCAAAAGACCAAAAAACCCCTCTCAAGGTCAGTTTTGGGTGAAAAGACCAATTTGCCCTTTGGCCCAAATTTAAACAAATCAATTTGGGTTTTTTTAATTAAATTTAATTTGGGCTTTTGAATTAAAATCTAATTTTAATTTAGGCCCAAATTCCAAATGGGCTTTTGGCCCAAAATATTAATTCATAATTAATATTTTAATCCATATAATATATATATATACAATTATTCTGAATAATTATATTTCTTGCGGTTGCGATAAATTTATACGACGTGTCATACACGTTATAAATTTAATTCGTTTTAATCATGTCATCTCCATGACATATATTTTATTTTTAATTATAACACTTTATAATTAATCATAAAATTTCTCTGATTACTTTCCTATTGGTGTGACCTGATAAGATCTGTGCTATATTGGCAATAGAATTAAAACTCTTTTTAATTCTATAAATCATAAGTGGTATCTGACAGAATACATTATGACTACCCAATTGACACAAATTATCTTGTACAGTACAGTATCACGATCTAGTAAACAATTTACTCGTGTTAATTCTTTTGTCTCATAGTATCAGATCAGTTCTAAGGTAGGTATGTGTCATCCTTGCAAACTTAATCTTTTTTTCAATCTTAAGTATTTTTATCAAATAAGATTAACTCTTTAATCATACCGCGCATTGATAATCCTACTTTATCAAGAGGCCTAGTGATATCATCACTCATATTATATACGAGGGACAATAGTAGTCTTAGTGAACATCTCCCCTCCGCATAAGTTATACATACTGAAATGTCATCGTTATAGCTACTTTTTACGGATAGCGTTAAACAACACTCACGAATACGCACTTCCTATGTAGGAAAGATGAATACCTCATACTTTAGAACTTAACACTGAATGAAAACATTAATGACACGAACACAATCCATTTAATGTTTCATTTAGGGTCCGTCAAATACCATGTTCTCTAATATGTATCTGTGTGATTAAAATGACAACTCTTTGTCTATGGTTTGTAAAACTTAACCATCATTTAATCCACATACTAACCTTTTAAATGGTTAATTAGTGTTCCTTGCTAATTACCTCAGTTATAGACTTTTAAGAGTATTTATCATCTATATTACGGAGTCTTACAATTTTAAGTCATGAACTCGAAATGATTCATAAATGCGATAAATCTCAAGGAACAAAATGATATCTTTATTAATCATCCATTACATGAACAAAATATATAGAATAAAAAATTATCCTATGATTGACTTCTAGATTATTACACTAACACATAACTCCTGAGAGATCATATATACTTTATAGTGTTAAACTTTTGTAAACTTTTAGTTTTTTTTCAAAATTGTATATTTCACTGATGATTGAGGCTTTTTTTTGTATTTGTTGTTTGTTTTCTTTTCCCCAACTGGTACGAAATGTACCAAACAAATATAACAATCATTGAACCCATTCTATTCATTTATATTTCCCCAGCCCCAATTAGTACGAAACGTACCAAACAATTCACAAGCAATTTAATTGGTACGTACCAAGCAATTCACAAAACGACATAAACATGAAATATCTAAAGTACTACATAAGCATGAAATAACAAATATCTAAAGTACCACATAAAAATAAAATATCTAAAATACGACATAATAACAAACATGAAATGTCTAAAACTCATCTCCCATATCATCCCCGTTGTCATCCTGATCATCGGGGTTCGATGCATGGTGTGAGCTAGAACCTCCCTACGAGAATATAACTAACATTTTTAGGATGTCCTTATTGAATTCAAACATACTCAAAAATCGAATTTCATACTTGATGAGACGAAGAACGTCCCATGCTACGCTTGAACTCCTCCATGAATTGGGTGATCTGTGGTTAAAGCACGCCCAACGCCTGACTTGAAATCGCATTTATGTCTTCTTGCCTTTGAGGAGGTGGCACCGAAGAATATGATTGCGATTGCGCAGAAGACGTTTGGGACCCACCTGGACGATACAGCGATCTCGTCTTGCCTGAAACATTAAAAAAGAGATAATTAGTATTACGTCCAAAAAAATATAAATTTACAATTTTAAGTATGTGTATTTTACCTAGAGCACCGAGACCATAGTTATCGCCGTGAGCATTATTCTCTGTATTGCCGTACCAGATGTCTGCGTCAAAAGAGGGCCAAAGGGCTCGATCAGACCCATACTTTGTGCTCATATCCCGATCGTAGTCTTCCTACAAAATTTATAAAATAAAACAATAAAGTACAACAAAGAATGAATATTATTATAATATTGTTATGTTCTATTACCTGTGCTTTTTTTGCCCTCGCGGAACAAATTCCCCCGTCTTCTTCTTGGTATGCATTGGCGTGAACAGCTCGTCAGACCACCTGGGCTCGCGTTGGTTTTCATTCTCTTATGATGAATAAACATTTCAACCCAAATAAAATTATCAAGGTTAGTTCGAGTAAATTGAAATTGAAATTAATTGTTTTGATGAAATAAAACATCTTATGAATCTTTGTTTGTAAACCAGCATGTTTACGGAGCCCGTGGCTGTAAAGGATTTCTCTCCATATGATGCCCTATTTTGTTGATTCTGCTCACTCCGCGTAGCAAAGTCTTCGGAGCACCAATAGTTGCACAATTTGGGCCATTTATTTGTCGTTATCCAATCATATTGCTTGGCACCCCTCGGTCCTTCCACTCCAGAATGTTATCTCCATACCTATCTTTCGCTTCATCTCTGCACTTGTTAAGCAGGTTTTGGAGAGCTTTGTGGGCTATGTTGTTGAATGTCTTCCAGGCCAGATCCATGTCTTCACCTGGGGGAAACTGAAAGTGCTTATGCATGCATCATTAAAAAGTCGTTGGTTAGCTTAAAAAGAAACACATTAGGTTGTCAATTCCCCGAGTACGCGTTAGAAACACATCATTTTGGACATGTAATTCAATATGTACTCGTAGGAACAATAAGGAAAAATGATACCAAATTTTTCTTAAATACTAGATCCACATACATTTCTTCACATTCTAGATGAGACAAAGCATTCAAAAAGCAGTTCCAAAATGGGGACTATTCATAATTAATCCATATTGGATTAATTTTGAACGGGTATAAACCTAAAAGGCATACTAAATGTTCCGGTTTAGTTGGATCATAAACTAATATATTAATAACTAATGAATTATATTATACAATTAATAATATAATTAACCAGCATAGAATTAAGAAAGAGAGAAACTTGCCTGATTACAAGCAATTACTCCCTTAAAGATCGAGCTTTCTCCTCTCCTTCTTTCTTCCCAAGTTAAACTAACCTCTACAACTCCTAAAACCAATTAACCAATCAATTAATCACCAATAGATTAAATTAACTTGAACTAGAAATTATTTGTTTGAGAAGCATAATTTGTTTTTTTATTTTATAGAAATTATTCTTGCATGTATTTTTTGCATTTCTTTCTGCATAAGATAGTATATATACTTAACAAGTAAATTTTGTATATCTAAATTTACAAAAAAAAAAAACATATCTCATATACAAAGTGTTCATTACTTCTCTATTTTTGAATAATAATAAGGATTTTAATGTTAAGAAAAACAATCACATTCTCATGCACATCTGGTCTATAAAAGTTGTTTTGATGACCTCATGAATGTTAACACTTCTATCATTAACTTTCTGATTTTGGGTCAATTTTTTCTTTAATAAGACATCGGACTACAATAACTCCCGATTAAAATAAAAATATAACACACCGTGACACCAGCACATATTATAATTTACAAGCAAGGCTGACAACGATCTAATTTAACACATAAGCACCAGTATTACGGAATACCAGCATAGAGACAAAATCAAAGGAAACAAGGCCATTGATGCAACACCATAACCAATCAGCACAACCGTAACCAGTAAAATTATCACAACCGCAAAAAGGCAAAAAGGCAAGGTCATACACTGTCCAGTACCAGCATCAAGTTTAAAAGGACAAGACCACAAAAGGCCGGTACCGGCATCAATTTAAGCAAGAACAAGGCAATGTCATGCATTGTCTCTCGCCGGGAAAAACAACAACCCTAGAGAGACGAAAGCCCTTGCAAAAATCGCAAGGCGGCGGTGGAAATGGCCGGTACCAAGGAAGCCTTGCTTCTCAACCTTCCCAAATCAGCAAGCAACACCAGCCACGGCACCAGAGAACTAATAAGAATTGATATCACAAGCACACAGAGATCGAAACTCAGGAGCGGAGTAATAGCGGGGCGTACGGCCAAGCTCTCGCTCAGACAGTAGGCACGCTCGTAAAGCAAGAATTGGCGGGAGTCGGCGAGGCAGAGAGATCAGTGCCGGGGATCAGGCGGCGAGGCCAGTGAGCGGGGGTCGGGGGTCGGGCAGAGAGTTGGCGGGGCGGGGTTTTTTTTTCTAAACCTAAAACGCGCGAGTCAGAGAGAGTTGGCGTGGGTTTTTCAGGGGCATCCTTCAGCGACCAGGCCAAATCAGTCGCAGAAATATCTGGGCGTTGATCACTGAAGGTCTCGTCACCGATACTTTTTATTTTATTTTTAATAAAAAAAATAATTTGAGTCTTCAGCGACCGGCGATTGAACCGGTCGCTGATACCCGTCGCGGAAAACTTGTTTTGCTGTAGTGACTAACAGCTTAGAATTCTGGTTTTATAACCTTTCAACATAGTATCTTATTATCTTGTTAACTTGAATTTAAAAAAAATGAGAAATATGAGTTGTGAGTTGTGAGTTATGAGTATATTTTGAAATATTGTAAATAATTGAATTTACTTAATATAGTTTGTATTGTTTTTGAAGGTCATAGTCTATGTTGTATGGATACGGGTATCGTATCGTATCCGATACGGGTATCGTATCATATCCGATACGGATACGGCGATACGATAATTTTCAAAAATGAAAGATACGATACGTATATTATATATATTATTTTTTATTATATTATTAATTTAACACTTGTATTATATAAATTAAATATAAAAAAATTTAGGAAAATCTATGTATATATATATTAAGTATATTAAGCTACTAGCTTCAAACAAGAAAACCAAAGTGGTCCAGTAGTAAAGGATTATGTGTATGTTGGCTCAGTACCCAGGTTCGATTCTTGGCTCAGTAAAGGATTGGTTTTTGGCATGGTCCATGCGTTCTTGGCCAGTCCATGTGCGGTTCACAGTAGAACTCATGTATCCCGCCGTATCCAGACGTATCGGAGCGAGTCAAAACGTACCGGAGACCGTATCAAGAGAATAAGGATACGCCACCTAAGTCGATACGCCAGCTAGCGTATCGGATACGTATCGGGTGCGTAACCGACACAAGTACGGTTCCCATATAGGAGTATTGATAAGCCTAAATTTCATATATCTTTTTAGTAGGATTTGGTCTCTAAATCTATCCTTTTTTTATTGGTTTAAAGCCATTTAGTTTAGATATTGCACCAAGTTCGAGATGCTGCTATGTTTTCATGTATTTTCAGGTACTAGAAGCAAATGGGAATAATTTGGAGCAAGTCTGGACACGATCGGAAGCTAGACGGCACGTAGAGGCAAGTATCAGAGGAAAATTGCGACCTGCAATAATAAATTGCGACCCACAATAACACAACTTCTACTAAACAGCTCACTGCCACAATTTTGCACCATTATTGCGACCCGCAATAACACAACTTCTACTAAACAGCTCACTGCCACAATTTTGCACCATTATTGCGACCCGCAATCTTCATTATTGCGACCTGCAAATTCTTCACTGCTTCCGAATTTTCAGCTGCTACAGACCCAGAATCATTCTTATAGCCCGAACCTTCTTCCCCAATGGACAAAGGCTGACATTTCACACTTCTTTTTAGCTGGGAACGATCTCAAAAGCTAGGGTTTCAGATCTAGGGCGATTTGGAGAAGGAGAAACTCAAGGGAGAAGAGATTTGTGCTTGGATTTGTATTCTCTACTCTATTTTTCTCTCTCTAGGCTTTGGTAACAAACTGTTTATCCCATTTGTAACTATTTGCGCCCATATGAGAGGCTAATCTCCTCTCTGGGGCGATGGCATGTAAAACTCGAAACTAGGTGCACTTTATCTTACTTGATTTGTGGATTTTATTGACTATTAGCAATTTACTCTTTTAATGCTTGATTTATGATGGATTGTGTGGTTTAACCTTACTCCTCCAATACATGGATTTAGGGATTTTTTCAATGACTAAAAATCACTTGCATTAACTCCCCGAACAAAAAGAGTAAAGAATAGGTTATTAGGACGAAGTACTTAACCGAGAAGTCCGAGGTAACCCAAAAGTACGATATTAGCCCACGAAGTACTTAACCGTGAAGGGCACGCTATTATCACTTTAGACAGAACACTCACGCACGCTTTAGAAACACGAATCGAGTAGATTGAGACCCTAGTGGATAGGAATGCCAAAGCCCCTGGAACTCCTACACTTGAATCAGACTCAAAACATTTATTATTTGCTTCTTTCGATTTAATTAGATTTAGAAACCAACTCAAACTTTGTCTGTCTAGCTTAATGAATTGGTGAGAACCAGTACTTTACGAGTTGTCCCTGTGGATTCGACACCCGAACTACTACTAGGCAAGATTGTATGCTTGCAATCAAATTAGGTGTATTAGGGTTCATAATAAGCTATAGAAAAACACGAACAAGTATCCGGGTAACATAGGTCATAGTTTAGTTATTATTATAGTTTGAATTGTTAGTATATATAGTTTGAAATATTCTAGATAATTGGATTTAGTAAATTTGTAAATTGGTAGTTAGTATAGTTTGAATTGAATTACTTAATATACTATTGTACTACTATGGTTCTTACTAATTTTATGGTCCTCTTTTCCAGCCCTGCACTCGTTCTCGCGTTAACCTTCATAGGTATAAATACTTGGAAGATAAGATATTACTACTTGAAAAATAAGATATTCATATTTTGATAAATCAAAGAGGAGGGTTCAAATGCCTTCATTTTGTGTGCCTCCATCCTGCCTCCATTTTTAAGAACTTTAATAACTCAAAATTTAAAAATTAGAAGTCAAAATAAAACCGCTCGATATGATCTACATCATTTTATCTATGCGCATGTAAAAAATTATGATATTTTAACTTTGTTTTGGTTGTCATCAAGAGCATGTAAAAACATACTAATATGGATAATTTCTAGACGTTGATTTTTCAAATGATTGATTCACATAAAAATAAAATTGAAATGTGATATTTTTTTTCTATGAGCACATAGAGAAAATAACATAGATCACATCTAACATTTTTATTTTGACGTTTATAATTTAAATTTTGATATATTAACGTTTTTAAAAATGGAGGCATGGTGGAGGCACAAAAAATGAAGGCATTGAACCCTCCTCTAAATCAAAAATGATTTATTGAAATTATGTTTATATTTGTGTTTGACCCTAAAAAGTTGTTATTTAAATTTAATATGGAAAATGGCAATTTTGGAATGATTAAATATATTGGAAGATGTCAAATCATGCATAGGCTCTCCAAAGCAAGTTGAATTTGACAAATTAAAATTCTTGGTAATATTCTACATGAAAAACCATGATGATACGTCCTATCTCGGGAGATGAGGCCGTATGGAAAGTTGGGCTGAGTCAGGTTCGTCCTGCCAAAGGATGGCAGGCCGAGATGTGAATGGAGTTATGAACTCGGGGTGGATTGTGAGAGATTCGTACTCTATCCTGTGTGATCTCTCCTGTGGTTGGAAAAGTGTCCTAATTCATGGGAATCACTGCCTTATATAGTCTAGCCATAACTGCCATCTCGGGCAGTTATGGAGAACGTGGGTCATTATGTCAGCCGTTACTGGAATGGGGGGCATTAAGCTAGCCGTTTCCACTATCATCCCGTATGTCGGTTATCAGAACTCCATTTAAGGCTATTGATTTGAGGCCGCTGTATTGGGCCCCGACTTAATGAATCTTTGGGCTTTTCATATGACATCGGGTTGGCCTCTTAGAGAGGTCCGAATCCCAGTCGTTTATGGCCCAGTTTAGAACAAGTAAAAGGGCCTGTGGAACATGGCCCTATCACATGAATTTTGGCATGTCATATGGTCAAAACCTCAAAAGAATTAAATTTCTACAAATAAAACAATTGTTGGAGAACATGTTGGGTACAAATCCATGTCAGCACCTAGCAAAATTACCCATACAAGCTATTCGGGGTGCAATTTCGAGCTGCATAGCAAAACCTGACAGTAAGGGCCCATAAGTCAGTGCCTTAAGCACACTTTCGCTGAAAAGCTGACATAGATGGACTCAGTTCACAGACTTTAAGCCATATAAACCAAGCTAGCAGCCTCATAGCTCACAATGCACCAAGACTATCCAAATATGGGTCGGTATCGCTGATTTTAAACCCAGCGCTAGTGACCTCTTCGTTTTGCCTGAACCCGGAGTACGTCACACCGTATAAGAGACTCTACACGGCTCACAGTGAAACAAGCACAGCCTATACCTAAATACCCGACGCGCGTACTGTCTAATTCGAATCAGACAGATGAAACTAACGTGGCCCCCACCCGTCAGTCCCTTCTTCTTCCTCTACGCCGCGCCATGCCCAAAACAAGAAACATAAATTCTCTTGAAAGGCCAAAGCTTACAACAAATTCTCACACGAAATTAAAAGGGGTCTCCTCCTTCCCTCCAAGTCCGAGGCTTCAAAGCCAAGCGTTGTTGAGAAATAGGGGATTAAGCCTCAGAAAATCATCATCGGCTAATTAGGCAAGAAATAATCTAGCATCCATAATATAGCTGTTAAAGCAAATTAGGTACTTAGAATTATTGCTTGAGATTTAGCAAATTCAGCATCTAGTAAATTAGGCAATAGACCAACAGCTATATTTTTATTTGGTCTATAAAAGAACATGTACAGCAAGCTTTGTATAATTAGAATCAATACAATTTCTCTCCATATTCTTTCTCGTATTTCACATTATGGTATCAGAGCAGGTTTAGAAAACCTGAGAACAAAAATCACAAAATCACGCAAGCCATAAAAGAATGGCAGAAGCTCCAACAACACAAACAGCTGAAACAAGAATGGCAGAAGCAACAGGTGGTCAACAGTCGCTCAATGGCGACGCTAATCCAAACCTGAGGCTCACGGCCACTCTTCTCAATGGCAACAATTATCTGTCCTGGGCAAGATCGGTATCACTGACTCTCAGTGGCAGAGGTAAGATAGGCTATATTAATGGCAAGATAAAAAAACCAGAACCCCCAAAAGAAGGTGAGGCTGAACCTCAAGCACTAGAGCAGTGGCAAATGAATAATGATATTGTCTGCTCTTGGCTTCTTAATTCCATGGAACCAAGTATTAGTGAGACTTTTTTGTTTTCAAATACTGCCAAAGAGATGTGGGACTCAGTCAAAGAAATGTTTGGTCACCAACAAAATTTTGCACACATCTTTCAGATCAAGCAAGAAATTGCTCAAATAAAACAGCAAAATAGGCCAAATACTGAGTACTATGGAAATTTAAAAAAAAAATGGGATGAGTTATCTGTTTACTTGCCACCATCTAGCGATCCAAAAATTCTTCAAGATAGGGTCGAATTTGAGCGCATTTACACCTATTTGGCTGGGCTAGACACCAATTTTGAACCAATTCGGGCTCAAATTCTCATGGCACCTGAGCTTCCCTCTCTTTCAAGCATTGTAGCCACAGTGCAAAGAGAGGAGTCGAGAAGAAAGGGTATGAACAGTGAACCAAGCACCGAAAATCAAGCTTTCATTGTACACCACCAAAATCAGAACCGGAACCCTAAACCGATCTCTCAGGGGGATGTGCGGGGAGCCAACAGCAACCTGGTACTGGTAAAATGCGACAACTGTAAAAAGGAGGGCCACGATAGAGACCAGTGCTGGTTCCTCTATCCGCATCTCTGGCCGAAGAGAAGAGGTGAAAAGAGGGGCGGCGGAAACAGCAAAGGAAGAGACAGATCGAGAGAAGAAGAAAAGAAAGGGACGCAGCAGCCAACCGGGTCCGGGTCCGCATTTTCTGTTTTTGCTCCTACCGGGTCCGCTTCTCTCACTGGGTCCAAACCCGCATCCGAACCCTCTCAAGCAGCAGGCCCAAGCCTTAGTCAGGCCCAACTTGATCAGATTGTGGCCCAGATTACAAATAAGCTTGGAATAACATGTATTGCATCTCAAATTAAATCTGATTCTCACCAAAATTCATGTAAAAATTAGATTATTGATTCTGGTGCCACTGACCACGTGACAGGTAACATTGAATTTTTAGAAAATGTACAAAAAATTAAAAAACCCCAAAATGTGATTGTTGCAAATGGTGACCAAGTACCTATTAAAAATATAGGAACAATCAATTTATGTGGAGCAAAAATTTCAAATGTCTTACATTTACCAATATTTAATTCCAATCTCTTGTCTATTAGTAAGATTACAAAAGATTTAAATTGTGATGTTATTTTCTCATCTCAAGCTATGAAATTTCAGGACAGAATGAACGGGAGGATGATTGGTGAAGGGCGATTAGAAAATGGCCTTTACATTTTAAATTTTCCAAATAAAGCTTTTGTTGCTAATAATAATATATAACAACAGAAATTGTGGCATTGGAGGGTTGGTCATCCCTCTAATAATGTTTTAAATAAGTTATTTACTTTTTCAAATTTAGATTCAAATCACTGTGAGATTTGCCGGTTTTCAAAACAAACCAGACTACCATTTTCTTTATCTACCAATAAAACCTCAAAAATATTTGAACTTGTACATTCTGATGTTTGGGGACCCGCACCTGTAGAGTCTTACAATGGTTTTAGATATTTTGTTACATTTATTGATGATTTTTCACGCACCACATGGATTTACCTTCTTAAATCAAAAAATGAAATTTTTTCTAAATTTCAAGAATTTTCAAATCTGGTTGAGAATCAATATAGTACCAAAATTAAAATATTTAGATCCGACAATGGTACTGAATATGTTAATAAAAAAAATTTAGAGTTTCTAAAACAAAAAGGAATTTTTCATCAAACAACATGTGTAAATACACCTGAACAAAATGGAGTGTCAGAGAGGAAAAATCGTCACATATTAGAAGTTACTAGATCTCTGCTTTTTCAATCAAATGTTCCAAAAAGATTTTGGTCGGATGCTATTTTAACTGCTATATATCTTATTAATAGATTACCTAGCACAAATTTGAACAATAAAAGTCCATTAGAAATTTTAAACAACAGAAAATGAACTTAGATCATCTTCGAGTATTTGGATGCACATGTTTTGTACATATTAAACGACAAGATAAATTAGATAAAAATGCAGTAAAAGCTATATTTGTTGGATATTCTTTTCAAAAAAAGGGATATAAATGTTACGATCCTACTAACAAAAAATTATATATATCTAGAAATGTATCATTTTTTGAAAAAGTACCATTCTATAAAATCAAAGAGGATCCGCAACATAGAAATGATATTGCTCTTCCAGAACTAACGATTTTTGAAGGTACAAAAACTCAAGAAAATCACCCAGGTACAGATGAAGAGAAGTTACACTCAGGGGGAGAAAATCACAATGATGAACAAATAAATGAGACAGAGGAGCAACACACAGGGGGAGAAAGTCAAGAAAATACAAATCTTAGGAGATCAATTCGGTCAACACAACCATCATCCAGGTTACGTGATTTTGTCACATACAATGTAAGGTATCCAATTCAAGATTATGTTTCTTATAATAAGGTCTCCTTAAAACACAAAGCCTTTTTGACTAATATATCTGAACAAATTGAACCAACCACGTTCCAAGAAGCAAAAGACAATCCCGTTTGGGATCAAGCAATGAAAGAAGAATTAAAGGCTCTTGAGAAAAATAACACATGGTCTATTGTTTCTGTACCAAATGGAAAGAAACCTGTAAGATGTAAGTGGGTTTACAAATTAAATACAATAGTGATGGTACTGTAGAAAGATACAAAGCTAGACTTGTTGCAAAAGGCTTTACCCAAACATATGGTATTGACTACCAAGAAACTTTTGCTCCAGTTGTTACCTAAAAGAAAAGTTTGACATCAAAGACCTAGGAATACTCAAGTACTTTCTAGGTATTGAGATTGCTCATTCCGACAAAGGTTTGTTTCTTTCTCAAAGAAAATATACCCTTGACCTTTTAAAGGAGACAGGTAAACTTGGTATAAAACCTGCTAATACCCCTATGGATACCAATAATAAACTTGAACCAGAAGTGGTGAATCTTTAAAGGATATAGGACAGTACCAAAGATTGGTTGGTAAGTTAATTTATTTAACTGTTACTAGACCAGACATAGCCTTTGCAGTTGGCACTGTAAGCCAATTCATGCATGCACCAAGAACCACTCATCTAGATGCAGTAAACCGAATTATTAGGTATCTAAAGGGATCTCCTGGACAAGGGATATGGATGAAGAAAAATAATACTAACAATATTCTCGCTTACTCTGATGCAGATTGGGCTGGAAATTTCGATCGAAAATCAACTACAGGATACTGCACATTTGTAGGCGGGAATCTCGTGACATGGAAAAGTAAGAAGCAGAACGTAGTTGCAAGGTCAAGTGCGGAGGCAGAATACAGAGCAATGGCATCAACAGCAAGCGAGCTAGTATGGCTCAAGCAATTGCTATGTGATATGAATATTTCATGTAAAGGACCAATGCAAATGTATTGTGACAACCAAGCTGCACGACACATTGCCTCAAATCCAGTTTTCCACGAAAGAACCAAGCATATCGAAGTGGATTGTCACTTCATACGAGAAAAAGTTCAAGCAGGGGAAATTGAGACTCCATTTGTGAAAAGTCATGATCAACTAGCAGATGTATTCACCAAAGCATTGGACAAAGGAATGTTTCAGAATATTTTGTACAAGTTGGGTTCTATGAATTTGTACGAACCCAACTTGAGGGGGAGTGTTGAGAAATAGGGGATTAAGCCTCAGAAAATCATCATCGGCTAATTAGGCAAGAAATAATCTAGCATCCATAATATAGCTGTTAAAGCAAATTAGGTACCTAGAATTATTGCTTGAGATTTAGCAAATCCAGCATCTAGTAAATTAGGCAATAGACCAACAGCTATATTTTTATTTGGTCTATAAAAGAACATGTACAGCAAGCTTTGTATAATTAGAATCAATACAATTTCTCTCCATATTCTTTCTCGTATTTCACATTAAGCGTCCTCCTTTGAACCCCAATTGCTATGAAGTTCTAAACAAATGTGCAAAGGGGAACTCGAGCTCTGGGAAAAATTGGGCTCTAGAAATTTAAGGGGATGTTTGATATGCCTGTGCGACCCTATTAAGATTGTCAATTCAAGCCCTAAAAGGGTAGAAGATGGAAATGACAAGGATGGAATCAAAGCCGAGTCGGTATGAGTTAAATGCACATAATACACTGTCTAAAGGATAAATTGTGCCTTAGCTCATGATAAGCGGCGTATTGCGATGCAAGGTGGCTTCCTCTCAATAGCAAAAGCGCAACAACCAAGAAGAAATACATTGTGGCTTGGTGTACCGCCGGCACAGTGTCAATCGACCTCTACAGCTGTTTAAATGCTATCTGGTCCCTGGGGCACGGGTACACGCTCCCCATAAGCTACCAAAATGGAAGAATCTTCCTCCCAGATGTCAGGGGCACGAAAATTGAATGTTGCCATATATGGCCGGTTGATCAAAGGCCAGGAAATGATGCACAGGGTCTAATGTTGATCCAAGGGCTGATATTACCCCAAGAGAAGTTCAATGGCATGCCAGGCTCCTATTGGACAGTCCTTTCCATATACACACGTATGAAGACAGCAAATTGATCAAGGCCCTCAATCAAACACTTGGTGGCTGTGATTAAAGATGCACATCAAGCAGCAAACCAAAAACCCTAATTCTGCCTATAAATGGGCACTCAGAATGAAGATCAAAGACCAACTCTACAACACAGTTACCAAGTTACACAAGTTAAGAAGCCAGCAAATCAAATACACACTCAAGCAAAAAGCTTTTGCAAAAACCCCACTACTTAGTTAATTTTCAAGCAAGCTCTTTTCTTCCACCTCTGTAATAGTTTAGGGAAAGGTAATAAAAGACCTAATATGTAAGCTCTGAGGGTTGAAGCCATGTAAATCCACCTTTAGTTGAAATAAAACCTTTTAGTTGATGATTTGTGCCTTTTCTTTTTACTGTTCTTGCTCTTCTCTTCGATTTTTTTTATTTTTATTTTTTGTTTTTATGATTTGAGTTGTATTTCATTTTATTCTAGTTTTACTTCATTTTATTCCTTGTGGATCCACCTCGATTATACTACTCGATAGAATTGTGCGCTTGCGATCCGAACCGATAGCATTTCCGAGTTTATAAATTTTAAAAGTAAACATCGCTCACTTTTGGGCGATCAATTTCATTGTCTTATGATTGTCTTTAGTCTACTACAAGTTTTATTTCATCGTTTTCTAGTTGTCTTTCATCATGTACTGGTTGTCTTTTATGTTCTACTGGTTGTCTTTCATCTTATACTAGTAGTATTTCATCTTCTACTGGTTCTATTTCATTTTTTTTCTAGTTGTCATTCATCTTTTACTGGTTGTATTTCATCTTCTTTTAATTATTTTTCACCTTCTACTAGTTGACTTTCATCTTCTTATGGTTGTCTTTCATGTTCAACAAGCCATTTATTTTTTCTTCTAGTTGTATTTCATCATCTTCTAGTTGTCTTTCATCATATACTGGTTGTCTTTGAAGTTTTACTGGTTGTCTTTCATCTACTACGGGTTGTATTTCATCATTTTCTAGTTGTCTTTCATATTATTCTAGTTGTATTTTATATTATTCTAGTTGTCTTTATCGTTTTCTAGTTGTCTTTCACCTTGTTTTAGTTGGCTTTCATCTTCTACTAGTTGTATACTAGTTGTCTTTCATCTTCTTCTAGTTGTATTTCATCTTTATCGTCTACTACATGGTGTGTTTCATCTTCTTCTAGTTGTCTTTCATGTTCTACTTGTTGTTTCATCTACTACAGGTTGTATTTCATTTTCTTTTAGTTGTATTTCATATTATTCTAGTAGTATTTCATCTTTTTCTAGTTGTATTTTGTCTTCATCTAGTTGTCTTTCACCTTGAACTGGTTGTATTTCTTTTTCTACTAGTTGACTTTTATCATCTACTGTATTTCATCTTCTTCTAGTTGCCTTCCATGTTCTACTTGTTGTTTTGTCTACTACAGGTTGTATTTCATCTTCTTCTTCTTGTATTTCATTTTCTACTGGTTGTATTTCATTTTCTACTGGTTGTCTTTCATCTACTATAGGTTGTATTTCGTCATCTTCTAATTGTACTTCATATTTTTCAAGTTGTATTTCATCTTCTTCTAGTAGTTTTTCATCTTGTATTGGTTGTCTTTCATGTTCTGCTGGTTGTTTTTCATCTTATACTGGTTGTCTTTTCTCTTCTTCCAATTTTCTTTGTTTTCTACTAGTTGTCTTTCATCTTCTTTTAGTTCTCTTTCATGTTCTACATGTTGTTTTCGTCTACTACAGGTTGTATTTGACCTTCTTCTAGTTGTCTTTCACTATGTACTGGTTGTCTTTCATGTTCTACTAGTCTACATGTTGTATTTCATCTTCTTTTAGTTGTCCTTCCTCTTTTACTCGTTGTCTTTCATCTTCTTCTAATTATCTTTCACAATCTACTAGTTGTCTATCATCTTCATCAAGTTGTCTTTCATGTTCTACTAGTTATCTTTCATGTTCTACTAGTTGTCTTTCATCTACTACACATTGTATTTCATCTTCTTCTAGTTGTATTTCATCTTCTTCAAGTTGTATTTCATATTCTTCTAGTTTTATTTCATCTTCTTCTAGTAGTCTTTCACCTTGTACTGGTTTTCTTTCGTGTTTTTCTTGTTGTCTTTCTTCTTATACTGGTTGTCTTTCATTTTCTTCTTGTTGTCTTGCACCATCTACTTGTTGTCGTTCAGCTTTAACTGGTTGTCATTCATGTTCTACTGGTTGTCTTTCGTCTACTACAGATTGTATTTCATTTTTTTTAGTTGTATTTTATCTTCTTCTATTAGTTTTTCACCTTGTACTGTTTTTCATGTTCTACTAGTTGTTTTTCATCTTATACTGGTTGTCTTTCATCTTCTTCTAGTTGTCTTTCACTTTCTTCTAGTTGTCTTTCATTTCTACTTATTTTTTTGGTCTACTACAAGTTGTATTTCATATTTTTCTTGTTGTATTTCATTTTCTACTGGGTGTATTTCATGTTGTATTAGTTGTCTTTCGTCTACTACAGGTTGTATTTCATTTTCTACGCCATTCAGATAAGGAAGCAACATGGGAAGGTGAAGAAAGTATCCGCGAGAAGTACCCCGAACTATTCGACGATTCAGGTATGAAATTAAGTTCAGAGGACTGAACTTTATCTTAAGGGGGGGAGAAATGTCACGTTAAGAAAATTTTATAATAAAATTTAAATCATTTGTTTATTTAGAATGGTTAAAACGGAATCGAAATTTGATCGACGAGCGAGGCGTGGGAAATTAAAACAAGTTAAAGGGGTTAATATTGAATTTTAAAGCCATTTGGACCATTGATTCATCCCCGCACGAATCTTGAAGCACCCTATGTGATAAAACCCTCTCCCCTCTCCCTTCTCCCTTGTGTGTGGCTGGCCAACGTGAAAGAAAGAGAAAGAGAGTGAGAGAGAAGGAAAGAGAGAGAGAGCTTCAAAATTTCGCTGGATTTCGCCACCGTCCGGGAAATCGAGGTTGGAATCGAGACGGCAGCCGTAGATCTCTCATAGCCATCCTGTCGGTAATCTTTCTTTTTCCTTTTTCGCTTGAAAATCTGAGATTTCTCGAATCCGCGGGTTGTTCGTTTCAAACCCGAGATTAGAGTTAGAATTGATCGAACTCTAACTCCTTTGAGTTTCTCATCCCTCGTTTACCGATTTTCTCTGTGATTTCGTCTCCCAATTTGGATTTCCCAATTCTAGGGTTTTGATACCAAATCCCGAATTGAAACGCGGCATTGATTGATTAGGTTAGTCCGACCGACTAGACTTGTCCTCGGTAGGGTTACAGCTGGATCGGGAAAGGTTAGAACGTGTAATGGTTAAATTGAGGTTTCGACCAAATTAGGGTTACACCAACCGGCCAATCGAATTGATGCGAAAACCAGAATAGCGAACCAGTACCGGAATGAGACCTAATTGAGATGGTATACGTAATGTAGGTGTAGGCTCGGGTGAGCAAAGGTTTGCGAGGCATTCCGAGGCGCCGGATCGATAGTCACGCGGTACGCCTATTGCCAGCAGGTGCGGGATTCTTGGACTTGTTTGATAATTTAGATTCATGAATTAAACTGCTTCCAATTGTCATGTTGAACTGCTCGTTTGATTTCGTAATCGAATTGTTTGAATCATATGCATAACCGTGTTAATTTAGAAATGATATGTACTGAAATCGCCTTATTGCGGGCCGCAACAACTTTCATTACGGGCCGCAACCAACTGCGTAGCTTAAAATGCAGGCTGACAGCTCTCTGACTACTTTGTTGCGGGCCGCAATGAACTCATTGCGGGCCGCAATGAATGTAGCAGAATAAAGGATAGTCTCTGAATACTTTGTTGCGGGCCGCAATGAATTCATTGCGGGCCGCAATGAATAGAGTAGAATTCAATAAACCCTCTGAATGCTTTGTTGCGGGCCGCAATGAGATCCATTGCGGGCCGCAATGAGAGCCTGAAAAATGTCAAATGGAGCTGGAAATTGTCTGGTAACTAAGTTGTGAGCCGCAATAACCCCATTTTAGTCCATAATGAATATTAGAGTTACATTTGCATGTTGAATGGTATATCATTTGTTTGTGTGTTTTTGTTTTGGAACTACGGTCGAAAGTCCCCAACAATTTATGACTATCTAGGATGGTCGGTAATGTTTCGAAATCAACGCTGGGCGATGACTCGAAACCATGTGCGCATATGAGTACAATTAATCACTGCTGGGCAGTGATTGATTAAGATCAGTCAATGCTGGGCAATGACTGATCGTGACGGAGACTTTGGGTGACTGTGAGGAAACGAGGAAATGATGTCATATCCAGTCTGGGACAGGAATGACAGTTTGATTTGACGTGTTGTGAATTGACGATTCTGAGCTTATTGCATATGAATATCTATCTGATTATGAACCAGACCTTAGTTAATGGTTAAGCCAAAGCACTGCGGATGGGTGTCAGATAAAGGGTCCAGCTGGTGGGCCATCTGTAGGGGTCAGTGACACTACAGATGTGGGTTGGAAAAGGGTCCAGCTTGGTGGGACATCCGTAGGTGCTACCAGCTGTAATAAACTGAGTTAAGCCAGAAATGTGCGTGTTTGAAATTCATCTTGGAAATTCCGTAACTTGTGTTCCATTTGGTAAATTGTTGTTGATCATATGCACTTGTTTTATTTATGAATATGCATCTGTCTGAACTGCTTTTGTATGGTTTCATTTCTGAATATAGATTTTGATTGCAAGTCCAATAATCTAAACTGTGGCAAATTTCGCACTGGGAATTTATTCTCACCCCCGCTCTTGGGTTATTTTACAGGATCTGGGGCGTCGAGATCCGGAGAGGCACGCGGGCTATAGACCCTTGGTAGTTGCCTATGTGTGGCCTAATATACCATTTTGTTGTATAATTTAGGGTTAGGCCCGATGGTTAGTATCTGTACGAGATACTTTTGTTGTATGATATTTGACCAGACTGTATAACCTTATATATGGATTTATATATATATGCATAGGGATGTGTTTGATATTAATGAATTGTACATATTCTGATTGAACGGTTAATTGCCTTGTAAACATACACGGCGTTGTATGTTTACGGCAGGGAACTGTTGCGACCCGTGGCTGCGGGGTGTGACAGTTCTCTTTGGTGGTATCAGAGCTCAAGGTTTTAAGCCCTAACCGGACCGATAGGATACGTGAGTGGGGTACGTTACACTTGGGTCGTTCCGATGAGCGACTGGTATATTATATGAATTGTGTACATATAAATTGAATAAAGATTTTATTGCAATTTAGAATCATGGACGGGCGTCGAGGCAGGGGACGAGGTAGGGGACGACCGCCTCGCACGAGAGCTGGTGGACGGGTTCAGGACATAGTGGTCGAACCCGCTACTAGCAGAGCTGAGACCGGACCGGCAGGGCCGGAAGGTCAAGGAGTTGAGCTTGGGCCTGGAGGTGTACAGGACCGAGATCGAGCTCTCGACGAGAGGTTGATAGCGGCGTACGAGAGAGGTCGCCAAGCAGAGAGACGTGACGCGGCACCTGAGGTCCAGAGAAATGCTCCCGAAGAATTTAGGAGGTTGTATGACTCCTTCCTGCGCCTCCATCCACCGCGTTTCGATGGCACGGGTGAGTTTGCAGTGGCAGAGGAATGGCTCGCGAGTATGACCGCGAAGCTGGTGCTATGTCGAGCGCCAGAGGAAGACATGGTAGAGCTGGCAGAACAGCAGTTGGAGGGGGATGCCAGATTTTGGTGGGATGGAGCCCGACGTAGTTTTGTCGGGGAGGAGGCAAGGATTCCGTGGGAATGGTTTGAGCAGCAGTTCACACGACGGTTTCTGAGTAACTTGCAGCGAGAGGCGCTGCGAAGGAAATTCTTGGACTTAAGGCAGGATGGGAGGTCAGTGGCAGAATACAACAAGGAATTCCTCGCCTTGTCAAGGTACGCAGTAGACGTACAGAATGATGTGGTGAGATACCACAGGCAGTATTTGGACGGGTTGGATGGGGGTATCTCGATGATTGTTGATACCCCGTTAGCTACTGAGCTTCAGGCGATGATGGACCACGCAGAGCAGGTAGAGCTGCACAGCAAAAGAAAGAGGACCCAGATGTCCGAGAGGAATGTCAAGCAGAAAGAGGATCAAAATAGACAAATCGCGAGGTCAAGTGGTGGACCGTCGACTGCTAGACCACCCCCTAGACAGATGGGGACACCGAGACCCCCTTTCAGGCAGATAGACGCACCGGGATTTAGGCCGGGGTTTGTTCGGACGTGGTGCCGTACCTGCAACCAGGAGCACTCTGAGATCCAATGTAGGCGTCGCAACAGTGCGTGTTTTACATGCGGCAGTATGGAACATTGGGCGAGAGAATGCCCGAATGCGGCATTGGAGTTTCAGGGGTACAGGGGACCTGGAGGGCCTGCAGGACGCGGGCAGGGTGGACCACCATTCCGCAGTCGGGGCGTTCCCCAGATCGGCGGGGGCAGAACCGGAGGTCGAGTAGCGGTTCATGCGATTGAGGCACCGGGGTTGGCATCCGATGCAGTAGAGATTCTGGAGGAGAGGGATGACATGAAACCATCTGGTTCTCGAGCGGATGTGATGACAGGTATACTTTCTATCTCAGGTTGTGGTGCTCACTGTTTGATTGATACCGGGTGTAGTCATTCCGTAGTGTCAAAGACGTGGGTAGAGAAATGTAACTGGCCAACCGAAACCTGTAACCAAGTCCTTAGTGTCCAAACTCCTTTCGGTTCAAATGACCGAGAAATCACCACATGCCGAAACCGAAAGGTCAGAGTTGATGGGAGGGATCTCGAGATAGACCTGTTGGTCATGGAGATCACCGGATATGATGTTTTATTAGGGATGGATTGGTTGACACGACATGCGGCGACAATCGACTGCCCGCACCGCAGGGTCTGTTTTACAACTTCAAGAGGTAGTACGTCGTGCATGCTGAACTGTAGGAAGGTCGGAGGATTGATACCATGTATTTCAGCGGTGGAAGTTAGGCATCTGATCGATTCAGGATGCAATGCGTACTTGGCAGCGGTAGTGTATACTGCTACGGAAGTTCCTGAAATTAGTGAGATACCGGTGGTGGCGGAATTTGCAGATGTGTTCCCGGATGAAATAGTTGAACTACCACCCGTACGAGAAGTGGAATTCGGCATAGAATTGGTGCCAGGTACGACGCCAATTTCCAAGACTCCGTATCGGATGGCTCCTGCGGAGTTGAAAGAGCTTAAGGCACAGTTGGAAGAGATGCTGGAGAGCGGGTTCATCAGGCCAAGCACGTCTCCATGGGGTGCTCCCGTGCTGTTTGTGAAGAAGAAAGATGGTACCTTGCGATTATGTATTGACTACCGCGAACTGAACAAGGTGACGGTGAAGAATAAATACCCGATACCCCGAATCGATGACTTGTTTGATCAGCTGCAAGGGTCTTCAATCTATTCCAAAATAGACCTGAGAACGGGGTACCACCAATTGAGGATACGGCCGACTGACGTGGAAAAGACAGCTTTCCGAACACGCTATGGGCACTACGAATATCTGGTAATGCCGTTTGGGTTGACGAACGCCCCCGCCGCGTTTATGGATCTAATGAACCGGGTGTTTCATGATTTGCTGGACTCGACAGTAGTGGTTTTCATTGATGACATCCTGGTGTACTCGCGATCACGAGAAGAGCATGAGATACACCTGCGAATAGTGTTGCAGAGGCTGAGAGAGCACAAGCTGTTCGCAAAATTCTCGAAGTGTGAATTCTGGCTTGAGAAAGTGACCTTTCTCGGCCATGTGATATCAAGAGAAGGATTGGCGGTAGATTCCGAGAAGATTCGGGCAGTGACCGAATGGAAAAGACCAGAAACAGTTACAGAGATTCGCAGTTTTCTGGGGCTAGCAGGATACTACCGACGATTTGTGCTTGGATTCTCGCAGTTAGCGGCTCCTCTTACGAAGCTGTTGCACAAGGGGGTGAAATTCGAGTGGGGTGCTGAACAAGACCAAAGTTTTCAGGAACTGAAGGATCGGCTGGTGTCTGCACCGGTTCTTTCCATGCCAATTATGGACGAAGAATACACCGTTTACACCGATGCTTCCCGAACGGGTTTAGGATGTGTGTTGATGCAGAAGGAACATGTGATTGCATATGCCTCTCGACAGATTCGACCGCACGAGCAGAATTATCCGACCCATGATCTGGAGCTAGCTGCAGTGATCTTTGCTTTGAAAATTTGGAGGCATTACCTGTATGGAGTGAGGTGTCGTATTTTTACGGATCATAAAAGCTTGAAGTACATCTTTACGCAACGAGAGCTGAACTTGAGACAGAGGAGATGGCTGGAGTTGATGAAGGATTATGACCTGGACATTCAGTATCATGCGGGAAAAGCGAATGTGGTAGCAGATGCTCTAAGTAGGAAGAGTCAGATAAATCTGGCATCGATTATCACCAGTGAGGCGCATCTCCTCGAGGAAATGCAAAGGATGAATTTGTACGTCGGTGCATCCCATGAGTTCGCATTGGAGACATCGTCCCGCTTGATGGGAAATAGTACTAGGGCAGGCACGTCTGCTGTCGCGTCGATTATCTTGGCCGCGGTCGAAATTCGGCCGGAATTACACGAACAGATTCGAACAGCACAACAGGAAGACTCAAAATGTCAGAAGTTCCGACAACATTATGAGTCGAATGCAGACTCGCCATTCCAACTTCGCGAAGACGGTATCCTATGGTTCCACAATCGCATGTGTTCCGAATGACTCAGAACTGAAGAATCTGATTCTATCCGAAGCACATGACTCTGGGTACACCATTCACCCTGGAGAAGTTAAGATGTATCAAGATCTGAAGCAACACTTCTGGTGGCCAAAGATGAAACGGAACGTGCAACACTACGTCGAGAAGTGCCAGGTTTGTCAACAAGTCAAGGCAGATAGACGGAGGAGGGCGGGATTACTAAGGCCCCTTGCGATACCCACCCGAAAATTTGAGTCGATTACTATGGATTTTGTGACTGGATTCCCAAGAACGGTCGGAAGATACGATGCCATCTGGGTGATTGTGGATAGGCTGACGAAGATTGCGCATTTCATTCCACTTCGGATCGAGACCTCTGGAAGAGAGTTAGCTGATTTGTTCTTGAAGTATCAATTCAAATACCACGGTTGCTCGCGCAACATTATATCCGACCGAGACCCCCGATTTACCTCCCACTTTTGGGAAAGCTTCCAAGAAGCCATGGGTACGGAGTTGAGATTCAGTACCGCGCATCATCCTCAAACCGACGGTCAATCTGAACGAACCATACAAACATTAGAAGATATGCTGCGATCCTGTGCCCTGAGTTTCCAAGGATCTTGGATCGATCACCTGTACCTGGTGGAATTTGCATATAACAACAGCTACCATTTGAGTATCGGGATGTCACCACAGGAGGCTCTTACGGGACAGCAGTGTCGCACACCGCTGTGGTGGGGACCAACAGGTACATATTCACCTACCGGGCCTCAGATGCTTGAAGAGGTCACGGAAAAGACGAAAGTCGTCCTGAGTAGGCTTAAATCAGCACAAGAGAGACAAAAGAAGTACGCAGATGTTCATCGACGGCCGTTGGAATTTCCGGAAGGCGACCATGTTTGGCTCCGAGTTTCACCCGTCAGAGGCGTGCACCGGTTTGGTGTCTCAGGTAAATTGAGTCCTCGCTATATTGGGCCGTTCCAGATTACGCGGCGAGTGGGACCGGTGGCATATGAGCTCGCATTGCCACCAGCATTGGACCGGGTTCATCCGGTGTTTCATGTGTCACAATTGCGCCGGTACGTGCGAGATCCATCTCACTGCATTGATCACTCCAATCTGCATGTCCAAGAGGACTTGACATATCAAGAAGAGCCGATGCAAATACTGGACAGAAAAGAGCAGCGACTTCGGAGCAAGGTGATCAAACTTGTTCTGGTCAAGTGGGGACGCCATTCAGATAAGGAAGCAACATGGGAAGGTGAAGAAAGTATCCGCGAGAAGTACCCCGAACTATTCGACGATTCAGGTATGAAATTAAGTTCAGAGGACTGAACTTTATCTTAAGGGGGGGGAGAAATGTCACGTTAAGAAAATTTTATAATAAAATTTAAATCATTTGTTTATTTAGAATGGTTAAAACGGAATCGAAATTTGATCGACGAGCGAGGCGTGGGAAATTAAAACAAGTTAAAGGGGTTAATATTGAATTTTAAAGCCATTTGGACCATTGATTCATCCCAGCACGAATCTTGAAGCACCCTATGTGATAAAACCCTCTCCCCTCTCCCTTCTCCCTTGTGTGTGGCTGGCCAACGTGAAAGAAAGAGAAAGAGAGTGAGAGAGAAGGAAAGAGAGAGAGAGCTTCAAAATTTCGCTGGATTTCGCCACCGTCCGGGAAATCGAGGTTGGAACCGAGACGGCAGCCGTAGATCTCTCATAGCCATCCTGTCGGTAATCTTTCTTTTTCCTTTTTCGCTTGAAAATCTGAGATTTCTCGAATCCGCGGGTTGTTCGTTTCAAACCCGAGATTAGAGTTAGAATTGATCGAACTCTAACTCCTTTGAGTTTCTCATCCCTCGTTTACCGATTTTCTCTGTGATTTCGTCTCCCAATTTGGATTTCCCAATTCTAGGGTTTTGATACCAAATCCCGAATTGAAACGCGGCATTGATTGATTAGGTTAGTCCGACCGACTAGACTTGTCCTCGGTAGGGTTACAGCTGGATCGGGAAAGGTTAGAACGTGTAATGGTTAAATTGAGGTTTCGACCAAATTAGGGTTACACCAACCGGCCAATCGAATTGATGCGAAAACCAGAATAGCGAACCAGTACCGGAATGAGACCTAATTGAGATGGTATACGTAATGTAGGTGTAGGCTCGGGTGAGCAAAGGTTTGCGAGGCATTCCGAGGCGCCGGATCGATAGTCACGCGGTACGCCTATTGCCAGCAGGTGCGGGATTCTTGGACTTGTTTGATAATTTAGATTCATGAATTAAACTGCTTCCAATTGTCATGTTGAACTGCTCGTTTGATTTCGTAATCGAATTGTTTGAATCATATGCATAACCGTGTTAATTTAGAAATGATATGTACTGAAATCGCCTTATTGCGGGCCGCAACAACTTTCATTACGGGCCGCAACCAGCTGCGTAGCTTAAAATGCAGGCTGACAGCTCTCTGACTACTTTGTTGCGGGCCGCAATGAACTCATTGCGGGCCGCAATGAATGTAGCAGAATAAAGGATAGTCTCTGAATACTTTGTTGCGGGCCGCAATGAATAGAGTAGAATTCAATAAACCCTCTGAATGCTTTGTTGCGGGCCGCAATGAGATCCATTGCGGGCCGCAATGAGAGCCTGAAAAATGTCAAATGGAGCTGGAAATTGTCTGGTAACTAAGTTGTGAGCCGCAATAACCCCATTTTAGTCCATAATGAATATTAGAGTTACATTTGCATGTTGAATGGTATATCATTTGTTTGTGTGTTTTTGTTTTGGAACTACGGTCGAAAGTCCCCAACAATTTATGACTATCTAGGATGGTCGGTAATGTTTCGAAATCAACGCTGGGCGATGACTCGAAACCATGTGCGCATATGAGTACAATTAATCACTGCTGGGCAGTGATTGATTAAGATCAGTCAATGCTGGGCAATGACTGATCGTGACGGAGACTTTGGGTGACTGTGAGGAAACGAGGAAATGATGTCATATCCAGTCTGGGACAGGAATGACAGTTTGATTTGACGTGTTGTGAATTGACGATTCTGAGCTTATTGCATATGAATATCTATCTGATTATGAACCAGACCTTAGTTAATGGTTAAGCCAAAGCACTGCGGATGGGTGTCAGATAAAGGGTCCAGCTGGTGGGCCATCTGTAGGGGTCAGTGACACTACAGATGTGGGTTGGAAAAGGGTCCAGCTTGGTGGGACATCCGTAGGTGCTACCAGCTGTAATAAACTGAGTTAAGCCAGAAATGTGCGTGTTTGAAATTCATCTTGGAAATTCCGTAACTTGTGTTCCATTTGGTAAATTGTTGTCGATCATATGCACTTGTTTTATTTATGAATATGCATCTGTCTGAACTGCTTTTGTATGGTTTCATTTCTGAATATAGATTTTGATTGCAAGTCCAATAATCTAAACTGTGGCAAATTTCGCACTGGGAATTTATTCTCACCCCCGCTCTTGGGTTATTTTACAGGATCTGGGGCGTCGAGATCCGGAGAGGCACGCGGGCTATAGACCCTTGGTAGTTGCCTATGTGTGGCCTAATATACCATTTTGTTGTATAATTTAGGGTTAGGCCCGATGGTTAGTATCTGTACGAGATACTTTTGTTGTATGATATTTGACCAGACTGTATAACCTTATATATGGATTTATATATATATGCATAGGGATGTGTTTGATATTAATGAATTGTACATATTCTGATTGAACGGTTAATTGCCTTGTAAACATACACGGCGTTGTATGTTTACGGCAGGGAACTGTTGCGACCCGTGGCTGCGGGGTGTGACAGCAACCCTCTATCTACACCGCAGATATGAATCCACATCAATAACACTAATTGTGTTAGTCAACAAACAACAAAAAGATTGATTTAGTACTTTTATTTTTAAAAAAGAAAATCCAAATCTTAACTTGATGCAAGTAAAATTCAAAGACTTAACTTTTGAGAAAGTTTAAGAAATAATTCCTCAATTATCCCTACTAGGTCGGGCATTGATTTCTAGTTTTTGTTTTTCATTTTTGAAACTTCTTTTTAATGCTTCAAATTTGATAGGTACAGACTACCCAAGAGGTGGCTTGTAGTGCCTAGCTTGTACCCACAGATCTCGCAATGACCAGTGCATCCTCACGATCGAGCTGCGCATAGTAGAAGAGATTAATTAGTTCTTTTACAGCTCCGATAGAGCTAGCATCGGAAATCACAAATCATGATACGTATCAAACAGCTCTGACCGAATTTGCATTGGACTGAAGAAAAACAAATTCTATGGGCGTCAGAAAACCTGTCTTTTACTAGTTGGTTATGCAAGAATTAATTCCAGATCTTGGGGTGATATATATATATCATTGCCAACGCAGGGCACTCAGGTGTTTAACAAGTTCCTGTCAAATTTAACAATTTCAGAAACGTACATGACCTGATGACCATCCATGAATTAAACGGTTCATAAAGCTTGAGAATTCAACTTTTAGATTTTTAATGGATGATGATTAAATAAATTTAACACTATTATATACTAAAATTGATATACACCGGTACCATAAGTACGAATTAATATAAGCTTATATATTTAGGTTTTATTTTTATTTAGACAATTAACTGTTTAGTATAATTAGTCTAATCTATATATAGGTTAATGTGGCTGCTTTAAAAAAGTAATAGTATAACATATATATGCTAAATTTGGACAGACAGGGGTAAATTACTAAATTCAGATGTATATATTTTCCACACCATAGGATCTACATATTGTAAGCCATAAAATTTGTACAATCCACTAAAGCATTTTCTCCTTGTAAATTGTAATGTAACATTTCACTAAAGCATGCAAGGTGTATTAGATAATGCTTCTTTGAATGTTAAGATGAAGAACAATATTATGAGTGGCATCGACAAGATTAGTGACTTGCCTGACACTCTTCTTACTCGCATCCTCTCCTTTGAGAGTTCCAGAGAGGCTGTTCAGACATGTATTTTGTCCAAAAGATGGAGAAGAACATGGGCTTCCGTGCCGGTTTTGAAATTCTGCTTTGATAAGCTTGTGCCTGCTGAAGAATTTGGCATTGCTATCACTTTTGTTAACCAAGTATTACAAAATCGAGAAAGATCATTATCCTTGGATACATTCAAAGTTCGGCAGGGTACAATTTGGCAAGCTTACTATCACTTTAATCCATCTGAAATGGAATGTATTTTGCTTGCTCTGAAATTCAAGCCCCGAGTATTCTCTATTTATGTTTATAGGCATCTTCTTCTAGACTTTGACTGCATTGGACCAATTTTTACATGTGCATCACTTGAAAGTATTTCATTAGAGCTCAAATCAAAAGATCGAGTTGACAAGTCGTCTGTGTAGTGATTTCGGGTAGGTTAAAGTGCAACAATTCGATTCAGTTCATCAATTTGATCGCTACCCGAAAAACATAATTCATGTATAAAACTAATTCCAAGATTAAAACAGAGTTTACCACTAGACGCGCAGCGGAAACTTCAAGTCTAGTCTAGCAGTAGCCTTCTTCTTCTTTCCGTCTTCTCCTTTCGTTCTCGTGTCAGATTCGCGCAATAGCCTAGCAGTCACGCCTCTATCAGTATCCACACGAACAGGATGAGCAACTATTGTAATTCGGTATGCTAGTACCGAATTGACAGCCCCTTTCTTTCGTTCTATCTCTCTTTCGTTTTCTGAAAAATGGAATAGAATGGCTAACAAATTCTGAACAGATCATTGCATATTTATAAACTCTTCAATTTAACCGCCTTTTTCTTCCTCAACTCGCCAAATCTAAGAAAACTCCGTTTGCAAGTCTACCCAGTAAGTTGTTTCCTTTCACCTCCTATTTCCTACCTAGTAGTCTAGCATTGGAGTTCCTTGTTCCTCTTTATATATAGCTAAGTAATGCATGTACTAGCTAAATTAAAAGAAGAAGAGAAAACAAAGTTCAAAAACATATATATAATATATACCAGTACAAACCAAACTTAAACCATAGGATCGGTAATGCTAATCAACTGAATTTAACTGCTTCTCCATACCTGAAGCCAAATTGGAGTTGTATGAAAGAAAAACCAAGCCAGGAGGAAGAGAGAGATGCTCTGCCCCTGCGTGAGCACCTTGAGGTGGTTGAGAATGTAAATCATTATAAGGTGATCAGTGAAGAAATAGTTGACCAGCTAGTCAACAATTTTTATTGTCTGCACAAATTAACTGGTTTAGAGATAGCATTTTTTCTTCTTCTTCATTTCTTATCTATTAGTTCAAATTGTTGAATGTTGATGAAAGCGGTTGGAATCAGAGATGTAGATGTCATATACTCATATGTTTGAGACAAGATATATGCATGTTAATTTAAATTTGTTTTGTTTGAGGTTTGATTGACTAGTGTACCATATGGAGAAATTCTTGCTATTTCAAAATCTTGTGGCCGTGAGCACTTCTGTATCATATGTATGCATTGCTAAATAAGAAAGTGTAGGTTATTTTGCACTAATCACTGTGGATTTTTCCAAAATGGGGTGCTATAAATTAACAGCCCTGCTATTCTGCTTGATTTATTATAATTTATTTAGCAAGAGAGAAATACCTTGAATTTGGGTAAGGATATTAACTGCATTGATTTCTTGACGCAGTGCACATGTCAAATGCCTTTTCATTTTAACTCTATTGTATGTGCGTTGCATCAGCGTTTTTAATATCCTTCCCAAGTTGAAAGACTTTATTCAATAACGAATGCATGAGTCTACATCATACAAAGTTCTCTTGTAATTGTTACGTCAATTTGAGTTGTTAAACCAAAATGCTGCCTGATACATTGTCATTGGCACCTTCAACGGAATCACAGTCAAAATATTATTCATCTTTTCCATCGTAGCAATATCCAAACACACGGGAGAAGTCTTTCAATTCGCGTCCATCCTCACATAACTTCTGGTATCTATGGGAAATATTCGTTTATTTATTTTTTTTCATGAACAAAGTAAAGGAAAAACAATCCTATATACAGATCCAAAGCATGAGAGAATTGTTGTTTACCAGTTTATTCCTACATATTTCTTTTCCTCTTTTTTTTTTTTTTTTGCCACTAAAAAGTTTAAAAATCTATTCTATTCCATTCCATTACAATTGTTTTCTCAATTTCTAAAGAAGTAAACATCACGTGATGAATTCGAGTTAGATCCAAATTAACAGAGAGCCATGAGCTACAAACACACATCAACAACACTAATTGAGTTAGTCAACCAAACAACAAAAGATTGATTTAGTACTTTGATTTTTCAGAAAAGAAAATCCAAATTGATGCAAGTAAAAATTCAAAGACTTAACTTTTGAGAAAGTTTAACTGATTCCTCAATTATCCCTACTAGATCTGGCATTGATTTCTAGTTTTTTTTTTTTTTTTTTCATTTTTGAAACTTCTTTTTCATGCTTCAAATTTGATAGGTACAGACTACCCAAGAGACCGCTTGCAGTGCCTTCTACAGTCCCACAATGATCAGTGCATAGTTGCATACTCACAAGCTGCGCATAGCTGAGGTTAGTTCTTTGGTGGCTGCACCAACAGCCTTACACATACATTGCTGTAAACATAATATTGAGTGCATCAAAGACTAAGTTTATACAAGATGCATCCCAGGAAAAGTAATTATATGAAGATCCATAATTGCAGTTTAAAGAAAAAGGCTGCAGCAAAGCTATTTTCAATAAGCACATGATCTGCTATGGCACGCAATCTGAGCTGTTTGATTTGAATTGCCGAGATTTAAGAAAATCCCTAAAAAGCAACATTTGAATTGGACTAAACGGTTCAGATCGTGTGCTGTGGTTTAGCCATAGTATGGCAGCAGATGCAGACCAATCCAATAGAACTCTCAAAATAAAGAGAAAATAGAACAAAAGCCAGTGGCACCAAGAACACACAGTTAGAAAAACCCAGGCACTTCCCCGGCCGCTGGAGCCAAATCATTCCTCCCAAATCTCTCTTCATCAAAGAAAGTGGCACGCACAATTCTGCCACCGAAGAACCGGCCCTCTAAATCAACCAGGCCTTTTGTGGCCTCCTCAGATCTCTCAAACTGAATAAATATTCTGACAGCCTCTTCAGAGGGGAAATTGGGTTCGGTTATTTCGAAAATGAGCACACGAGTCACCGTGCCATATTTTGCACACTCTGAAGCCACCTCATCCTCCAGCTCATCATCCACCTCTCCTGGCCCCACCTGACAGAAGCAAAGCAAGGATTTCAGTCTTATTTCTCCTAACATGCATGGCAAAACATGCCAGACAAAGGCCCAATGAAACCCCTAGCATCGGTAAACATTACATATAAATTTATGAATCCGTATCACCCCGGTACCTGAGGTGCATACGATAAATCCCGGACTGTTCTTTTTAACTTGGCACAAATCTCAAAGCAGACCCTCTATAGTTTCAATAGACACCGGATTTAGTTTGGTCCAGCCGGGATTAATCTGGGCCGTCCATTTTTAAATTGCACCTCAGGTACCTGGGGGGACACGGACTCCAATTTATATGATACCTTTATAAGAGTACCAATTGCAACAAGTTACAGAAAGGCCTCTTATAAACTTTGTATATTGCCAGTTATAATTTGGTCCTGATCAATACCATGATTCCCAGGTTTTAGCACATTTTTCAAATTTTCTTGGAGGTACTCCAATAAAGTTCCTGTGTTTCTCCTATTCCTTTTGGTATTTGATCAGCCCTCAACAAACACCTACTGATGAGCATACACCAAGGCTAACAAGTAACCAACAACAACAGCGGTAATAAAGGCAGTAATGCATATGGTGATGACAAACTAATTATAATAACAATAATACTCATAATGACAGTAAAAACTATAATAATAACAGCAAATAACAAAAACACAACTATAATAATAAAACTAAAATGCCTTAGCTTTATACCAAGTCACCTGAGGTAACTCCAATCAGGTCCAGGTATAAAGAAATTTCTAATTCTATATTTGGTTGGTGCTTGGCAGAGGCCTAATTCAAATTTAATCCTTGAATAGGTGTTCAGCGAGGATAGAATAAGGAATAGAGAATACAATGCTTTTCATTTTATTCCAAATCCTTTCGGCAAAGTGGTATAGGCCCCCTATTCCAACCCAGTGAATATCTCTAATTCCAACACATCATTTCTATAGAATAAGATATCCCCCCTACTCAAATGGAATATCTTATTCCATCCGGGTGGAAAAAAAGGGGCCTAAATGCAAGATTCAAGGGTCTGATTGCAAAAGTTCAGTCTATTAGTCTCCTTCAGCAATTATTTTTGCATTCATAAAAGAGTTCACCAAAAATAAACTTAATAAATAAATACAGATATAAATTATTTAGATATAAATATAAAACTGAAAGTAGCAATAAATAAAGATTACCATATTCCTAAGCATGATGACCCGGGTTGGCACACCCTCAAAACTAGCACTCTTGGGCTTCTTCGACTCGCTGGCATTGACAATAACACCGGCCCGCCTGTCAGTCTTCTTGGCCATGAGCGGGGTAGTGATCCCCTGCTCTTGCTTTCCCAGGCCCTGCCCCTCCTTCCACCCCATCTTTGCCATCATCCTCTGAGCTGCTGTCATCTGGGCCCCTTTTTTTTCTCTCTCTCTCTCCCTCTCTGGTGATTTCTCCCTCTCTCTCCTCCCTCCCATCGCTGCTCTCCTCCTCCATGCCTCCTCCCCAGATATATTTTGGCTTTCTCTCTCCCTTTCCTTTTCCCTTTCCCTTTCCCTATCTCTTTCTCTCTCCTCCTCTTCACGCCGCCGCCTGTCAACCTCCCTCTTCCTCTCTGCCTCAGCTGCAAGCCTCTTCTTCTCCCTCCTGTAGTCTTCATAATCATTCGGTCTCGCTGGATCATACTCGTCAATAACCGAAGAGGTGACGCCTACAAGAGCTGGCTGGTATGAAGTGGGGCCAGGGTTAGTGTCAAGGAGTACTGGTTGCACAATGGTAGTCTTGGGTTGGGATTGAACTAGGGTTTTGGGCCTGAGGGAATGGGGTGGCGCAAGAATGGTGGAAGGTTTGCGTAAGGTCGGTGGCGCCATTTTTGTACTGCTTGACCAGACAGACGAGGTGGTTGTTTTTTCCTCGTCAGCTGAGGAGGAAGGGGGAGGGAGGTCTCCATAGAGGCCGCCTAACATTTTTATAGGTTTTTTATGTTTTGAAAAATGAAGCTGGAATAGGTTTTAAAGATTGTATTTCTATTCGCTAAACTGCAAGAACAAGACAGTAAAAGCAATTAAAAATCTTAGGTTTATTAACTATTCCTTAAGCAGGAACCATGCAACTAGATATCAGTTTTAACCATAATCCATTCATGAACTTATCCGAACATATAACCAAGCAAAATAGGAAAGAAATCAAAGCAAAAAGTTTCAGACCACCAACAGCTAAGAACTGTTTACCATATAACACACCAGTATATACCATAGACCATAACCATCTCGGGTCCTCGGTCCCTATCTCCTTTCAGTTTGCTTTTAAAAATGCAAGGTCGTCAAATGACTCAAATCTCCACAAACTATAATACTACACAAAATCCAAATCCATCAACTTTTGCTACGTAAACAAAAGGCTCATTCAACAAATCAAAAATCATTTTTTGAAGCTTTTCATCCCAAGAAATAACATTTAATGTACTTGTCATAACGGCTACAAATATTTTTTTTCCACAAATCAAATTATTCTTCCCTGCTCAATAAAGCCGAGCAAGGATATCAACATGCATAATCAGATCTTCATCAACATAGGTTGAGAGAAAGCATACAAAATTAAGAAGAAGAAACAATGATGTACTGAGACCAAGCACATGATAATTGGCCAGTGGAAACACCAACCAACACCCACTCAACAATCTCACATCAATTGAGCAAGTAGACCACTAATTTCAACAGCTCTAACATTCAGTGATCGATAATTTTCCAGCGAATTGTCCCTTGTCCATGCAAAATAAACAAGGCATTCTTGCTCTAATTCAAATCAAATTCCAATCGAGCTCTCACAATCAAAACCATACCTCTGCTAAATCAAACCAAATTTCAAATCAAACTCACTACCAAATCTACTGAACAAGTCGAGAACAGTTGCCTGCTTACGTAGAAACTAAACCCAAAGTCGGATTAGAGTGCCACAGAGATGGTCCCAGTCCAAGGCAAATCAGGTCAAGATCAATTTTTCCCTACGACCGCTTTAAGTGAGGATAACCCGTCTACTTAATCAGTTGAATTCAGAAGCTTAGACACTCTTCACTTTTTTCTTCATGTGAAAAATAACATTTCATGGCCTCGAAAAGTTCAACTGTATAGAAAGTATATGGTAAAACCTTGCAAACTATACTCTAGATATATATAGCTGCATCAGAAGACAATTATACCATAATCTGAGGATGATATAATGTGAGATCTAGGCCTCCAATCTGAGGATATAAAATGTAATTTCTGCACTAATTATAGATGGCATGTTCTCCAATGAAACTCTATGCATCTCGGCAGAGATGATAACATACAAGTGACTAGATACTGATATGTTCAGATACTAATCATTGGTACTCTATGCATCTCGGCAGAAACTTTTTGTTCACTGGAAATTAAGTAATAAGTATCGTTTAAGATACTCATCTAAGATCACTAAAAATGTGCAACACCACAGGCACTTAAATGTCTTGTATTAAAATTGGATTGTGTAGGAGTGCCATTAAACTAGAAAGAGAAAATTGACAAATAAATCTTTATAAGGTCTGCCTGAAATTTTAAATGTGTACTTAGATGCTAACCAGGCTGGATTGATCCATAGCTAACACTGCTAGCAATTTACCAGCTCTCCCAGCTTTTAACCATTTTTTAATTAGCTTTTAAAGAAAGTGCTTGATTGCACAATCAGAGAGTAAGTTAATGTTGGATGGCATCAACAGACGCCAATAGATTTATTCAGCTGTGTTGGAGCAAACATTATAGAACTCATATCCTATTTAAGTCGAATCTAGTTCAGTCTTATACAATTGAGACCCAATTACCCAAAACACAAAACATAGTGCCAAAACGCGGAGATTCAACTCGGGCAGGAAAATTAGTTTGCTGTAGTACCTTGAGGCGAGGAGGCGGCGTGACAGAGGCCAAGAGACGCAGAGGTGAAGAGGCGGGGCCGGCGCGACGGAGGAGCTGTGAGAGAGGCGGGGCCAGGCGGGGTGAGATTGATCTCTCAAACGGGCTGTTTAATGGACAGGAAAGAGCTGCTCAATGGCCCGTTGGCGTTCAATAATTGTTCAGACGAAAAGATTAATTTCAACATGAACGAAAAATGTGGACGGACTCTATTCGTATCACAATTTGTCCAACACTAATATATTAAAAATTATTGAACGGGCCACGGACACGGGCCGTCAGCCCGTCATGTTCATTTAAAAATTTTCATCTAACTGCCATATAGCTGTTGGGGTGAGGCAAATTAGTCAGTTCTATTAGCCTGACCATACAGGACCAGACCAGACCAACAGTTTGGTTCCATATATTAAAAAAAACGATCAATTTTGTTACCGATAATTTATTTTTTTATTTCTAAAATTAAAAAATGGCAAATAAATAGGTGCGTAAATAGCGTAATGCAAAAAAATAAAAATAAAAACGAGATATGCCACTAGTGAGCTTTTCTTCGAATTTGGATCCAGTGAAATAACTCAACTTTTGAAATTTTAGGTTTTGAAATTTTAGGTTGAGACTGTTCGAATTCACAAAAATCCATCACCGAAGTGAACGCACACATTCTAATGATAAATTCGAATTCCGAGACGATCCCGAGCTACAAATTCGAATCGGACGGTCTCGATCCAAAACTCAAAAATTGAGTTACTTTAGGGGATCCGGACTCCTTTTCTCCAGTGCAAAAGCACCGCTGCCAGAATTCATATCCTCTGCATTAACTCAAAAGAGAATCTTTTGAGTTAATGAATCTTGACTGTCCAATTTTCTTCAAAATTCGTGCGAACTGGATCTGCACTAATATTAAAAGGTCCCCTATGTTATAGACATAAGCCGGATTGGCTCCATTTAAAATCGGACAGTTGAAATTCACTAACTCAAAAGATTCCCTTTTAAGTTAATGCAGAGGATACGGATCCCCGCTGCCATTGATCCCACGCAATACCAGTTGCGTGACTCCAGACAAGTGGGCAGTGGGGATACTTTTGCCGGATGTCACTGACAAGAAAAAAGGTTGGGGCAACTGTTATAAGCATTTTCGTATTGAAGCAGGGATATAGTTAGTTTTTTTGGCTCGCAACACGAATGGTAACACGATCAAAACCCCAGAGAAATTCCAATATGTTTATTGGATTATCTCCAATTTCAGACCCGCATTCTTTGTGTTCTCAAGTGATCTCTCTCTCGTTGAATTTCCATCAATTGGTTCAGAGTTTGTATAACATGCTAGCTAAGATATATAAGATCCAAGTGGAATTAGTTATTCTGTGCTCTTTGCATACGGGACCTTACAAAATTCCGTATTTACAAAAAATTAGTAAGGAAGCATAATTAACTATTTTACAAGTGGAATTCAGTTATACTATTTTACACATAAAAGAGGGATTCAATTATACTATTTTACACATTTTGACACCATATGCTTATAAATTATTTTTGCGATTTCAATGTCCAAACAGTCAATCCGAACCGTTCAAAATTATCTCCATATTAAAATATGCATGGAGACCAAATTTTACATGTATTTTTGAAAAAAAAATTTAGTATATATTAAAATGTGTACAAAATTGTTGTTTTCAAACAATTCTAGACCATAGAAAAACAACGATTTTCAAAAACTCTAAAAAAATAGTAAACAATTTCCAAAAAATGTAAAATTTGGTTTCCAAGCACATATTGATATGGAGATCATATTGAACGGTTCAGATTGACTGTTTGGATTTTGAAATCGCAAAATAAACTTATAAATATATAGTGCCAAAATGTGTCACCATAAAATAGTGTAATTGAATTCGTCCTCGTTTATATAAGTTGGGTTTGAGGATTGAGAGACTCAATCCGTAACGGGTCAAAAATTGTAGACTCATACGCAATTCATTTGAGTATTTAACCATCAGGCAGGTTCAGGTCGAGCAGATCCTTTCAGATCAGTCAAAAATTGACACCTCTACGTACACATGTTCTTGATAAATACGTTGATAAATTACTTTTTCTTAATGTATTCTTATACGATACGCTAGCAAAGAGAATCTTTCTCGATCCAGTCAAGCATGATACGGATCAGATCATTATCAGATAAACAATTTCATTTACATCACAAGGTCTAACACCCGTTGAAATTGGGGGAAAAGAAAAACGTAATTTTGTAGTACAAATAATGATGGCATTGTTTAGGTTTCATTTAGCACACGAACAATAGAATCAAAAGAAAATAAAATAAATACATGTATAACTCGTACGCTGCATGCTGCATGAAACCGAAACAATACTATCAATATTTTTGTTCTAATTTTCTTCTATTAAGTGATTGGCTCGCCACATAAATTACATTTGCTCTAGCTTATTTTTACACATAGTTTGATAGAGACGAAAACAACATCGCCCTTGAAGTGTGATTGTATTCACTTTTCTTTTTCGTGCGAGGTTTTAAAGAACCAATTAGTTCTGACATACCACATAAAATAAATATTTTTCAAGCGCAACTATTATTCTCACCCTTTTTAGCATATTTTTCTCAAACGTGGAGAGAAAAATAGATGCAGGAATAATAGAGAAAAAAAAAGGTAGTTGGAGCACAGATAAGAGATAAGAGGGAAAAAATAAAAGATAGTTGAAGCATTTAAAGGTCAATTCACACCTTTAGTGGAATGGGCATGTCATTAACTTAGTAATTAAGGGGCGGAGTAAATTTGAAATATATATATATATAAATTAAGGGGCACATTTCAATATGGAGATCATGTTGAACAGTTCGGATCGGTAGTTTGGATTTTCAAATTCGAAATATAGCGTGGAGTACAAACTTGTTTTACTCCACGTCTCACCATAGCCCATCCCTATATATATATATATATATATAGAGTAGGGCTATTGTGCTTTGCAAAGTAAAGTCATCGTTTTACTTCGGCTTACTTTTTGGATTTTCAAAGTCCAAAACGTCGATCCGACCGTTCAAGTTGATCTACATATTGAAATGTACTTGCAGACCAAATTTTACATTTTTTGGAATTTTTTTACTATTTATTAAGCCACTTTGAAAATTGCTGATCACATGGTCCAGAAAAAACAGTGCAACAAAATTCTGGACCATGTGATCAGCAATTTTCAAAGTGGCTTAATAAATAGTAAAAAAATTCCAAAAAATATAAAATTTGGTCTGCAAGTACATGTCAATATGTAGATCAACTTGAACGGTCGGATCGAAGTTTTGGACTTTGAAAATCCAAAAAGTAAGCCGAAGCAAAACGATGGCTTTACTTTGCAAAGCACAATAGCATAATTCTATATATATATATATATAGAGTCCGACTAGACAACTCCATGGAGTAAAACGACTTGGTACTCCACGCCATATCTTCATTTTCAAAGTTCAAATAGTCGATTCGAACCTTCCAACATGTTCTCCATATTGCAATGTGCTTGGAGACCAAATTTTACATTTTTTGGAATTTTTTTACTATTTATTAACCCACTTTGAAAATCTGAAAATCCTTATGAACAGTAAAAAACAGTAAAAATTTCTGGACCGCCGGATCAGTGATTTTCAAAGTGGCTTAATAAATAGTAAAAAAATTCCAAAAAATGTAAAATTTGGTCTCCAAGCACATATCAATATGGAGAACAACTTGAGCGGTTCGGATCAGTCGTTTGGATTTTCAAAATGAAAATAATGAGGCGTGGAGCACCAAGTCGTTTTACACCATGGCTTAGCTAAGCCCAGCACTATATATATATAGTGACTAAGGTCAAAGTGGTAGTTCCTAGCCCCCGGTGCTACCAAGTCGTTTTCGGATTTTCAAAGTCCAAACGGTCGATCCGAACCGTTCAAGTTGATCTCCATATTGAAATGTGCTTGGAGACCAAATTTTACATTTTTTTACTATTTTACTAATTATCCTCTACGGCACTGGCACTGGATCCCAGCGAACCAAATCGGTCCGTTCATTTAATTGAAAGGCTAGGATTAACTCTATTCGAATTCCTTGGCCGTACAGTTCTCATTTCCAAATTCCAATGCTGGACCTCACGTGACACCCGGTTCAAAGAGTCCGAGTTTTCTTTCTTTTCTTTTTATTTTTTTAAAATAATTTCTTTCTTTGATTCTTAAAACTTTTGTTGTGACTGTTTCTCCTTGTTTTACTGAATTCAATTTTGAAGTCTTACCTTTGAGGTGGTGTATTTGATGAATTCTAAACCCCAAATTCTGATTTAAAGTGTTTGATGAAATATTTATAAAAGTTTTATTTGATGAAATATTTATGTTTGATAAACTCTGATAACGAAATTATTAGATCATTGCATCATTTTTAAGTTTTAACTGTCAATTGGACTTGGCAACTCATTTACTTCTCAAATCAGTAATTTTTCGTCTAACTGCCACGCTCAGCCTCCTAGCTTTAAAAACTTTCATTTGTACATATATAGCTAAGTAGTTGAAATTAGTTTATCTAGCCCGTCAAATTAAATTACCTAACGACTAAAGAGTTGATCACAATTGTCAGAAATAGATGTTGCAATTAGCTAGGTTCATGAATTGGAAATGAGCAATCACAATGTAGCTAGATGACGTGTTTGCTCAGTTGGCACTTAATTTAATTAATGTATTTTATTAATTTTTTTTGTGAGCTAATTAATTGTATATATAAGAAAAAACATTTTATCAATATGTATTACGTGAGTAATAATTGTGAGATTTATCTCTTTAATTACTCTGTTGTTATCAATATCAATACTGTTCTTTATCATTTCTTTCAAATTTCACTCGATGCTCTCGATCATCGATCTAACAAATATTCGCGAGCGACTTAATTGTGACATCTTTTCAAATTCTCATGCTTGTGGCTCTGTTTCAATAGAGACAAAACTATAGAAATTAGATTAAGTACATAATGTGTAATTGCTTAGATTTGAACTCAAGTTCTCACAACCGCAAACTGAAATTATAACAACTAAGCTACAAACACGCATTTAGTATTTTATGAGGGTACTAAACTATATAAATATAACATAAAAAAATTTAATAAAATTTTAAGAGCTGGGCTATGGTGAGTTGCGAAGTAAGATGTCATTTTTACTTCACGCTCATATTTTTATTTTGAAAATCTAAACAACCGATCCGAATCGCTCAACATGTTCTCCATATTGAAATGTGCTTGGAGACCAAATTTTATAATTTTTAGAATTTTTTTACTATTTATTAAGCCACTTTGAAAATCGCTGATCAAATGGTTCAGAATTTTTTACTGTTTTTTACTGTTCACCCGGATCTGAGATTTTCAAAGTGGCTTAATAAATAGTAAAAAAATTCCAAAAAATGTAAAATTTGGTCTCCAAGCACATTTCAATATGGAGAACATGTTGAGTGGTTCGGATCGGTTGTTTAGATTTTCAAAATAGAGTATGAGCGTGAAGTAAAACGACGTTTTACTTCACAACTCACCATAGTCGATCTCTCTCTATATATATATAGAGAGAGAGAGAGAATGGCTAAGCTCAAAACGTTTATTCCTGGGCTCAGGAACAAACGAGTCGGTTCTCCAATTTCCGAAGTTCAAACAACAAATCCAAACCGTTAGATGTTCAATCTATATTAAAATGTGCTTGGAGACCAAATTTTACATTTTTTGGAAATTTTTTACTATTTATTAAGTTAGTTTGAAAATCGCTGTTTTTATTAAAATTCTGCGCCATTAGAAAACAGCGATTTTCAAACCAGCTTAATAAATAGTAAAAAAATTCCAAAAAATGTAAAATTTGGTCTCCAAGCACATTTTAATATAGATTGAATATCTAACGGTTTGGATTTGTTGTTTGAACTTCGAAAATTGGAGAACCGACTCGTTTGTTCCTGAGCCCAGGAACAAACGTTTTGAGCTTAGCCATTCTCTCTCTATATATATATACACACACACATCATTTTAAAATTTCAATAATGTATATTAAAATTTGGGATGGGCTATGGTGAGTTGTGAAGTAAAATGTCGTTTTACTTCACGCTCATACTCCATTTTGAAAACCTAAACGACCGATCCGAACCGCTCAACATGTTCTCCATATTGAAATGTGCTTGGAGACCAAATTTTATAATTTTTGGAATTTTTTTACTATTTATTAAGCCACTTTGAAAATCGCAGATCCGTGTGAACAGTAAAAAACAGTAAAAAAATTCTGGACCATTCGATCAGCGATTTTCAAAGTGGCTTAATAAATAGTAAAAAAATTCCAAAAATTATAAAATTTGGTCTCCAAGCACATTTCAATATGGAGAACATGTTGAGCGGTTCGGATCGGTCGTTTAGGTTTTCAAAATAAAAATATGAGCATGAAGTAAAAATGACATCTTACTTCGCAACTCACCATAGCCCAGCTCTATATATATATATATATATATATATATAGTGCTGGGCTTAGCTACTTCATGGAGTAAAACGACTTGGTGCTCCACGCCTCATTATTTCCATTTTGAAAATACAAACGACCGATCCGAACCGCTCAAGTTGTTCTCCATATTGATATGTGCTTGGAGACCAAATTTTACATTTTTTGGAATTTTTTTACTATTTATTAAGTAACTTTGAAAATCACTGATCCGGCGGTCCAGAAATTTTTACTGTTTTTTACTGTTCATAAGGATTTTCAGATTTTCAAAGTGGCTTAATAAATAGTAAAAAAATTCCAAAAAATGTAAAATTTGGTCTTCAAGTACATTTCAATATGAAGAACATGTTGGAAGGTTCGAATCGACTATTTGAACTTTGAAAATGAAGATATGGCGTGAAGTACAAAGTCGTTTTACTCCATGAAGTAGCTAAGTCCATCTATATATATATATATATATATATATATATATATATATATAGGCAAATTCTTCCAATTTTGATTGTAAATCTGTTCTCATGTTTCGTACTCTATATATATATTACCATCCGACGTGACCGGTTTTCCTCCTAATTTTCATGCCAAAGCTTTGTGTCTTATTTTTGTTTTTCTTCCTCGGTTCCTCCTGCTAATTTTGAAGGAATTTTGTTTTAATTAATAAAATTGGAAGAATTTGGTACGAAAGAAAAAGACAAAAGAGGGGATGTCATGTCGGCCAGGGCCAGCCGGCCAGGCATGAAATTGGTAGAAAAGTCGATTTTGATGAAATTTCATCGCGGACCATCAAATTAAACGAACGGTCCGATTTGGTGCGATGAAAGAGGTCCAGCACTGGAGACGATAATAATCCTCTCCTGTAAACATAACAAACGGAGGTGATTAATTCAGAGCCCTATAGCTATAGGCCTATAATAATCTTTAGCTCTATTAAATTGCCCCGACCCCGACCACCAAAACCAAAAAAAGAAAATAAAATAAAAAAAGGAAAAAACCTCCTTTTTCTCGACTCGTGTACTCCAACCCAACCCAACCCCGCCTCCACCCTCTCTCTGATCCATTCGAGGCCGCGTTGGATCTCTGAAGAGAAAGCTCGTTCTAGGGTTTTGCTTAGAGCTGGTGCCTTCTCACAGTCGTGCAACAGTCGAACCCTAGATCCGTGTAGGAGCGGATTTTAGGTTCAAGTTCTAAAATTTGGGGATTTTTGCTCGCTTGATTTGCGATTTCTGGCAAGATGTTCTGGCGTATGACTGGGTTATCGACGGCCTCGCCAGTAAGTTCTCGAGCTATTGCACTCTCCAAACTTTTGATTTTCTCTCTCTCTCTCTCAGGCTAGATGTTTAAATTTTTTTGATGCGTTTGACTAGCATAAGCATGTTTTTTGATGCGTTTGACTAGCATAGACGTGAATACTAGTAATCTTAACTTTTTCCTGAAGTAACTAGTTAATTTTTTGGGGTTGGCATCTTTAGTTGATGTCATCGGTGCTAAAACTTTTAGCACCGCCTCCCAATTACAACATATTGAATAGCTACCTGTTTGTTGGTTGGAAAGTGAATTGAGGGAGACACCAGGCTGCTGTTCTTTCATAGTTACTTTTTCTATCTGTCTTGCTGTATCTGTTCCCAAATAAATAAAATCAGAAAACCTTACATGTGATCTTTTACTTGTTTTGATCAAATGGTTAGCAACTTATTTTACAGCCTTAAACTTTGGTCTGGGGCTAAAAGCTAGACCGTTTTATTACTCATTTGACCACTTTAGAAGAATTGTTGTCCTTAATATATAAGCAGGGTAGCATGTGACCTCACTGACAAGAGAAATCGGATTATTACCATTGCCTTTTGCTTTACTTCAGATTAATTGCAAGATTTTACCCCCGTAACGAAAAATAATGGCTTAAATGTCCTCTCCATAATCCACAACAGAGTTTCTTCCAAGAGGGCTGGCACTTGGTTGTCATAGTAAAGAATTTTGATCATAAAAGCTACTCATTGCTTTTTGCACATTGAAACAGTGTGTTTATTGTCATGTGTTACAGGTGGATAGTATATTAGACAAGGAAAGCTTTACACTCGAAGAACTTCTTGATGAAGATGATGTTATTCAAGAATGCAAAGCTTTGAACACTCGTCTCATCAACTTGTACTGCCTCTCTCTCTCTCCGTCTCTCTCATCCCCACCCCTGTGGGTGTGCCTATGTTTGTGTACAATGCTAAATTTAATTAGCCAAATTCACGTGGTTTTATTTGCTGCATTTGAAAAAGAGCACAGCACATTTTCTTAGGTTGTGAGCAACCAGTACTGTACGATTTACTGTACGAAAAATGATAAACTGTCTGTGAATTTTGAACCCTGAACTTTCTGTTTTTGTGTATGTCATCCTTTTGTAACTGCCAGTTTGAAAGTTTGCGCTTAATCTATGTTCGATTTAGCTTATGCTAGTTTTTTACTTGTTAAATTATCATTATTGATAAATTGTCAGCATTTGAATATTCTTTACCCAGGCTATCTGATTGGATCATGCACAATTTATACAGCATGGCTTCCTTCATGCTAACTATTGACATATCTTAGGGAATACAAAAAGAAGCCTGTTAAGACAAAACACTGTATAACTCTATTGAAAATAGCTACATTACCAGGCATTATACAAATCATGCTGGTTGATCGTTTTTGTCATTTTATATTTTTTTATCATGCAGTTTGAGAGATAGAGCACAAGTAGAGAAGCTACTTAGATACATTGTAGAAGAATCACCTGAAGATGCTGAGAAGAAGCAATCTTTCAAGTACTCTCCGCCAGCTGGCCATTTAATTTGATTTAATTAGATTTTATATTTTCCGTTGAGGTATAATATGCATAATTTTTTCCTCTGTCATGCAGGTTCCCTTTCATAGCTTGTGAGATATTCACCTGCGAGATTGATATCATTCTGAGAACCTTAGTAGAGGATGAAGAGGTTAAAAATTTTGTATTGATCATTGTCTTTAGGACTGACTTCCTGTATGCCAAATTGCCAATGCAAATGTCAAAATATCAGATACAACTATGCAAAACAAGAAGTTTGCATAAATATTTACACAAGTAATGAAAAATGCTTCATACCTCTCAAAACTATCCCTTACAGAATGATTTTCATATTATTAGAAAGACAGGTGAGGGGTGGGGCATATTTTATGTTTTAAGAGGGCAAATGAAGTATCTTCATTCGCAGGATTGAAATAATTCTGGCTAACCCTCCTTTCGTGGATTTGTTTGCAGCTGATGGATTTGTTATTCTCCTTTTTGAAGCCTGACCATACACACAGCGCTCTATTGTCTGGTTATTTCAGTAAGGTAATACATACGCTATTTGATTGGCATCGTGATGTTTAGGTCATAGTTTTTACTCCAGTAATCCTTTCTTCTGGTGCCAGGTGGTGATATGCTTGATGATCCGCAAGGCAACCCCTCTTATGAACTATGTTCAGGTATTCATCTGAAATAATAACACATTTAACAAAAGTACATTACTCACAGTGAAAACACTTTCTGAAGTGAATATGTGAATTAATATTAGTTTGTACTTGAACACACAATCTTGATGATGCTAATTACATTCTTCCTTTGTTTAGGGACATCAAGAGATAATAACACAGCTTGTTGACCTCATTGGCATTACATCCATGATGGAGGCAAGCTTTTTAGAATCTTTTAGTTAATATTGTACTGTGCTATGCAAATAACACCCACCACCTGTCATGCTTGCAGCTAAATTTCCATCAAATTTTCAAACTGCAAACTGAACTCAGCTTTTAGACTCGTCGTGATGGAAAAATTACATCTAAGTGCATATTCAAATATAATCGATCCTATTCAAAGTAATTCAGTATAGCTGCTAAGGATCATAAAATGTCCACATACATAGCAGATTTGACTTGACCAGTGACTTAGGTTCTATTGTTGAGTGTAATTTGCAGATGACACATAAATTTTAGTGGTAGTTGTAAAATATGTTGGAGGGTGTAATTTCAAGGCAAGCAAAGGTATTGCAAGTTTGCATCAGAGCCCCCTCATTAAGGAATTATTAAAGAATTTTGTGTTGTCTTGAAATTCCAATATAGTTCGAACGAATTTAAAATAGTCCTTTCATGTATGCCGAAGCAAGGCTTTTTTGCTATAGTATCAGTGATATAGGATTAATGACATAAATTTTTGTAAAAAGAATCTGAATCTTTTTTGTTTTGATGAAAAACATTATAAGTAAAATTAGGTTGGCCTTTTAGGGCTTTTTTGGTTCTGATGGCAGTATTGTAGGGACATGTGTCCTTCTACTTGCAGTGTCCTTGCCTCGTTTTCTCCAAGTGTGGGGCCTTTTTGCAAATGTTAACAATATAAGCCTTTTCTGCAATTTATGGAGAATGTATAGGTTTTTTTATACTTTTTTCTTATATTTCGTGTGATTTCTGACAAATTTTGGAAACAGGTATTGCTTAGATTAATTGGTGCTGATGAGACTATGTACACTGGCTCATCTGAAACAATGAAATGGTTAGAAGATACCAACGTGCTTGACTTGATTGTTGAAAAGTTCAGCTCTTCGGTATGGCCTTATCTCTCTATCTCTTTATTAAAAACATAATCCTGCGTTTACATATTATTCAATTTAGTCTAATTTTTGTGTCATCTGCTTAAGAGGGGCTGTTGGTTAAAAAACTAGAATAGTTGTCCAAATTTGCAAAATAAAGTTGAATTTAATATCAGACTGAAGGGAACATTGTTTTAGTCTCTCAATATTGTATAAATTTGATTGTTCAATTGTATTTGCAAAATTGATTGTCTCGGTTTCTACTCGTTTAAGAGAGAACTATGTTCCTGGACCCAATATTGAAGGTGTATGTTCGGATTACTGAATTAAGGTAAAGATTGTCATGTAGTGCTTGTGGTTGTGAGTTCTTTTGTGCAAGTACTGGCCAAAATGTTTTCGTTGATCCTTATTAAAACGTTGAGTACTTGTTATTTGCATCTTAAAAGCCCACAAATCCATTTCCTATGTATGGATTCCCTCTTAGGTTGCTATTATATGGGTCCCGATGCCTACTTGTATGTTGGTATCTCAATTCCATCATGGATCAGGTAAGGGTACAGCATCCATCGTAATTGCCTTGTACTGGACTGTAAGGCCCAGATATGCCTATTTGATGTTGGTCAGTATACATTTTTTTAACCTGATTCTTTCCCAAGGACTATTTGTTGCCCGGTACCTGTACAGAGATGAATGCTTCTGCTGTTCTTCAATCAATTCTTATTTTGTTTTAAATGCATCTAAAAAATAGGAATCTCCTGAAGTGCATGCTAATGCAGCAGAGATACTCTGTGCAATAACCCGCTATGCGCCTCCAGCTCTTGCATCCAAGATTTCCAGTCCAAGGTATATTTCTTTTACTTTTGATATGTGCAAGAATTTTATTTGCAACCAAAAGATAAGACCAAATTTTAGCAACTACTCTAATGTCGGTATTTCCAGTCCAAGGGTTTTTTGGTTTATCTTAAAAGATTTTTCTGATCAAATCTATTGTTTTCGATGATAATATCTTCCTGTTTGTACTTTTTTGAGTTCCATATCTGATTTTTCCTATGCATACTTTTTTTCAGTTTTGTGGGGAGATTGTTTCACCATGCTCTTGAAGAGTCCAGGCCTAAATCGGTACTGGTACACTCGCTGTCGGTTTGCATATCATTGCTAGATCCTAAGAGGCTCGCCTCGGCCTCTTACCAGGCATATAGAAGCAACCTTTCTCATGGTACAGTTGTTACTGCAAGCCCTGAGACGGTTGATGGGATGCTCAGTAGTCTAGGTATATTTATTTTGTAATTGGCCTCTTAATTTGCAAATTAATTCAACCTTTTATTTTGTTTGCAATTAGTATCTGAACATTAAAATATTTTCGGGTTTAGAGCCAGCAGTGTGGCACTGAACTGACAAAGTCAACTGATGAGTGCAACAAAAAAATTTTGCATTCAACTGAAATGGTTAGAAAATTACCAATTGGCTCTGCTGCTACTTTAATACTTATAAATGTTTTCTGGAATCTCAGGAGACTTGTTGAAGTTACTGGAGATCTCTTCGAATGAAAGCACCTTGCCTACAACATATGGCCACCTCCAACCTCCCTTTGGAAAACACCGTTTGAAAGTAAGCATACAAGTTTTGAACTAGCTGTTTCTGAAGAAATTTTATGTTCCTCCAAACCTCAAAAAATTTGTATATCTTTCCTAATGAGAAAAAAATCTTAATGTGCATTAGTGTATATTCATGATAATACTGGGTATGGCAGGGATTATGTATGAGATGCTATTGATGTCTTTTCAGGAACATATGAAATGTTCTTTTGTTGTTTTCAATGTTTGCTTCCTATTTGGTTTAAATAAAATGTTTCTTTATCAGGTTGTTGAGTTCATATCAGTTTTGTTGACAATCGGTAGTGAATCAGCTGAAAAGGAACTTGTTCAGCAGGAAGCAATTAAACGGGTCATCGATTTATTTTTTGAGTAAGAAATATTGATTGGTTTTGTTCCATCTACTTCTATCACCACCTCCTCTCTCCACTTTATCAATCCTTTTCATTAAAAAAGTCAAACACTAGTTTACTTGTTTGTTTATCATTAATTTGGTCATTTACTGACTAGCTGTTAAAAATGCAGGTACCCGTTCAACAATTTCCTACACCACCATGTAGAGAACATCCTGGTGTCATGCTTAGAGAGCAACAAGAGCCTACTCATTGACCATGTCTTAGTTGACTGTAAACTTGTTGACAAAATTCTTAATTCAGAGCAGAATCCTACTCTCTCAACTGACCCTTCAAAGGTTATAGATTTTTTTCTGTCTCTTAAATGCAAATGTTTATATACAGGATTGGTTTGATGTATTTTTCTGTAAAAAGCTGTTGCCTGAAAAGGTGCACCATATTGTCTTTATGGAACTTAACAATGAAGCATGCAAAATTTGTATGCCATGTGCAATTATTCCTACTTTGATACCTGAACTATCCTCATTTTCTTTTTGCTGCACAACTACAGGAGAACTGAGTTTTATGGGTGATTTTTCTCATATTTGAAAAGAAAAAAAAAATTGAAAGCTTTGTGCCTGCAGTTCAATAGGTTCATAAAATTCTTGCTGTTAACATTTTATAGGAAACCACAATCTGATCTTTCTCCTAAATTTCTAAATATCATATTACAATTAAATATATTTTTCTTTTTTAAATTTAAAATGATTATTTGTGCAGCCCACAATACCGACGGAGGGAAAAGTACTTCCAAAGATAGGTAATACTGGTCACATGACAAGAATTGCAAACAAGCTTGTCCAGTTATCCAATAGCAACAGTACTATTCAGACCCATTTACAGGTTTGCCTTCTCTTTCCCCTTTTTATTTAAAAGAGCTAAAGTGAGACTATTTAGAGTGCTTATTTGTTCTGTTTTTGGCTGAACAGGAGAACAGTGAGTGGTCAGAATGGCTGACTAATGTTTTGTTAAAGAAGAATGAACTAGAAAATGTTTATCAGTGGGCTTGCGGGTGAGTTTCTCCTTTGCCAATATATTTTGTTTTTGTTTTGTATGACTTGAGGACGCTTACTATATAGTCTTCCCTGAAATTTTTATTGCACCTTATAATTGTTTGTGTTTGAAGCTAGCAACTGAATCCTAGAAACCTCAAAAGACTCTTTAAACATGTAATAGGCATGAAAGCTTATCTTATGCATTTAGTTTTAAAAAACATGAAGAGTTCTTTATCTCTATGTACTTGATTTGTCAAATGGCTGTTATATTCCCAACAAAAGACCCTTGACCTTTTCCCAAAATACTGACATTGGAACTCAATGTGTGGTATGTGTTTGGCAAAGCAAGAGCTATCCTATTGATAAAAAATTTCTGTGTCATGCACAGACATTCTTTGAAGTGGTATTTGCCCTTTACTTTCTTAATAAATTGGGGTAGTAAAGTTTACACGCTATTAAGATACATGCAATATCTTGTCATGTGTATGATTCAAGTTCTACCTAGTACCTTTCTTAGTTTTTAATATTCCTTTTGTCAGACGACCAACATCATTGCATAATGTTGGGAGAGATAGCGACGAGGAGGACATGCGGGACCGTGACTATGATGTAGCGGCTCTTGCTAACAACCTCAGCCAGGCCTTCCGCTATGGCATCTATTCCAATGATGACATTGAGGAGGTCTCTTCTTTTCATCTCATTTTACTTTCTTGTGTTACCTTGTTTTGCTTAACTTCTCTACTGATGGAACCTAAGCATGGAGCCATTTGTACCCGAAGGAGCGTTGAACTTGCTTTTAATCAAGGCTTTTGTCGGAACCAATATCGGCCTTCTTTTATTTAGAATTATCATTTGTTTTAAGTTTATGCCTGTGTAACATGTGGTTTGGTTGATTCTTCCAGGGACAGGGGTCACTTGATAGAGATGACGAGGTTTGTTTCTTTGTTCTTCTTTTGTATTAATTCTCCTTCTCTTTCTTCTGTTTTACTTTCTTTTTAAATGGGGAATTGTGGAGTGGCAATGGGTTGAGTTGTGTTCTTGTGAGGAAGCTTCTGACATCTGACTGAATGGCACAAGATTGCAAGTATATCAAATTTGTTTTGTTTTGGATGAGATATTAGTTTTTGTTCTCTTTGGCATGTTTCTCAATGCAAACTAAAATCGATCAAAATAATATTACTGGGCTCAAGTAGGTTGGTTCTAACCTGAATGTTACAGTTGAAGAAGCCCTGACCAATTCCAATGTGTGAGTATTAACCAGGTCTGGTCGACTAGTATCAAGGTTACAATTGGAACTTGTACATAATCCGATGCCAATATAAGTACCAGTATAAGCCATTCCCGCAACACATATAACTTATATCTGGCATTTATTGAAGTACTTTAGAAACTCATTACTGTTGTGGGAAGGATGGTACTGGTTTAGTATTACCTTAACCTGAACCATTTAGAAGGTGTGTTGCCAAGTCAATTTGGCTTGGGCTTTGTAGGCTGTATTTCGCATCTTATTATCAATTTTATTTTTTAAACTTTTATCAGGATGTATATTTTGATGATGAATCAGCAGAGGTGGTGATATCCTCACTCCGTCTGAGTGATGATAATGACAGGTCTATTATCCGTTCTTAAATTAACCCTGTCAACTGTGAAAAAAATATTGATAAACAAAATTAATTGGGGCTCTTTTTTTGTCCCTGCTTTCAGTTTTTCATATATGCCCCTGCAAGTTCATTAATATCATGCATACCACAGCAAAACACGAATGGTACATCCCTGCAAAAGATTCCTGATGGCCCCGTTACTGTCCAACTCATTTTAATATTTCTTTGCATTAAAGTGAGCCAGAATTGAGGGGCAATTAGACAATTTTATGTAATGTAGATATCTTGATAGTTTTTGCAGGGTCGCGTGTGAAATTTTTTCAAAAAGAAATGATTTTGTACTGCGAAGTAACCATATTAAGTCAAATAGCTGCAAAATGAGCTTAAGGAAAAGAGATCATGCAGATATGTACACATATCTGCCCAAGTGAAATAAAAATGGAAAAAATTGTTGCTTGACATTCTTTCTGTAACTATAAAAGCTTTATATAATTCTCAATGCTGACATTTTCTTCTTTTCATTTTTGAATGGCAACAGTGGTTCTTTATTCACAAACTCAAATTGGTTTGCATTTGAGGATGACCGGGGGGCAAGTTCCCTCACTTCCCCTTCTGACAACACAGCTGATGATGCCCCCGCACAGATTGAAAATGAAGAACAAGATAAAGAAGAAGAAGAAGAAGAAGAAGAAGATGAAGAAGATACTTCTGATGAGGTCGTTCTTGACCATAATGACAAAGTTACTCCCCTCTTAGATGATGACATGGAGACCATTGTTTTGGGTAATGGCCCCACCAAAGAAACCAATGAAGATGACTCTGTGACGCCTGAATCGTCTTCCGTCGAACCTGAAGACAAATTGATTGTCCCGAACGGAGTTCTTGAAAATGAAACCATGAAAGAGGATGTGGCGGAAGCCGCCTCACCTGATCCTGGATCTAACAAGAAAGATGAAGTTGCTGATATAGAAAAGGAAGCATCTCCAAAGATGGAGCCGCAGGTGGGGAATGAAGTTTCAGCTTGAACCTTTTAGGTTTTGGGTCCCCAACTCAAGTTGTGGTAATCCATTTTGTGCCTTTGGAAGGAAAAGGCGAAATTTAGTAATTTTGGCTGTCTTTTGGATTAGAACTTGTACAAATGCCTCTCCCCTAACCTTGTCATCACGGTGTCTTTATGTAGTTGTTTTCTTTTTTTTTTTCTTTTTCATTTTCCTCGGTAACTTCTTGACCAATTTTTAATTTTTGATATTTGTTTTTTTTTGGAATCATCTTTTTTTTTTTTTTTTTTTTATTAATTGGTGCCAGGCTTACTAGTTGGACAGTCTATTGTAGTGTTGTCTTATGAAAACAGCTGATGCATTGGATAATAACTGGATGGAACTTATAAATTTAGGGCCTCTATCATTTAAAGCTGTTAAGACTTGTATTTGAATCCTTTTTACAGAACTATGTATTAGTTCGGGGAATTTTTTTTTGTTTTATTATTGGCATTGTAATTCTGTTGTCTAGCTGGTGTTTTTTCCATGACGGTTTTGAATTAATAGTTTTTAAGTTCATATCTGGCATTGGTCTTTGTTTCATTTTAGTTTAGCCCAGGATGCATTAATATGCCAAGGGCTCATTTTAGTTTACACCTGATAAATATCGTTGATAAAAAATTTCATACTATGTTTTTTTTTTCGCAATTGAAGTCAATTTAAACTGACTTCACGCTCTGAGAAAACAAAAGAAGCGAAAAAAGTTCGGCCCTAGCTTGTGTTTTTCTGGAGAAATCGCTTATTGGTTGAATAACAGTTATTTTTCTGGAGAAATGATTTTGCTTTGCCGTGTAAGCTTATATTTGTAAATCTTCGATTTGATTTGAAAATGGTTTATTTAAAATTTGCAACTTTTTAAATGGCTGGGATCAAAGGCATTGCAAAAGTGGTTAAATTATTTAAGATTCCACAAGGATGGGGGGTCGATCATATATTATCTGAGACGATTTTGTTTAGGTTTTCTTTTAATATCTTACTAAACACAAGCGAGCGTATGCACACAGAAACACATGTATCTTTATAATACATCTAATTATTCAAAACATAGTATTGTTTCTGACCCTTTTTGAGGTTAAGAATGTCAAGTGATGAAAATAAACTCAACTGCTGAGATCTCAGTTAAAATTTTACAACAGCCACTCAATCAAGATTGGGAAAAGAAAGAGTACATGCCAATCATTAGACCACAGTAAATCTCCAATTCGCAATGTTAAAAACATTCTCCATCATGGCAGAATGTTCGGCAATATGGCGAGAGAGAAATAGTCGCATCTCCTCGCAACTAACAAAAGGAAGGCGTGTGCCGGTAGATGAAACAGCATGGAGGTTAGAGCGGCGACAAGAATGCTAAGAGGATATATACCAGTATCTAGGAGAGTATAGAAATTGTTATTGGGATGTTATTGCCACTTATGTAATATAATCTTACATTGGCATTTGACAACCTTTTTCTCTTTCAAGCAATATGTTAGTTGGCATTTCACCATCTAACCTTAAAAACATAAATGAAAACGAAACAGAAACTCTGTGCTTTGAATATCTGGTCTGTCAGATCAGCAATGAACTGTTCCTGTGAATATTAATTAACAATCAGATAATATTTACTTTGATGGAGCAGTCTGGTGAGTTTGGGCAAGCTTAACACAATCAAATACAAATCAATCGATGACTTGTACTTCTGAACTAGTTATTGCTCATTGCTTTACTAGCATTATATTTTGATTTTTGAACTTACAACTGATGGATGGGGTTAAATTAAGCAAGCATCAAATGACAAGCTGAGCTCACACAAACTCTGAGCAGCACAAAACTAACTGATCCATAATATGAAAATGACTGGAAGACTGCACCTTATCTGACCTGAAACTGGAACTGCCTGGCCCAACAAAATGGCCTCATCTGACCTTGACAAAAGGACGACACTCAATCACAACTCCTCCTTAATTTCATTGATATAATTACCCAAAATGACCTAAACTGGGACAGAAACCTGAACCCGACCTGCACTAAAACAATAAATTGACCACGTACAACACAAGACCTGAAACGAGCTGAATATCCTAAGATCAAAGTTTGATCCAATGTCCTGAAATCAATTGATCTGAACCAACCCTGATTTGAACTGCCAATTTAACACATTGATGATTACTAAGTTTGGAAAAAAAATAAATGAAATGAAAAAACTATCTGCCTTGTACCTAGAATCATACAGAGAACATGCTAGGTTTTTTAGTAGTTTGCATTTAGAAAAATAAAAAAAAATTGAAAATACAACACCTTATTTCAAAGAGTCCAACTCTATTATTTAGCCTCAATAAAAAATAATAGGAGGAAAGAAGGAAAATACACAACTCCAAAAAACGGAGCATTTGAAACAAATTATGCGTTACCTTCAAGCTAAATAGCTAACTAGCTAAGAGACATGAGAGACATCTTCTCTTCAATCGAGCAGTCAACATGGCATGAAGACCGGCATGCAGCCGGTATGAGAATAAGTCCGAGGCATCTTTGATCTGCTGGGCCCGGAGCAGATTTCGATGTGATTCTATACTCCACTGCCTCTTGCAGTATTATATTACCCAGCTTGTCTATACAATGAAACAACCCGAGGAAGTACCGGCCATCATTCACGCCAATCAGCATACGCCTGTAGAGGAGCTTCTTCAGCTTGCTGACAAGTGGTGAGCTGTTATTAGTCAACAGTTGGGTGTGCAATTCATCAATTTGTGAAACTTGTGCTTCTTCCATTTCTATCCGCTTTAAAGGACTCCTGAGGAGAAAACAATCAGGTGAGCAAAGCTTTCTCATAATTATAAGGGAAAAATTCATTTATACCCCTCAAAATTCTCAAAATAGTGCATATACCCTTGCAAAAAAGACAAGTACAGTGTGACTGTATCCCTACAGAACATAGAAATACCACACGACACTGAAAAACATGAGAAAAAAACTATTCCTGATATCAATGCATCCTCACCTCACTGTTTATAGCTATGCATACCACCGAACAAAATGGGTATGGGCAGTGGCGAAGCTAGGATTTGAGCTAGGGGTAGGCAAAAACCGGATTCGGGTTCAAATAAACTAACAGGTTCGGGTTCGGGTTCAGATTCAAGACACAATTCAAAAAAATAGCAAGGATTTCAAATATTGTAAAAATAGAAATGGTACGTTGCGGCAGCAATTAGCTGATGAATCATCAGTAAATTTCAAATTAGAGCACTGCCAGACAAATATTGTTGCAATTAATAGACTTCAATGTCACAGAAAATATATATCTATCATAGGGATGAAAATGGGGATGCATAAGTACCACAATTATCATAAAATGTGGTTTTCCAGTAGCCTGAATAAGAAAGAAAAAAACAGTCGAATCCTTCTTTAATTATTTGGATGGCGAAAGTTTGAAAAGTTTTGGCCATATACACTGAATTACTAAATTATGTATGTGATTAGCAGCCGGAACTGCTCATTAACTCTTATAAAAAATGGTAAGATTAATACGCAACGGAACAAATGAACATATAAGAGTCAAATTTAACGAGTTGATCGATTCGAGGAATAACAGTCCGGTACAGCTATTTGGTGAGGGCGGCACGGTACACAGAAACATTCAAGGAATTAACCCAGTTAAGGATTGACAACTCACAAATAAATATCTAAATCTCTCTGGTGCTGTCATCTCACTGGGAATAATTTGTCACAAGTTCATGCGAGAAAAGACAATACCAGTAAACATAAAACGTATAGAAACTCCAGTAAGGCGGAGATGGGAACAGGCGGCCACAGGCGGAGGCGACGGTCCTCTTTTCTTTTTCTTTTTCTTTTTTTCTTTTCTCGCGTAGAATCGCGCTCAGCGGCTTCAGCGCTCTAGCGGCCGACATTTTTATTAATACACATAAAAAATTATTAAAAATAACCACCGGCCCAAATCTTTATTAAAAATACCCATACCGGCCAATTATTGGCCGGATCCGATTAAAAAGCCCAACCGGCCAATAATTGGCCGGATCCGATTTAAAGTCCCAACCGGCCAATAATTGGCCGGTTCCGAGATTAATCCGATTCTATATATTGGCATGCACACTCCCTCTTCTCTCTCACAAATCATTTCGTCAAATTTCACACTCTCTCTCCTCGATTGAGCAGTTTCTCCCGGAGTTCTCCTTCTCCTCCCAGATTTGCAAGTAAGTCCCTATTCTTTGTTGTAATTTATTTTTTAGAGTAAAATAGTTGTAAAATGTTAGAAATTGTTAGTAATTACCATAATTTGTATAATTAGTAGAAATAGTTGAAATTAAATAGTAATTAGAGTAATTAGTCAAATTTAGGGTATACAGTTTATGATTTAGGTCAATATATTTTTAATTAAGTATAATTAGCATTGTTGACTATATTTTTACGAAATTTAGAATGTTTTAACATGATTAAAAAAAATTAAGCCCGATATATGAAAATTTAGTATAATTAGATAAATTAAGCCTATGTTGGTACATTTAGGATATTTTAGCATACGTAATTATAGTTTTATGTAAATAAGCCTATTGTACCAAAATCAAAGACATTTTGGCATATTGTACCATCGTGAAGCCTATTTGATCATATTTTACCGTAAGTAAGCCAATTTGATCAGTTTTTACCGTAAGTAAGCCTATTATTTCCGTTTTAAGCGTAATTAATCTTATTTTAGATGTTGTGACCGTTGTAAAGCATATTTTAGCCGTTTTAGCGTAGTTGAGCCTATTTTAGCGGTTTTTACCGTTATTGATTATTTTTTAAACGTTTTTAGCGTTATTAATTATATTTTATCCCTTTTTAGCGTAATTAAGCCTATTTTAACATTTTTTACCGTTATGAAACATATTTTAGCCGTTTTTACCATTATTGAGTCTATTTTAAACGTTTTTAGCGTTATTAATTGTACTTTATCAATTTTTAGCGTAATTAAGCCTATTTTAACTATTTTTACCGTTATGAATCATATTTTAGCGGTTTTTTCCGTTATTGAAAATTTTTTAAACGTTGTTAGTGTTATTAATTATACTTTATCCCTTTTTAGCGTAATTAAGCCTATTTTAAATATTTTTACCGTTATGCAAAATATTTTAGCTGTTTTTATAGTTTTTGAGTCTACTTTAGACGTTTTTAACGTTATTAATTGTACTTTATCCATTTTTAGCGTAATTAAGCCTATTTTAACTATTTTTACCGTTATGAAGCATATTTTAGCCGTTTTTAGCGTAGGCAAGCCTATTTTAGCGATTTTTACCGTTATTAAGCCTATTTTAACCGTTTTTTGCATAATTAATCATACTTTATCCATGTTGAAGCGTAAAGGCTCCTCATGCACGGGTCTAGGTGGGGAACAAATTCGGAGTATTGGTTGAGGTCGTGATTGCGGAGGAGTTAGATAGTAGTTTTCCGGGTTAGTAGTTGGATAGTATGTTTCTTGGTGAGTAGGTGGATAGATGGTTTCTTGGTAAGTAGGGGGATAGTTCGTTTCTGGGTAAGTAGGGTGATAGTTCGTTTCTGGGTAAATAGGGTGATAGTTCGTTTCTGGGTAAATAGGTGGATAGTTGCTTTCTCGTTCTGTTGGGGGCACGACGGGAGTATCCATTGCAACTGAGCATTGACTAGAACTACCACCCCCTGCCTCTCTCGGAACTCTTCTAACATAGATCTCTATTACAAAATCTCCGTTGGCCTTAAAATACCCACACAACCCTCTCCAGGTATTTTCATCTGTTATTTTCGCAAGTGAATATTTCCCGGTGTTTCCATTACACACTTGGGTCCCCAATTCAAGGTTGCATCTTTCTGGATTAAAACGGGTGTAATCGAAAATTGTGACTTTCAAGTCCAACAGAGATATATTATCGTCAACCATAACCGAAGCAATTGGTTCTCTGTTGTAATAAGGTCCGTCTGCATTATGTTCAAGCTTACCACCACAGTGTATAGAAATCAATGACATTGTGATCAAACTACATTTTGAAAGTGATAATCATTTGTCAGGTTACTAATTTACACATTGACTGAATAATAAAGAAATTTAGTTTAAATTAAGTTCAATTAGTTTTAACTAATTTTAGTTAATTAAAATTAATTTCGATTAATTGTTATTAATTAAAAATAATTTTCCTTAATTAAAATTAATTAAAATTAAATAATAAAATTAACTACAATTAATTAAAATTAATTAAAAGTAATTAATTACAATGAATTAAAATTAATTTTTTTTAATTCATTACTTAAAATGAATTAAATTTAAATTAATTTATTAAAATTTATTAAAATTAAGTAAAATTAAATAATTACAAGTAAGTAAAATTAATTAATTAAAATTAATAAATTACAATTAATTAAAATTAATTGAAATTAATTGAAATTAATTGAAATTAATTGAAATTAATTATTTCAAATTAATTGAAATTAATTAAAATTAATTAAAATTAATTCATTAAAATTAATTAAAATTAATGACAATTAATTAAACTAATTAAACTGAACTAACATTAATTAAAAAAATATAAAATTAATTAAACTTAACTTAACTTAACTAAAATTTAATTAAATAAATATTTAAACTAACTTACACTAATAAAACTTAATTAAACTAAACTAAAATTACTTCAAAATAAGTAAAATTAATTACACTTAACTAAACTCAACTACAATTAATTTAATTAAATTAAAAAAAATTAAAACTAACTAAAATTAATTCAAATTAATTGAACTTAATCTAAAATAATTTAAACTATTTAAAACTAATTAACATTAATTTTAATTAAATTAATTAACCTTAATTACAATTAATTACAAACATTTAAAAAAAATAATTAAAAAAATAAAAAAAAAAAATTACCTGTTCTGCGCTGCTGTCTCTGCCTCTTCAGTTGTGGTTAGCTTCTCTCTCCAATGGGGTTAATATAGGGGCTAAACACTGTGAAATCGTATTATAGCACGAGGCCGGCCAATAATTGGCCGGTATGGGTATTTTTAATAAAGATTTGGGACCGTGGGTAATTTTAATAATTTTTATTGGACTGTGGGTATTAATAAAAATGTCGGCTCTAGCGGCCAGGCTAGCGGAGGGTTTATATATATATATATATTTTATTCATCAGGGCTCTGGGAGTCTGAGTTATAGGCTTTGGGCTCTGGGGTAGGCAAACCAATAAAAAAGCCCGGTCCAAAAAAAAAAAATTCCAGAGGTAAGCAAGTGCTTATCCTGCAGTTAGGGGTGAATAAATTACTCATAACTCGTAACTCGCTCATAACTCGCTTGCTAAATTCTCATTAACAATTAGCTATAACTCGCTCATTAACTTAATAAGCCGAGCATGAGCATACCCCAACTCGCTCATAAAGAAATTTGATCATTAATACACCGTTATGGATTTGTACAGTTCTGAATTTGTATATTTTTAAATTCTACATTTTTATTATTGTTTTGATAATGCAAATTTGTAAGTATGTGACAAGGAGATAGCTTTGACCTTTGAGTATGTGACATGTAGGGCCGTGAGAACGACAAGAAGATAGTTGTTTGATTTTGTTAAATTTGCTTATGGACATTTTTTTGTTAAATTATGTACTGTTTAATTAAGTTGGATTATGACAATTTGTTAAATTCTATAAATAAAAATTAGGTTTTGAATGATGTATTTTAAACAAATCGGCAACTCGCTCATTATTAACATGCTCATTAACAACTCGCTCTAACTCGCTCATTAAGCTAATGAGCCGAGCATGAGCATACCCCAACTCGCTCATGCTCGCTCATTAATCACCCCTACCTGCAGTACACTGCCTTCGCCGACATTTTTATTAATATCCAAAGTTAAATAGAAATTAATAAATATACCCAGGTCGGATTATTTTTGATAAAATGTCCAAACCAGCCATTAAATGGGCAGTACCTATTTTAATTCAAAACCGGCCATTTAATGGCCGGTACCCAATATTTTTTTTTTTTAGATACTATAAAGAGCAAGATGCTGAAATCTAACATTAAAAATTTGATTTTTTTTTTAAATATTTGTTAGATTACTTCTTTTGATATATAATTAGCATATTTATACTAAAATGTTAGATCAAAGCATCTTACAAAATGAAAGATACTCAATTTTAGGATGCTGGTTATTGTCAAATTAAATTCACTAGCCGCACGCGAACACTAAACTACGTTTTTTTTAGATACTAAGTTTTAACAATTCCACTTGTTCAGGTTGATCCAGTTGTTTTAATGTGGTTCATGTTTTCTATCTTTCCTAATCATCAGTAATTTTGATACAAGTTCTGACTTTTTACTATGCTGAATACGGCACTGTCACTAACCGCATACGGGTCGTTGTGTGTCTACCGACGATAAAAAAACTTTAACTCAATTTTTGAGGCACTAAACGACATTTTTTTTTTGCAATTCGTGATTTTGCACGAAAGCATCCAACCAAATTCATTACAAAAACATCGATGATGCACCGATACATGCAACCGATGTAACACACGCATCCAACCAAATGCATTTGTTTGATCTTGGCCAAACCGAGTGCAAACTTTAATCTGAGTTTCCTACGACCTTTTCTTCTAGCCAACTATGCTATGCCAATCTTAAGATTCTCTCTAAAAAAAAAAAGTTAGTACCGGCTATTTAATGACTGGTTTGGACATTTTTATCAAAACCAATCTGACCTGGATATATTTATTAATTTCTATTCAACTTTGGATATTAATAAAAATGTGGGCTGCCTTCGCCCCTGGGTATGGGTCTTTTAACAAAATTAGGAGAAATGAAGGAGTTTGTAACTATGTCAAGCATTCATTTGTGGTTTTATAGGGTTATTGATGTTGATCTAATCTTAATATATCTACCATACCAGTTTGATACTGGACTGTTAAGAGCTAATAATACCAGAGATGGAGCGAGGGGATGGCCGGCAATGCCCCATGCCACACCTATTGTTTGTTTGTTTGAGAAGCACCTTACCTTAAAAATTACAATTACTACTCCATTGTTGCTACCGTGGTTTATTAAATCTATCTATTGCGCTAATTTCCAAAACGACTAGACTAGACTAGCCGACCCAAAACGCTTGAATCGAAGAGACTCACCGTTATGAGTGACGCTGATTCTTTCTTCAAAGGCAGAGCTGCGATGGTGAATGCGATTGCTTATAAGCAAGCTCTTTTATGTTTTGGGCTCTATATTTATTTAGAATGAGTAGGTTATATGCCTTTTTTTACCTCGTATTTTTATCTATGTTTCTAAAGTTCTAAACATTATTGTTCTAAACATTATTTTACCTCGTATTTTTTTACAATTACTACTCCATTGTTGTTTTTCAATTTTGTCTTTTTCATTTCTTATAAGACAATCATAAATATCTTTATTGGGATATTTTTTTTTACTTGATTTAAAAGATGGTTCCAAAATTGTTATTATATAATTTTGCAATCAAGTTATATTATATTTTATACTCGTGTTTTTTAATTTTTCTCACACCATTTCTATCTATAAAATGACAAAAATGTGATAAAAACATGCATATCGAATGATGACACTGTGCAAAATAATGAAGATGATAATATTTCTTTTACGAATGTGCAACTCTAATATCATATTCATTTACATTCAATTAGTTTTTTTAATCACACGTGAGTGTAAGTGAACATATTTAATCCACACATATATTTTTTGAGATGAGTTTGATTTGATCTCGACACATATTCCGAAATTTTTAAAAATAGCCAAAGTTAATTACAGATTAATAAAAATGCCCAGATCCATTTGGTATTTTTAAAAATGCTCAAACCGGCCATTTAAATGGCCGGTCTCCTGATTTTTTTTTTTTTTTTAAGACAAATAGCTAAAATGTTGAAATATAATACTAAAAATTGAATTTTTTAGTTAAATACTTGACAAATTAATTTTTTGATAGCATATTTACCGGTTTTTTTTATTAAATTATCACACGGACTATTTTTTAGAAACATCGATGTTTTTGCAAATACTAACGAAACATCAATGTTTCGTTAGTCTTAGCATTGGTAATGAAACATCGATATTTTTGCAATGAAACATCGATATTTTTGCAAAGATTAATGAAACATGATGTTTCGTTAGTCTTTGCAAAAACATCGATGTTTCGTTAGCCTTAGCATTGGCAATGAAACATCGATGTTTCGTTAGTCTTAGCATTGCAAAAATATCGATGTTTCGTTAGTCTTAACATTGGCAATTAAGCAGGGTAGTGCTGAAAAAACATCGGTGCGTCGCTGATGTTTTTGTAATGAAACATCGATGCACTTCTGCCGTCGACAAGCCGTGCATAAAGCATTAGTGCATCATCGGTGTTTTTGCACGAAAGCATCGTTATTTTTTAAAAAACTTTAAACTGCCATAACTTTGGCTAGGAAACTCATATTTGTGCGTACTACCCCAATTCGGAAAGGTTGGGACGAGACGGGTTGGATGGCGCTTTGGGATCATTCCTAGAAAGCCGACGGAGTCAGAATTGCAAAAAAATGTCATTTAGTGCCTCAAAAATTGAGTTAAAGTTTTTTATCATCGGCAGACACACAACGACCCGTTTGCGGCTCGTGACAGTGTCGTATGCAGCATGGTAAAACTCAAAACTTGTATCAAAATTACTGATCTGATGTTTAGTGTTCGCATGCGGCTAGTGAATTTAATTTGACAATAACCAGCATCCTAATATTGAATATCTTTCATTTTGTATGTTCAAACAAGAAACAGTCCGTGTGATATATTTTAATAAAAAAACCCAGTAAATATGCTATCAAAAAATTAATTTGTCAAGTATTTAACTAAAAAATTCAATTTTTAGTGTTATATTTTAGCATTTTAGCTATTTGTCTGTAAAAAAAAAATAGTAATAATAATCAGGGGATCGGCCATTTAATGGCCGTTTTCCCTTTTAAATAGGGACCGGCCATTAAATGACCTGTTTGGGCATTTTTAAAAATACCTATTCGACATTTTTATTAATCTGTAATTAACTTTGGATATTTTTAAAAATGTCGGCACATGTTAAGTCATAATTATACCAATGAGTCTGTGCCGATTTTTTTATTAATACCCTAAAAAAAGAAAAATAACAAATATGCCCTCGACTTCGTTTTTTTAAAATACCCTAACTGCCCAGGGGTGGGGCGGTCAGCTTTTCCAACCAACCGCCCCCCGTGGGGCGGTCCACTGCCTAAAAAAAAAATTACCAAACCGCTCCACTGTGGGACGGTCCACTATTTTTTTTTTTAAGAAAGATCTAATGATTTTACACATCAAAAGTCGTCTTATGATATTTGAAGTCGTCCTATGATATTAATATGTTAACCTCTATTTCCTTTATTTCTGATTTGTTTGTCTTAATTTTTTTTTTCTTTTTTTCCTGTTCTTTTTTTAAGGGATGAATATTACACCTATTAATTTGTTTTTCAGAACCAAATTTTTTGACAAATTAATGTTTTATTAACTTTTTCTATTTTTTATATAAAATAAGCTTCTAGCAAAAAACTCCGAGTTTCCGATCTAATTCGGCTGATTTTGACCGATTCATTCGATTTCGATTCTGATTCCACAGTCAAGTAATTGATTCCAATTCTGATTACGATTTTTCTTTATATGATAAATACAAACGAAAACACATATCCATAATTTTCTTAAAACTAGATTACATAGAGTTACAATCGAAGCACACATTTAATGCCAGAAATTATGTCGAGCTAGTTGAATCAACTCGTCTATCTTCTGTATTAAAATACAAAGGGGGTGTTGTTGTACAGAGCCAAAAAATGATGACATAACATAGTCAAATAAAAATGAACTAACAAAAAATGATGACTTAAAATAGTCAAATCAAATTGAAGCATACTCATTTGTTTGCCTTTATCAGCCGTATCAAATTGAACTAACAAAAAATTAAAAAAACAAACGAATACAAGGCTGATATTTTTATTAATACCCTCGAAAAAAAATAAAAATATCACATATAACCTCGATTTTTTTTATTTTTAAAAATGACCTAACCGCCCCTTGGGGTGGTTTACTCTTCCCACCAAACCGCCCCCCTGTGGGGCGGTCAGCCAGTGCATACTGAATCGCCCCACAGGGGAGCGGTCCAGTTTTTTTTTATTTTTTTATTTAAGATTTGAGAGACAATATGAATTAAATTTAACAATAAAAATTCGAATTTTGTTTTTAATATTTATTAGATTACTTCTTTTGATGTATAATTAGCATAGTTATACTAAAATATGTAAATTTTTTAAAAACCATAATTAAAAAAAATTAGCAAACCAACATGATTAGTTTGGTTTTTACAAAAATCATGTTGAATTAAAAAATATGGTAAATTACGCTAAATTACGTATGAATATGGCTTATTTTGTGCCATCTTCATAAATCATAAAAAATAGTAAAAAAATTCCAAAAATAATAAAAATTGGTATTCTACAAGTTCATTATATAACTAATTTACTGAGCTACGTAGATTGAACAATAGAAATGAAAATCTTAATCAAAAACTTCAACTGAAGTTTTGAGGCTCTTCCCTTTGTTTTTTGGCAATTCTGAATTTCGAAATTTAATATCATTGGTTCAGATGCATGCGTATTTTCACAAGCTTTCCGAAAAGTGGTCATTTGCTGAAATCGGACACTCGAGTGCCATTTTATGACTGTTTGAAGTTTCGTCGTCGTTTTTCGCTTTCTCAGTGAAGATATCATCCCTATTCATATGTAATTTAGCGTAATTTATTGTATTTTAGCATAATTCTACATAATTATTGTAATTTCAAGTAATTTAGTGTAATTCAGCATAAATTAACATAATTTCAAGTTATTTAGCGTATTTTAGTATAACTATGTTAATTATAATAAAAAAAGTAATCTAACAAATATTAAAAAAAATTCGATTTTTTAGTATATTTCAACATTTTACCTATTTGTCTCTTAAAAAAAATTAACATAATTTTAAGTAATTTAGTGTAAATCAGCATAAATTAACATAATTTGAAGTAATTTAGCGTATTTTAGTATAAATATGCTATCAAAAAAGTAATTTGACAAAGGGAAAAAAATTCGATTTTTTAGTGTTATATTTCATCATTTTAGCTATTTGTCTCTAAAAAAAAATGAGGACCGAAATTCTGATTCGGTCCCCACTGAAAATACCCTGGACCGAATTGGGATCTCGGTCTCAAGTGTTTACACCAAAGGCCACAGCCTTTTTTACGGAAAAAGTGTGAAAAAAGTGTCTCTAATTTTTTTTTAATTATGGTTTTTTAGATTTTTTTCATATTTTAGTAGAAATATGCTAATTATACATCAAAAGAAGTAATCTAACAAATATTAAAAACAAAATTCGAATTTTTATTGTTAAATTTCATTCATATTGTCTCTCAAATCTTAAAAAAAAAAAAAAAACTGGACCGACCCCCTGTGGGGCGGTTCAATATGCACTGGCTGACCGCCCTCACAGGGGGGCGGTTTGCTGGGAAGAGTGAACCGACCCTGTGGGGGTCTTTTTTAAATATAACAAAAATCGAGGTTATATGTGATATTTTTCTTTTTTTGGAGGGTATTAATAAAAATATCGGAATACAAGGTTAATAATATATATATATATAGTCTTGATAGACCTAAATTATATACATATTCGATCTGATTTTTATCACGAAATAATACCAAATATCTTGTATTTTGAACATAAAGGGAATATAATACACCTAGAATCAAGTTACTGCGTTTGCTCAGCTTTAATTTGCAGGAAATGAAGAAAAACGAAGAAAAATGCCCAGTACGGACGCACAGATTGCAATACGGCCGCACTAAGTACTTAGAAGGATTTCTGGACACGTGCCAATTTGAAAAGGTATCATGAGCTATGCATCAAAATACGTGCAGACACACGCATATCGATGCGGACGCACTCTGGTCGCACAGAAAAAGTCCGAGCCTAGTGCGGACGCAGTGAGAACCAGTGCGGACGCACTGTAGCAGCACGCAAAATTAGCGCCCGAACTTGAAACGGTCATAGTTGGAGCTGAGTGCGGACGCACTAAGGTTCCATAAGGACGCACTCTGGCCGCATTGAAATTTCAGCTTTCGACACACAGTTCGTATTTTGGCCATAACTTGGTCATACGAACTCCGATTTGGGTGAATCAAAGTTTGTCGGAACCAGGACAACAAGATCTACAACTTTCATGAAGGAAAAAAAATCCAAATTCGGAATGTAAAATCCCGTGCGGACGCACATTCAGCCTAAAAACAGTGTTTTAGACGGTTTTTCTATTTTCGACACTCCTGGCGGTGTTCCAAGGGCCAAAATTAGAATGCAAAACGTGGGAAAACTTGTGAGGCAAGTATCTAATGACTCCCCATGTCCATTTGCTCCAGAATTAACAAGTATTTCTCCTATAAAAGGGCTAGAACTTTCCCTTCCAACTCATCCACTACCAATCCACCTACAATCTTCTTTACCATTAATCTCTTGGAGGCGAATCAAGGAAGGAGAAGAGAAGTTCACAGCAAACAAAGGCAAGACAAGGTTCTTCATCTAGAGAAGGGTGTAAACTATTTCTCTATTTTATTTCTCTTTGTTTTAGCCATGTTTTGTTTTAATCTTTTGATGAATACTTGCATCTCCATGAGAGGCTAGTCTTCCTCCCTAGAGGTTTAGGTCTTATGTATGAACTTGTTTAATTTTATCTTACTCGGATCTTAGTTTTTATTATGATTGTTTGATTTGATTGTTAATTTTTGTGAATTATTCTTTATGAGTTTATTAGTACTTAAATTATAAGTTCACCTGGTTAGATGAATTGAAGTAGCTTGAAATCACGTTGATCGTGTCTTTCCGCTTTAATTTCTAGCATGGGTCAAGGTAAGGAGAGTACTAATTGAAATCATAAATATATATCTTAGGATTTAGTTTATCTTAGGACCAATTTGATATCTAAACCGGATTTCCAGAAATTAAGGTTAGGGTTTGGTGAAGTATTAAATTGAAGTCAAAACCTAATTAGGACACCTTAGAACAAATATTAACATATATTTTGAAGCATGTGACTTAAATATCCCTCTAGGTAGTGACAGCCCTAGAATTGTTGGAACATTAATCCATCCACCCAAGGTATTTGTATCAATATTTGTTCCAAAGGCTAACACAAGTTAGAAACCTCGACAAATTATACATGAATTTAAACAAACCGAGTAGATAGAATTAGCAAGGGATTGTAGACCGAATGCCCCTAGACTTTCAAACCTTGAAAAGCAACCAAAACTCTCTTTTAATTTTCAGTTTTAGTTTAATTGTTACAATCTCTCCTTTTAGGGTATTGAACCCAATAATTAGGAAATTAGAACAAAAACTCCCCAAATCAACTTTACTTTCTTGCACAATCTAAAACGAATTAATAGAGTTTAAAATTAGTGTTTCCCGATATCCCTTGGATCGATACCTAAATACTACAATCGATAGGTTGTGCGCTTGCAATCGACCAATCTTTGAGTATTAGGTTTATAAATTTAAAAGTCTAAAGAGTATAAAAAGAAGCGTAAAACCCTATACCTAAAATACTCAACAAGCTTTTTGGCGCCGTTGTCGGGGATAACGGATAGATACTAGTTTTTTACTTTAGAGATTTATTTCAGATTTTTTCTTCCTTTTATTTTATTTTATTTTTTTCAGCACTACATGCCAGTAGAAACAAGGAGCAAGAAGAGTAAAACCGCTCACGAAACATCTTCCTCTCAATTGAATCCTCTATTCAATATGGACACAGAAGTATCAATCGTAGAGGGCTTTGATGAAGAAGACCGAGTCTCGGAACATGGAAGCCATCGTAACAATGACGGACGTGACCAATCACCACCTCGTAACAACAACAACCATAACAACAACAATGGAGGCCGTTAACATCACTTCGGTTTCATACCACAAGGGGGAGATATTCCTAATCTTAAACATTCTCTTATTCATTTGCTAGGGCAAAATCAATTTGGAGGGGCTTTAAATGAAGATCCCCATGCACACTTAGCAGTTTTTGAGGAACATTGTGGGACATTCGCATCCGAAGGGAATGAATTAGATAACCTCAAACTGAAATGTTTTCACCTCTCCCTTAGGGATAACGCTAGGTCTTGGCTTAGAACTGTGAACCGACAAAACATTAGAACTTGGGATGACATGGAAAAATTGTTCTTAGGAAAATATTTTCCTCCATCCAAAACACAACACTTTAGGACCAAGATCACCACATTTAGACAAGCCGAGGGGGAGTCTCTAACTGAAGCATGGGATAGATGGGCGGAGCTCCAACGCTTATGCCCGAACCATGGCTTAGACATGTGGTTGTTGTTTCAGTTTTTCTTTGGTGGTTGCACAATTGTCACAAAAACTGACTTAAATTCTGCTGCAGGTGGAAACATGTCAAAGATGGATCCCGAACAAGCGATGTTGATGATCGAAGACATGGCAATCAATCAACGAGAATGGATAGCAGAACGAAGTGGTCGAACTAGCGCAACCCCTGGAGTTATGAAGGTCGATGAAGTCACCGCCCTACGTGCCAAGATGGAAGCCATGCAACACCAAATCGCGCAAATGCAACAGGTGAAATCGGCAACTAAGAAGGCTCCATGCGGCATTTGTGGTGGAACGGGTCATGTCACCGCCAATTGCCAAGCCCTCTTGGACGGTGAGGAACAAGTTGAGCAAGTTAATAGCATGTTCTACAACCAAGGTGACAAAAGAAACGATCCGATTTACAACAAAGGTAAGCAAAATGAGAATTTTAATTCGAACACCTACAACCCTAATTCAAGGTGGAACCACCCAAACTTTAGGTGGAAGTCCGATAATGATAACACAAACCAATATCAGGGTAGTGAGAACCAATACCAGAACCAGTTTCAGAATCAAAACCAATACCAAGGACCCTCTCAAATAACCAAATTAGAAAAAATGATAGAAGGTCTGGTATACTCTCAAACCGAGTTCATGAACAACCAAAGGACAACCAACACCGAGGTTTCAGATTCTTTACGGAATTTGAACAACAAGGTAGAATTCCTAGCAACACAAACCAAGATGCTAGAAACACAGATCGCACAACAGGCATCGTCATTCTCTCGCCAACGAGGCACACTTCCGGGCAAACCGGACATCAATCCTAGAGAGCAAGTGAATGCCGTGACCTTGAGGAATGGTAAGGAATATGAAGGCCCTATGATGCCCGACAAAGAAGAGCAGCAGCCTCAAAAGGAGACACAAAACGCTTCAACTCCTCTGAGTTCAGCCACAGCCCCCACAAGTGCGGACGCACCGGCATCGGAAAAGGTAAAACATGCTGAAACCACTAAGTATACTCCACCACTCAGGTTTGTACCATTTCCTCAAAGGTTAATGAAGAATAAACTAGACCAACAGTTTGCTAAATTCGTAGACCACCTAAAGAAATTGAATATCACCATCCCGATTACCGAGGCAATCTCTCAAATGCCAAATTTCTCCAAATTTTTGAAAGATAAACGGACAATTGAGGATAGTGAATCTGTGGTATTAAATGAAAAATGTAGCACAATCTTTTCGTCTAGTTTACCTCCCAAACTGAAAGATCCTGGTAGTTTCTCGATACCTTGCTCTATAGACACGATATATGTTGAAAATGCAATGTGTGATTTAGGGGCAAGTGTAAGTATCATGCCTAAATCGGTTTATGACAAACTTGAGTCGGGTAATTTGGTACCAACCAATATGACATTAACTCTTGCCAATAGAACTGTACTATCTCCACTTGGTATCTTGAAAAATGTGATTGTGAAAATTGGTAAGATTAAGATTGCCGCTGATTTTGTTGTCATTGAAACGGATGCTCAATTAATAGTTCTCTTAGGTCGAGCTCTATTGGCAACAACAGGTGCCAGCATCAAAGTCAAAGAAGGGGAACTTTCTTTCTCCGTTGGGAAGAAGAAAGAAAAATTTCATAAACCATTAAAACCTCCTAACGAAAATTCAGTTTGCTTGGTAGAAATTTCACAGGTGAATAAAGAATCGGTGCAAGAGAAGTCAGTGGCAACATCTGAAACTAACAAAACACGAGATGTCGACAAAACGAAACAAACTTGGTTCATGAAAGACAAATCCATGAAATTGATGGAAAAACTCAAGAATAGAAGTAAGAAGAAATTTAAGGAGAAAGACAATCCAAAAGAAGCAAGTTGCGGAGGAATCTCCTCCGTCTAACATTGAGCGCAAATCGTGTCGAGCTCACGATGTAAAATTGAGCGCTTCTTGGGAGGCAACCCAAGTCCTTCTCGTTCCTTCCTTCTACTCGAATCGCCATCTCTTCGCCTCTACGACGGTTCTTCACACAAGGTTCTTCACACAAGTTAAGCTTTCATATTTCTTCTTATTTACTTTAGTTTATTTTAAAGCATTGGGGACAATGCTTGATTTAAGCTTGGGGGATGGGAAGAAATTGTATCTTGCATTTAGATTAAATTTTTAAATTTTTTGCATTTTAGAGGGTTATAACCAGGATTTTTACTTGACCATGAATAGGGTTCGTAATTTTAAACTTAAGTGATTGAAATTGCAAACTTGTCAAGATGTTTACCGAGGTTATGAAAAATAGAGTCTTGAATAATTGGACTTAATTGTTTAAGAATGCATAAAGTATAAAATCATATTTAATTTTTGTGTTTAAAATTGGCTAAAACTTTTGATAAATTTGAGTGATTGGCAAAAATTAGAAATTTTTATGCAAATTTTAACGAGTTTTTAGGAATACCCTTGGAATAATTTGAAATAACCACATAATTTGACGAAAAACTTTGTGGAAATAAAGGTTTAAGAAATTGAAACTTTAGGAATTTAAATTTATTTTTTTGAAAAAGCAACTTGTTTGTGAAAAATGAATTTAGAAATATCGGGATATCCACGGGTATGATTTAATGCCTAGGGATGTGTGTATTCATGATATATGCAATTGAATAAAAGAAAAAAAATGATTAAACAAAGGAAAAGATGGAGAAAATAAGAGTAGTGGCACAATCCTACGGGATGCCTTTGAGCTCGAAATATTTTTAAAAGTAATAAACTTTTTGCATGTATCAACACACAAAGTCTACGACTTTCTAACCTAAGCTTGATCCAAGCTTGGGGGAATTTTTAAAAGAATTTCCGCAAATAAGAGTGCATTTTTTGTAACAAATTTAGATAACCAAAGTTTACAAATTCTAAAGCTTTAAGGAAATAAAAGTTAGAGTAATCGAATTATGGGGTGAATCATGATTAACCAAGAGTTGAACTTTAGATTTGTGAAAATTTACAATGAGAATTTCTAAATTTTGACAAGATCATACAAATTATACATTTGAGAAATATACTTGATATAGGGTTGAATTAGAGATCGAATGGTAGTCCAAGTTCAGATTTTGCTTGAGGACAAGCAAGGTTCAAGTCTCCAAACATATTAATAGTGGTTAACATATTAATATCATAGGACGACTTTTGATGTGTTAATAGTGGGGCGGTTTGGTGATTTTTTTTTGTAGGTAGTGGACCGCTCCACGAGGGGGCGGTTGGTTGGAAAAGTAGACCGTCCCATCCCTGGGCGGTTAGGGCATTTAAAAAAAAACGAAGTCGAGGGCATATTTGTTATTTTTCTTTTTTAGTATTAATAAAAAAATCGGAGTCTTGTGTAATACTTTTTCATTCAGTCCTCGTACATAAATACATGTTTGTTTATTTTCAGCATAATGCTTATATAGTTATATAGGGTCAGCTTTCTAATATCCATTAATACTAAATAAAAAATTAGAATTAGAATTAATTTTTTAGGTATTTATCTATTAATAATAGTATTTTTAATTATATTTATTTCACACATAACCCGTTCAATTCACAAACACTGATCATTTAAATATCGCTGTGTCTACGGCTGATGGGGTGTTCATTGGGTCCGGTTTAGTCGGTTTTGAACCGAACCGAATTAGTTTGAATTAAACGGTTCAGTTTTTTTGGTTTAATGGTTCAATTCGGTTTGCTTTTTTACAACAAATTATAATTTCGGTTCGGTTCGGTTTGAAAATTTTCAAAATCGAAATAGCTGAACTGACCGAACTTTTATATATTATGAATTTGGTCCGGACTACCCCAGTTTATTTCTTAATCAATTGCTTTAAATACTTCGGTTTATTTTTTAATATCCCGGTTTATTTCTTAATACTCTGGTTTATTTCGTAATATACTTCGATTTATTATAAGTCAATTGCTTTAAATAAAAAATTAATATATTTTGATTTGAACCGAACAAACCGAAATAAAACTTTGGTTCAGTTCGGTTCGGTTCGGTTGCAATGCTAAATCGGTTCGGTTCGGTTCTATTTTAGAAACCAAATTATTACTTTAGTTTGTCTAATTCGGTTTGGTTTCAACCGAACCGAACCGATGAACACCCCTAATGGCTGATCAAGTCAGATCAACGAAGTGAAAATTAAATAAACAAATTGTTACGATATATAGAAGTATCATTATTGAAAAATATAAAATATATCACACCTAGTAATATCGATTTTTTTACCAGTATCCTACACGTAGCTACGTATTGTAAAATTTCGATGATATAAATAATACAATTATCAAATCAGATTAAACCACAATTATTAATTGTGTAAACTGAACGATATTACTATATCATTTTATACCACTGTACATGCAGGTAAACCGTAAACGCAAGTTGTGCCAACCAATCCTCAAACTTTTTTCAACAATATTGAAATTCGAGCCGGCAACATAAAATAAAAACAAAGTTAATTCTAACTTGCTGTTTTATCTCTTATAAAAATAAAAACAAAGTTAATTATAGTTGTTGTTTTATCTCTTAGGCTCCCCTCTAACTAGGGGTACGCAGAGGGGAGCTTCATTTTAGTCTGTCAGGTCAGGACGACTTCACCTGCTTCAAAAAGAGAGAAAACAGAGAGAGAGAGCGGGGTGGGCCGGAAAGGAGCAATTACTGTTCGTAGGAGAGACAAGGTAAGCACCATGTTGATTTTTGACGAAAACGTTCACTCTCAAATTAGAGTGTAAGATCACTGTTTAGAGATTAACAAAAAACCTTTTTTTTTCCTCCTCCTATTAATGTCTGTTTCCCCTGGGTTGCGGAGCACATCCTTAAAAATTGAGGACTAGTACTGGTACTGTATCAGGGCACCCCAACCTTTTATTTTATTTGTTGTTTTAGTTTTTAATTATTGTTCTCATCTTTTAGTCTATTTGTTAACTGGTATTATGTAATGTAAGACTTTCTTCTACTGAAAACAAACAATTATTTTGAAATTTAGTTTAGTATTTTATTAAAAAAATAGTTTTGTATTTTTATTTTGAGATTTTTACAGAAAAAAAAAAAACAGAACCGTCGTAATTTCTAGCGGTTCAGAATCGTTAGAATTTTAACGATTGGGGCATTTTTAAAAAAAAAAAAATTGGAGGCATGTTTGGAAAATTTTAATTTACGGAAAGAGGGAAAAATCGGCCTAAATTATGGCGTTGGTGTTTTTTTTAATTTTGTAACGTTTTCTCACTTTGTTGGTAAGATTAAAGGGGAACGGGGCCTAGCTCCGATAGTCCGATGGACATTGAATGACATACATCCGTCCGATTCACGTTAACTTTAAGGAAGGTCAGTGCAATCTAAAATTTTATTTTATTATTTATTTTTAATTCTAGTAATAAAAACCTTTTCTTTCCTTCGCCTCTAATCAAATCAAATCAAAACCCTAGTCCACGCCATGGACGAAGACGGAGGCCTCTGTTTTGATTTCGAAGGAAATCTCGACGCCTCCGCCCTTCCTTCTGCCGCTCCCTCCGCCGCGAACCTCTCGTTAGCCCCCTCTGCAGCAGCTCTAGCACCTTCCTCCGGCGCAGATCCTACTACGAACGCTGCTCCGGGAGGAGGAGGTCGGAGGGGTAGCTTTAGACAAACCGTATGTCGACACTGGCTTAGAGGGCTGTGCATGAAAGGGGATCTATGCGGCTTTCTACATCAGTACGACAAGGCGCGCATGCCCGTCTGTCGGTTTTTTAGACTCTATGGCGAATGCCGCGAGCAGGATTGCGTCTACAAGCATTCCGAAGAAGATTTTAAGGAATGCAACATGTATGTATTTTTTTCATTCAACTCTATGGTTTGGTCTGATCATGTCCAATTGTTTGCAATTACTCGACTCGACTAGTTTTTTTTTTTTCTTTTTGTAACTTAAACAGCATTCAAGGGTAGGCATCTGTTTCCTATTAAGAGTTCTCGTTCTAGCATCATTTTTTGAAGAAAATAACTTTTTACTAATCACCTTTTTTATTAACTCCTCGCAATCATTGACCTACAAAAGTACAAATTTCCAAACTTCTGTTTGTTTTAAATGTTTTCTTTTTATTTCAGGTATAAAATGGGATTCTGTCCGAATGGCCCCGACTGTCGCTACCGGCATGCAAAGCTACCAGGGCCTCCACCACCTGTTGAAGAAGTGTTTCAAAAGATTCAACAAATGTTCTCTTACAACTATGGTCCACAATCCCGCTTCTTTCCAAACAAAAACTCTAATTTCAACAATAACACTGTCAGTACCAATAACCACCATAACAACAACAACACAAATTTCTCGAATGGAGATAAGCAGCAACCAACACAGGGCTCCCAAAATGCTATGCCTGTGGGCCAGCAACAGCAAACAGCGAATCAGACAAATCAGCAGACATCGCTGCAGCAGGGTGCTCAGAATGGAGTCCCGGGCCCATCAGTCAGAACTGCATCACCACTTCCTCAAGGTCCCTCTAGGTGTGTGCGGAGTTTTTAGAACTTGTTGGGTTTTGTACAGTGGAAAAAAAAAATAAGGAAACGTATAGTACTTTGATTGTATTGAAGTTGAACACTTGACTATTCCTTTTTTTTTTTAATTTATTTAGTTGTTGTGGAGTTTATATATCTCAATCCTGATTAATTATTAAATAAATTCTTTAGTTAAGTCTATTATAGCATTTTATCCTTCTTTTACCTTGTTTTTTTTTCTTCTTTTATTATACTTTTTTTGTAAGATATGCAGGAACAAAGCTATAATTTTTTGAACTTTTTTGGTTGAATTGGTGGGACCAATTGTATGTTCCGATGCCTTTTTCGTCTCTGTTATGGCAAATTAAAACTAGCCTCATTGTATTGGGTGCAAGGGTACCTCGTTGTTAATTAAAAACGTGTAATGGAAAATACTTGTGAATTTGTTAGTTTTGAGTTTTTAAGAAATTTCGGGTTGGTTTTAAATATTTTTCATTAAGGTGTAGGGTTAACAGCTTAATTATGTTTCCCCCTTTTTAGTGTGTCTGCATTTAAGCAATATTAATTCAAAGTTTCAGAAAATGCTCAAAAACTTTAGCAGAATGTACCAGTATGTCAACTCTGGTCTGTACTGATAGCAGTATGATAATGATTTCTAATGCAGGGTTCAAATTTTAAAAATATGTTCTAGTTTGCAATATTTCTTACCCATATTACAAAGCGTATTGTATTATCATCCTGTTCATTGGTGTTTGGTTTGTACCAACTGACAGGCACAGTGCATTTGTAACTTCTGTTCTGACCACTAAAAGCATCTGATAGTATTTTTAATGAATGAATCTTATACTGAGCACAAGTTGTTATCATTCCTGTCTATGTTGGTACATGTGGGATTGGGGCATTTCTACCATCATCCATAATTTCAAGGTGTACATGTGGGTCTTGTACCAGTATAGCACTGGTATGTACCTGATGATACCAATATGACTGGTTGGTTGTGGTTTGATCCTGGTACCAGTTTAATTTGGTTGAACTAGTCCCGTACTGGTCAGTTCTGATACCAATGTGTGTGATCAGAATTTCAGCATACATGGTGGCATTTTAAATTAAGTAATTTACATTTGTAGCTTAATTGTACTAGCTTGATAGACTTTTTTTCAAAATAACTTTGGGGATTCAATATATTAATCTTTAATTTTTTTTGTTGAAATTTAAAACCAGGTATTTCATAGTAAAGAGTTGTAATCGAGAAAACCTAGAAATATCTGTTCAACAAGGAGTGTGGGCCACTCAACGGAGCAATGAGGCGAAGCTAAATGAGGCTTTTGAATCCACAGATAATGTCATCTTGATTTTTTCTATCAACCGTACACGACATTTTCAGGTGAGTTTTCACTGCTTTTAATTGCAAAAGCACCAGTATTTATCAGTATCTGCAAAAGCCACCATGATTCGTCACAAACATAATAGAACTAACAATCATCTATTAAGAGAATATTAGGAGTGACACTTTCCCTTTGTTAATAATTTGACTTGTTTTTACTGTTTGTGGACTCATGCTGGACTGACTATAGTAGTTCTTTTCCTCTAGAGTGAACTTTTTTCTTGTTACATCTTCTCTTTCTTTTCCTCTGAAGTGATTCTTTTCCTCACATGGTTTCTAGATCCTCACCCAATCATTTTATTAATGAGAAGAGAACTGTGATAAACAAAGGATTCTACATAGACCAATGTGCTAGGACCAAATTTGTCCAAGGAAAGGACTTATAACGACAATAAAACACTTCAGTATTTCATTCCTTAATATTCAAAATGGTTGTTTCTCAAAATTATCAAAAAGCATGGGTATCTTCTGCAAATAAAGAATGGACAGTGAGATTTTTTTCTTTTTTCCACAGGAGCTTGATGTGTAAATTCATTTTTTTTTTTTCTCATTTTGTTTTGTGGTTTTTGTGATTTGAATGTTATGTTTTGCTAGTTATTGGACCTAAAAGAGCATTTTACTGCCTATAGGCGTATACCAGTAACCTTGCATAGAAAGTGGACTGGTGACCCTTTTAAATCACCTGTTCTTATTTCTTTTGAATCCTTTTCATTTCTTGATTTAAAATGGAGATATTCACACTGTCCTAAAGACCTGGAAAATAATGTTTAACCTTCCCACTTTTTGTGTATTCTTTGTAGTAGCTATTTTCTTACTTTTCGTTCCAGGGATAAATAGTGATTGGGGCTAGTCCGTCATCCTGTAAATTAATTCAGTAATTGATTAGCGGTTGGGTGTTACTTCCTTAGGCTTCCTTTAGTCTTAATCTCTCTTAATCCGGCTGAACATAGACTCCTTAGACTGGATTAAAGCTTCTCCTTACCTTAAATTCTTAAGCCAAGTCTGCCCCTCCTTAGTTGATCTGCCTCCTTTAGAGCTCCTTAGCTTCTTTTCACGGGCGATAATACCCTTATAAGGGTAAGCTCCTTAGAGCCTCCTTAGCTTCTTTTCACATGTCCCTAGGTATGGGAGAAAAAAACGCCTCCTTTCCAGCCTTGATTGCCGATTCTCTGGCAACCAAATCGCAAATCTGACACCACAGACAGCTTCTCCTTGAGATGACCTCTACATCGACATCCACTTTGACTAGGTATTTCTCGTCCGCCACCCCCCTCCTCCTCCCTGCACTCCCACCCCCTACTCCTACCCCTCCTCGGAGTTAGTATACCTTTCTTTGAGTGATTCGTCTCAAAGAGCCCTCCATTGGGCCATATATTACAAACTCAAATCAGGTACAAGCTGTGTACTTGGATTACCGGAGTGTAGCAACCCACCCCACCCACCCACATGCCCACCCGCCTGTGCGCACGAACACGTTTAATACTTCATTTTTGTGAATGTTTGGTTTTATCTTATTTTCACTTGAGGGTGTAATTGGATTATTGGTGTGGTGCCCCAGCTGCATTAGGGGATGCTTCGTTGTTAATGCTTTTGGAATAAAATATGAGATAAGATGCTATCATTTGTTATAATGCTCTTTACTGCTAAGTTCGCTCCAAGCAATATTTAAATTTGGAGCAGATTTATATATCTTATTCTGGTACTGGTAGTAGTGTCAACGTTTAACTTAGTTAGGATGAATTATTCTAATTATTAATTATTGTATGAATTAGGGCCTTAGAATCTTTTTTTGCTGAAATATCTTTATTTTTTTTTATGATGATTCATTATCATGAAACATGCAAATTTATTTGAAATAACTTGCATTTTTATTTAATTATATTGCATATAAATTCATGCAATATAAAAGCAGAAGTCTGGTGAAGGTCAAGCTTTTGATTCTATTAGAAAAATAACATAAGGGTTATATTGGTCTTTTACATTCTTTCTCATATTGAGACAATTTTTTAGTTGTATTGATTAAATTTTCTTCATCACCGAACAATCTCTCCTTTGCGAGGATTAAATTTTTAATTGTATTGATATTCTATCTTGTTTTGTGACGTCCCTACTATTGAGCATACACAATATTATCAATTTGCCTTGACTGACATTATTTGTGGGTATATGTGATAAATGTCAGCCTTGTAAAATGGGAAAAGAAGCAAGCTGGTGCTATCTTTGGGTACTTGTAGTGAAGTTAGTATTGCTGAAACAATTGATATAATTTGTGTTTTATAATTTAATAGGGTTGTGGCAAAATGACATCACGGATAGGAGGATATGTTGGAGGAGGAAATTGGAAGTATGCACATGGTACTGCTCATTATGGTCGTAACTTCTCTGTGAAATGGCTCAAGGTAATTTGTAATTGGACTTTGGCGCTATTAATTTTTTTTTAATTTGGTATAATTCTATTTACGGTGCGTACCTTCTATATTGTTCAATTTTTTTGTCTCATGCGATTTGCTTTTGTACTTAAATGGTGTCCTGTTGATAAAGGTGGACTTGTAACTCTAACAGGCTAGTTGCTAACGGTAAATTGATGGTGTGTTGGGTACTAAAGAGTAAAACTTAGTTTCTTTTGATCTCACCACTTAAATTTTTCTTTTCTGAAAATTATGGTAATGAAGAAAGTTCGAACTCAGCCTTTTGCAAAATTATGTTTGTTAGTATATATATCTTAAAGCACCTTGAAGTGTTAACATTTATAACTTATTAGCATTTATTCTCATAACATTCTGATTTCATTGACTTTGTTTTTCTGTAGTTATGTGAATTGTCTTTCAACAAAACGCACCACCTGAGGAATCCATACAATGATAATTTACCTGTTAAGGTATGTCACATTTTTAACTGAAAAATCTAACGTGTACCTGTGCAACGATAATATATCCTCGTGTTGCATATTTTATTTTTTCAACCTTTATAGAGACAAAGAGTAAACACTTTGCATCCATACTTTGTTGTGTCTTTGCAACTGACCCTCAATATCTCGATAGCGTGCAAATTAGAACCAATTTTCAGATTTGTATCTAAGGCCCAATCAATATAAATCGGGTGGGGTGTTCTGACACCTTATTTGACGATGATGACATCATCATACTTTGTTGTGCCTTTGCAACTGACACTCAATATTTCGATATCGTGCAAATTAGAACCAATTCTCAGATTTGTATCTAAGGCCCAATCAATATAGATCGGGTGGGGTGTACTGACACCTTATTTGATGACCATGACATCATCATAATTTTTCGAGATTGAAAAACTAAAATTATGGATGTGTTTTTCATCATGTAGCTAAAATTAATTGCTCAAGATCTGATAATTTTCAATCACTAAATTTTCAAAATAGCTTGATGAATGACCAAACAATGTTCAAGTTGCTCCAAAGTTGATACACAGTCTGTCGAAATGATTGAGAAGAACACATGTTTAATAGGACATTTTTATTTTTGATTAATTATGGTTTCAGTTGGCAAGGTTGGCAACTGAAACTTGACCTTAGGGTCATTGAATCTGTATTTGATAAAAAATTCAGAAGCTTGACCTTAGGGTCTGCTCCCAAGTTGGGAAGAAAAGGGAAGGGAAGAACATGAGGAGGTTAAGTTTGGTACCCTCCAAATTGGGAGGGAACTAATATTGAAAAAATGGATAGATGAATTATCCTCATTTTCCTCCATTCACCTCCTGATATTTAAACTTGGGAGCAAGGTGAATATACCTCTTTCTCCCCTTCCCTTCCCTTCCTCCCCGTTAACCTTGTTTACCCAAACTAGGGAGCTGATATGCCCACAAACCCATGGAATACATGCATATTTACCTCAGTGAAATTCTCAAGAATTGTTCACCGTATGCCCACAAGACCTGCCAGTAACAACCTTTCTTCGCCTGAACCCCTTTTATTTGTTTGAGGGGGGGCTGTTTTGCCTCAGTGAAATTCTCAAGAATTTTTCACTGGTTATGCCCCACAAGACCTGCCAGTAACAACATTTCTTCACCTGAACCCCTTTTATCCTTTTATTTGTTTGGGGGAGGGGGTGGGGGGTGTTGTTTGCCCCACAAAAGGATTTGACCGACTGTTCCGAACACTCCCCTCTGCACATGTCTTTACGTTCTTGTGCCCATCGTTCCCTGTCAATTGAATTTGGGATCCCACGCCTTTAGGGCTGCAACAGCTCTTTGTAGAATAAGGCATTCTATTGCTTTTAATCTGACATTTATGCTTTGATCTGGTTTGAGAGTATTGTTTTTGTTTAAATAGTGTAAAATAATGGTGATTTTTCCAAAGATCGATACCTTTTCCTAAGCCAACTTTTTCCTTTTTCTCCTTTTTAACATTCTTGCAGATAAGCCGGGACTGCCAAGAGTTGGAACCTTCTATTGGTGAACAGCTAGCTTCCCTTCTATATTTGGAGGCTGACAGTGAGCTCATGGTACTTGTCAATTTCTTTTGATTATTATTTGGTGTCGGCAATAGTTATACAAGGGTTTTTTGCATCGTACTGTGTGACAATTGTAGTTTTTTGGCATGTTTACAACATGCGTAAAGAACACCCAACAATTTTCAACTTGAACTGAACTGAATGTTTCTTTTGTTAGACTGTATGCAAATAGTAAGTAACTTAGTTAAGTAAAATAATGCTGAGTTTTCATTTGGCTTTTTGGCATTAACTTAAACAAGGTGCTTTGTTAACAATTTCGAAGGACTTGAAATTTCAGTGCCCAATCTGCTTGGCCTACTAGTAGTTCAACTTGGGTTTAGCAAAAAAATGACCTATCTAGAGGCATGGCAGATTTATTGAACCTTATAAAAAGGCATCTTTTCCAGTACACTAACATTTGCAAATATGTAGAAAGCCGTCACTGGGTTAGGTTAGTTTCAAATTGAGAACTGTTGAGTGCAATTTGCAAATATACCCAACTGGCTTTTGTTGTGCAAAATTTGTTTTCTTAGCTTTGGACTTGCTCCAAGCACACTCCGCTTGTAATCTTTATTCCAAGTACACTTCACTTTTAATCTTTTATTAATATTGTTATGTCATCATGATTAGTACTATTACTGTATTATTGGCATTGTTGTCATTATCTAAAAGGCATTGAATGGCGTTTCAGGCAATGCACTTCACTTTTTAATCTTTATTAATATTGTTATATCATCATTATTAGCACTACTACTGTATTATTGCCATTGTTGTCATTATCTAAAAGGCATTGCACGGTGTTTCAGGCGATGCTTGCAGAGGCTGAATTGAAGCAAGAAGAAGAGAAATCTAAAGGTGGGCCCACTAATGGTGAGGCTAAATCCGCCGCAGATAATAATAATAATCAAGATATCGTCTTATTTGATGATAATGACGAAGAGGATGAAGAGGAAGAGTCCGACGAGGATGATGACCAGTTAGCGTCCCTGGGCCGTGGCCGTGCAGGTGCCAACATGCTGCCGTGGCAGCCCCACATGCCGCCACGGGGCCCAGCTGCCATGGGCCTCCGCGGCTTTCCTCCAGCCATGATGGGCCCTTCTGATGGGTTCGGGTTTGGTCCTGCCAACGGGTTTGGTATGCCCGACATGTTTGGCATGCCAAGGTTCCCACCTTTTGGTGGACCCAGGCCAGGACCCAATTTTTTTCCTGGCATGCGGCCTGGCCAACCAGGGCCGCCTATGTTCCCCATGGGTGGAATGGGGGGGATGATGATGGGGCCAGGTGGTCGGGGGGGCCCATTCATGGGTCCTCCTGGTGGGATGCCCATGGGGGGCCCACTTGGTCGACCAAACCGGCCAATGGGTATGCCTCCTCAGGCCCTCCCCCCACCTAGTGGGGCTAACCGAGCAGGGAAGAGAGATCAACGGAAACCAGCAGGAGACCGGCAGGAGAGTGGACCGGAGAGGCGTGAACCAGATGCCAGCACAGATCATGAGACAGAGTATCAGCATGTAGGGAGGAATGAGTCGAGAGATGAAGGTAGTGAGAGCGAAGAGGAAGTGGGACCTAGACGGCAGAGGGAGGGCAAGAGAAGGCGACGTGGATCTGATAGAGACTCACCCTCATGAGACCACCGCAACTAATCTAGTGCTGTTTGGTATAGTCTATTTTTGGAATATTTACTTTGTAATGGATTGATTATGATGGCATTTCTGTTAGGATGGTTTTAGTTTAGTTGTTTTTGGTCGTGTGACATTCTCTGAAGTTTGTTTAATACGTGTAAGTTACTAAGATATTTTTATTGAAAAATAGGTTACGTAAGGCTACTAATCTAATAACAATATTTTATCCAGCAATCTAGGTGCAGTGTATTGTACAGCAAACTGAATGTAAAGCTGCTTTTTTTTCTTCAACATTTTTTTTTTTCATTTTTTCGAAGGTTGCTTGTATGCTGTAGAAAATAAATTTTGTATCGGTAAATAGGAACCTTTCCGCCTACAATTTGCTACTTCATATGTTTGTAATATTGTTAGTCACGGAAATGTATAGAGAAGAGTTAAGTTTTGTTGATTATACAATTTGAGAAGAATTATCGATTTACATGACTGAAAATATTCTATGCAAATTATAGCGAATGAAATGAAGAAAGAAAATCTAGTATGGGTTTCGCTTTTTGTCTGGTTTTATGATCAAGGCTGGTCTCACACAACCCTATAGAATTTGAAGATGATCAAATAACACGAGGCATAGAAAATAATCCTATTTAATTTTGTTAACAATGATTATATGATAGAATTAGAAGCTATGATAATTTACTCTCGAGTTATTTTTACATAACAGTAACAAATCGAAGACCTACATTACAAGATTTTTTTTTTTTTTTTTTTTTTTTTCCTTTTTCTGTTAGGCACACGCCATACAAAGTTTCAAATTTAAAAGCGAAAAAAAGTTTCAACAATCATTCCTGCGAGCTCGCCCCTTTTCTTCTTTTCCTCCTGTTTGCATCAAAACCTATTGCGACCAAATTATGGTTTGATCAGCATTGCCTTTTTAAACGCAACAAAACCATCTCTGCACCATAAAAGCAAAAGAAAAAAAATGATGAGCAATAGAACAACATTATTCTTATATATATCATGCCAAAAAATGTTTTACCTGTTCCTTTGTATCATTTACAAAAAAAAGAAATACAGGCGCCAGACTGGTATGCGCTTATATATACCTGCCTCGGCATGGCGTGATCAATGAAGCTACAATAAAGCATAATTCACCCATAGAGGCCCGACTAAATGGAAACTTAAACCCAAAAAGAGAACACAATTGTTCCAAGGTTCCCTGTTTGGTATGAGCTCATATATTAGTTCTGAGCTTGGTAATACTTATAAACCCCGGATTCAATTAATGATCGTAATCATCTCTGTCATCATGAATCATGATCATCATAGTTGTTATAATCACTAGAGAGAGATAAAATTGGGGTGGGGGGAATCAGAGATCATACAGCCTTAGGAGAATAGTCGTAGCTGTCATCACGTTTTATACTGCCACCATTGTTGTTACCACCGATGGTCTGTGTTGCCGGCCCCACTGTATTAGTTGCCGGTTTCTTTTCATCACGTGCTTTTTGGAAAATTACTGTAAAGCCCTCGGCTGAAGCAGGGTTGTTCACATCCCATTCCCCGAACTTTGGTAGGGGCCGGCCTTTGTCTTGCTACAAAAAACATAATAAAATGTTAGAATATATATCACATGCAATTGGCCCTTTTCTTTTCTTTTCTTTTTTTTGCGACAACACATGCAATTGGCATTATTTGTCACTCCCAAAGAATGCTGGTAAAAATAATATAGTAATTTCTTGAGATAGTACCACCAAGTATAAATTAAGTATCCTAGTACTGGATGCATCATGTACTAATATCTTAAATTTGGAAATCTTATCAGCTGCGTTGGTGCCGATGTTTTTAGTGATAACAAAATCAAATAAGAAATCTTCTTTAATATAAAAATTGCCTCACAGAAAGAAAATTAAATCAACACAATTACAACTAGGAGTAGTTTTTTTTACTGATTTATCAAAATAAAATTCCCAATTAAACAACTTACATGCCAGTGTCTATGTATGCTTTCTCAGAATATCTCTAAAATGAATCATTTATATATGGAACTAACATTTCCTTGGGAAGGAAGAAATCATATACGCAAATAACTATGATTCAATTGTATCTCGTTAAATTAAAACTAACTAAAGAGCTACTATATATGTCGCGTGTATCAATCATATATACATTCATACGAGAAGTTATATAACTATGTTAAACCAATTGTGTTGGGTACGTAACAGAGAAGAAATTCGATATCAATTTTTTATTGCATTACAAAAATTTAATAAAGAGACAAAAATTATCCTTATATATATGATCAAAACCGAAGTCACACAGAAACCAACAAATTAAGACTGAAACTTAAAAACATCCAATAGATCGATAAACACAACGAGCCGAGTACCTCAATCCACGTTTCTCTGAACCATAAAATAAAATCCAAGTTACACCTCTGAGCAACAAAAAACTTGGCCTTTAAGATATCACAACTAATTAATACCGTAATCATACGAAATGAATTTCCTATATACCATTTTAATTAGAGAGAGAGAGCGCTTACAGACGCCATGGTTGCTCCTCCAAAGAGACCCCCGATAAATGTCACACAGAGCTTGAGCTTGGGGGAGACAGAGAGAGAGAGAGAGAAAAGAAAGACGCCAAAAATAGAAGAGAACGTCTGTTTATTCGCCGCGTGTCTCCACCTCATATTACCTGTTGTCTGTTTGTACGTTACGTTACGTTGTTCCTTCTCTTTATTTTCTCCATTCCAAACGCTTCCTCTTTTTCTCCATTCAAAATTAAAGCTACCATAACAGCCTTTCTTCATTTGAACTTCTCTCTCTGTTTCTCCGTTATTCAATTCAGAGCGTTCGTTCGATTGTGATGTATTTCTCTGAGATGTACCAGTTTCATCCATCCTTTATTTTTATTTTTAGATTAAGAGTTTAATAACGGTATATTTATCATCCACTTGTAGAAACTGTAGATATGCTACTCAATTTTCCACAAAGTCTAAAGAGAAAAGCTTTATACTCAATTAGCAGCTATCTCTTAAATTTAATAATTTAAGTATGAAACAGTTCCTCGAAACTTATCAACGAGTTACTTTTAAAGTTTGACTTAATTTGTTCAATTAGCAGCTTATCCCTTAAATTTAATAATTTTAAGTATGGAATATATAGTTCCTTAAAACTTATGAACGAGTCAATTTTAAAGTTAGTTTTGATTTTATTTATATGTAGAGAAACAAATTAATAACACTAGCTGCGAGCCAGTTTTTTTAGCCAAATATATATGATCTGGATGTGACAGTTGCCACCCGTTATTCAAAGTTCTTTTTAGAAATATGATTTTATATGCTTTTCATATAAAATTATAAGAATTAATACATGCACTTGATCAGTATAAATATGTTTCATGATTTCATCCTAGCTACTAAATATTTTGACTCTACCCCTAGCCTGCCGAAACGACAGTGCAGTGCAGTGCAGCAGTACTAAAACACAGACAAGTACTGATAATTTTTAAAAACAGACTCTTCTATATATATATATTCTACCGAAATTTTTTAGTTACCACCTTAATATTTCAAAATTCTTACCATATATATACATTGATTTATGTAAAATGAATATATATGTTACTACATGCGTACTGTGGTTCAGCGCAGGACTCCCTTATCAAATTGGTGTTGTGCATGATAAAGTGGGTAAAAATTGAATTGAATTGAATACGGTGAAATTAAAATCATGCGCAGCAGCAGCACCAATCTGTGCATGACTCTTTGATTATACACAGAACTACGGTGCGCATGTAGTAAGTAATTAATTTTATAGAAATCAATGATAAAATTAGAATTTTGAAATATTGAGATGGTAACTAAAATTTTTTTGGGTTCAAACTTAATTAGCTTGTATATTAAGATTCTCCCATGAAATGATAGATATTAATTGGAACCCTCCTATATATGACTTGAACCAACTAAACTGGATACTCTTCGATCTACTGCTACTATATATATATATATATATAGTTGGTTACCATTACCATCAAAATATTCCTCCTAGAAAATTAAGTAGGCTCGCAACTCACAACTCACAACTAATATTAACCAACTTTTGAGCCCCACACCGCGCGTCTAATAATTTGTGTTTGCCATTTCAGTAACTAACTAATTAACCTTCCTAGCTAATTAATTAATTAATAGCTCTTATTTTTGTCACACATTTAATTTGTTCTCTGAGCAATTGCACAACTATCTAGCTAGCTGAGCTGGGATCTCCTATGCTAATGCCTATGGTAAATCAGATTTAATTTTGAGTTTGAAATATTCCGACCGTCTTCTCAGCTGCAGTATTAATTCAATCCCAATATATATTTACGTTAATAATGGTACGTACACTTGCTGTCATTAATTATTTATGTGGAAACAGATGCAGATCCTATTTTTTTTAGAAATTAAGTTGACAGTGGTGGTCAAACTGTCAAAACAGATACATATTCTAAAAGCAGTAATTTAAGCCTATATATATAAATTTGTACTAATTAAATGGGAGAAAATAAAACATGTATAGTTTAAATGAAGCTACATTAATTTATAATTTTAATCATTTGCGGTTACATTTTGTTTAGTAGTTTAAGTTATAGTTTACATAATCTATTTAATTAGAGGAGTAAAATGTTGAAAACTGAATTTCTTTTATGACAATGGGCTCTAAGTGTGAAATAAATTAATCTATCTATATGTTTGGATGTAATTTGAGAATAGTTAGAACAGCTAGTTCACTATTTTTCTTGTTAAAATAGTTAAATTTAACTTTTTTGCAAGCTACTATAGCTATTCAAATTGAGAATAACCTAATTAAAATAATAAATTGAGAATGAATAACACTAATTCTGACTTTTTCTCTATTCTAGCTATTTTCACTTTATTCAAATATATCTATCCGAATAAGTCACTCTAAAATAACTTACTTCTTACTTCATCTTATTTTTTCTAATTTACTTCTTATTTGACGATTTAATGTGGCATACTCTCACCTCACAGCAAAAAATAACATTGCGATTAACTAATTTTTAATTTAATTGAATGACGCGGTGTTTATGGACATTAAAGAATTTATTATTATGCCTACGGGCTTTCAACTTGCAAAAAAAAAAAAAAGAATTTATTAGAAGGTATATTATGGGTTTGTCGTATGTGAAAAAAGACATACAAAGACTGACAGTCTGACACCAAATTATGTACAGGCAAGACGCACCATCTCGTAATTAATTGTTCGTGTCTTGTGCTATTATTCTTTCTTTCATTATTTTTCTCTTTCCGAGTCATCTGTACACTGATCACTGATCAGGGACCAAAAACATTTTTTTCTCTCTACCCAAAATCCTTATGAAAGATTATTATTTCCCACTTGTGCCATCTAAGATATATAAAATTGGGACTTCGTTTTACTTTTTCCAAAGCTACTTTTAATATATGGATGAAATGACCGAAATTATTATTTCACCAAGATAAAAAAAAACCATTTAACTTTTTTTTTTAATCTGAAAATTTGATTTTTGTCATATCCGCAAATTATAGCTGCGCTGCGCAACCAGACACTACTACAATCCCAAGTAATGGCAACGGGAGAAATTGGCTTGTTGCAACGGCTTACGCTTGCTAAAAGTCCGAAAAATCCCATTAGAAAGCGCTACGCTTTCAAATCCTCCCGTTGCTTCAAGCCTCAATGCAAATACTCATTTTGCAAGGGCTTACGCTTGCTAATACATTTTGCTATACTATTCGCAAGGGCCGCGGTTGCAAAAAGTACGCTTGCTAATACTTTGGTTTTTGGCGCCCAACTGAGTATTAGCAAGGATATGTAGTGTAGGCCCCACTTAGTATTAGCAAGGTTATTTAGTGTAGGCCCCACTCGGTATTAGCAAGGATATCAGTTGTGGGCCCCACTTATTATTTGCAAGGTTGTCCCACTGGGTATTAGCAAGGATATCTGACGTGGGTCCCATCGGATTATTAGCAAGGCTAGCATGAGTGGACCCCACTTGATTAATTGCAAGGATAGCCCACGTGGGTCCCATTGGGTTATTAGCAAGGTTAGCGTGAGTGGACCCCACCTTATTATTTGCAAGGCAAACCAGCGTGGGTCCCACCTTATTTTTTGCAAGGATAGTGATAGTGGGTCTCATCTGTTTTTTTTTTTTGCAAGGGTAGGTGCTATGGGTCCCACCTGATAATTTGCATGCTCTATAATTTCAGCATATTCCTATTGATAATCCGATAAAAATAATTACAATTAATGCCAGCATATCAGCAATCATATTTCTAAAATCTTCCCATTGCCTATCGGGTACCAACCCGGTAATATGATACATTTCCAATGAAAGAAATAACAATAACATAACACCTTGAAATTTAATACGAAAACTTGAAATTAGCATTAATGACAGTATTAAAATCAAACATGTACAAAGCATGCATTGTACCAGAAGACCAACTGTATTATAACATTACAGCCACAGTATAGTATGGAACAATAATTTACAAAAAATAAACATTACCCTTTCTCAAAATATAAGCACCACCCATCAACAAAAATTTACAAAAAATAAACATACCCTGTGGTGTTAATGGGTAAATCCAAAAATCTATAATTATCCATTAAAGGTTGGCAATACCCCAGACTATTAATGCTGGTTGTTGTTCGAGATGTCATCCTCGAACCATTCAGTCATTGGTGGCCCCTAAAAGGCTGGTCACCTCTTGTCCAGAATTTGCCTTTAGTAGTGCTTGGAATCCCCTCTCTTGATTTGATGATGGTAGCACATATGGTAGACCCTATATATACCACATTCCCAAAGCGAGCAAGTTAGTACTGGCATTGGAAGACAGAATGGCTACTCAAGGGCAGTACCAATATGAATTTGGTACAAGTTTGGCTTACGGTACCAGTTTAACTTAGTACTCAATTAAAAGTTGTACAGGTTTGTTTGTTGGTACAATATGAATATGGTACTAGTATGTTTTGATGGGGTTTGAATTTGGTACAAGGGCAATACAAGTTTTAATGCTTCTCAAGTTGGAGTTAAGGGCAGTACCAGTTGTAAGCTTCCCAAGTTCAGATTTAGGGCAGTACCAGTTTAAGGTTTCTCAAGTTAATTTTCATTGAAAGAAAAAAATGCATTAAAATCTTAAGGTTTCTCAAGTTAATTTCTCAAGTTAATTTTTCTCATGTATTAATGCTCATATGTTTGAACAAAATTATGCAGGAGAACCGACGAGGCATTTTAGTAACTTGACAACACACAATAATTGTGATGTGTGGTATACAAGAAAGATTGTAATCTTTAACTACTATTTACCTACTGTACTTGTATCACTTATTTCAGACCAAATTGTGTTATTTAAATGAGACTATGAAAATCAAGTTCAATTAAAAATTTATAACAAATACTTAGGACTATTACAATAAAATAATATAACCCAAAGGAAAAACAACATTACCGACCGTGTCTCATGCAAATAGTTATGGCCTTTACAATAAAAAAAAATATAAACTACAACTTAAATACATTTGCAACGGTGACTCTTGCTAATAGTTGTGCATTTGACATTAAATTAATATATGTATGGCGACTTAAAACAATTGCAACGGTGTCGCTTGCAAATAGTTACGACTTTTGGACTATAATAATATATAAAATAAACTTAAAATCATTTGCAACGGTGGCTCATGCAAATAGTTAGGGCCTTCACAATAAAATAATATAAACAACATCATAAAAATATTTGCAACGGTGCCTCTTGCAAATAATAATGCCTTACTCTAAAAACAATTGCAACGGTACTGCTTGCAAATAGTTATGACTTTTGTAGTAAAATAATATACAAAATAAACTTAAAATCATTTGCAACGGTGGCTCATGCAAATAGTTAGGGCCTTCACAATAAAATAATATAAACAACATCATAAAAACATTTGCAACGGTGCCTCTTGCAAATAATAATGCCTTTTAGAATATAATAATATAAAAAAGAACTCTAAAAACAATTTCAATGGTGCCGCTTGCAAATAGTAACACAATTCACAGTAAATTAATATCTGACGTGTTCGGGGTGGGTATTATTATTTGCAAGGGCTAATAGGAGACATTAGCAAGGGGATCCATCACATATTTGCAAGCGTGACTATTTGCAAGGGCCTCCCGTTGCAATTATATTAATTTAATCAGAAAACCAAAATCTTTTGCAACGACTCTTCCTATGCTTGCAAAAAGCACTTGCTCCCGTTGCCTTTACTGAAAATTCTAGTAGTGAGAAGCTACTTTTAATATATAGATGAAATGACCGAAATTATCCCTTTTTTTTTATCATGTTTAAAAAAAAATCATCTAGCTATTTTTTTCTAGAAATTTAATTTTTTTCTGAGTCCGCAAGTTATACCCGCGCAACCTCTTTGCTGGTCGCGCATGTATAACCTGTCTCGGGACACTATCACTCAAATATGAGAGAAGTTGCGCAGGTATAACCTGCGGACCTGATAATAATCAGGAAAACTAGTTAAATGATTTTTTTTTAAACATGGTAAAAAATAAATCAGATGAAATGATGGTCTGATGAATCGGTTCGATGTCCAGTCAGAATTATTCGATTTGCATCAAGATTTGTGCGCACTTGATATGCACGAATGTTAAAATTTATGTGCGAATCTGAATGCTGATCAAATAGTTCTCATCGGGCATCGGACAGCCCCTAATTCCCGCAATTCCTTAATACATTGCATTGCATGTCCATTATTTTGGCCGGATTAAATGTTCGATGAAATGATTTTAGCATTGAAATAATCAGTTATGGATACACAAGTCGTTTATTTTTTAAGTGTCAAGTCTAAATTAAATTATGTACAAATTGTGTATGTGAAAATGTCATCAACAATTAGACCTTGAAAAATTAAAAACCAAAAAATATCATCACATTTGTTTCCCAACAAATGACATATGTTTTCCTTAATTGCTTTTCAATGAAAAATACAGTAAATACTATATTTCTGGTCTGAAAAAAACAAAAAACAAGTAGAAATCAATCATACAAGATTCTCCGTTTTCTCAGCAAATTTTATTTTGAGTATTAACTAATCCAAACATTAATTAAAATGGGTTCCACTTCCACATCCCGGGCTGCTCTCTCTTTTCCCACCTGTGACCTGTCTTCCATTTCCCTTTGCACCAACTCAGTATTCTCTGTTAAATTTCTCTGTGGAAATATTTGTTATACCATCACTGACATTAATAATAAGGGCTTTGTTTGGAAGTGGGACTGCAAGTCAGTGTTTAGCTTTAGCAACAGAGTTAGACAATAAGAAGAAATAAACAGAGAATCTTTAAATGGGACTCACAATTCACAACTTTCCAAATGAACTCCCTTTTGGCTTTTGTATTGTAGGTTTCTAATATCCTCCATTTAACCAATTAGTCTCATAATTGCCCGAGATTTTTATTAATACCCTAAAAAAAAAAAAAAATAATAAAAATACCCTCAATTTTAAAAAAAATTTAAAAATACCCTAACCGCCCCATGATGGGGCGGTTCACCATACCCGCCAAACCGCCCTATGGTTGGGCGGTTCTGTTGGCCGAGAAAACCGCCCCCCTATGGGGCGGTCCACTATACATACTATAAAATCCCATCAAACTGCGCACTCTCTCCCTCACACTTCATTTTCGCTCTCGCCCCGCCTCTCGCTCTTTACTGTGCTCCGAAGGTATTTTTTATAATTTTATTTTATTATTATTTAGTTAATGTGTATTACTGTAGGTTACTGTAGATACTGTAGATTACTGTAGGTTACTGCTGATTACTGTAGGTTACTGTAGATACTGTAGATTACTGTAGCTTACTGTAGATACTGTAGCTTACTGTAGCTTACTGTTGATTACTGTAGATTACTGTAGCTCACTGTAGATTACTGTAGATCACTGTAGATTACTGTAGCTTACTGTAGCTTACTGTAGATTACTGTAGATTACTGTAGATTATTTATTATTATTTTTGTAATTTTTTTTTATTTTAATATAATTTTAATTGTTGTTGTTTACTAATAATTTAATTGTGTATTGTTATTTTGTAAGTGATAAAAAAATTGTTTATTAATGCAGCTATCAAAATGTTGGTTACACTGCATATGGGCGGGAAGTTCGTGGTGGGTGTGGAGGGAGTATATTACACGAAAGATCCAACCCACGGCTTTGAGGTTAACGAAAACACCTCATTTATGGAACTTAAGCAAAAGGTATTCGAAAGGATTGGTGTAAACAACAACCGGTATGACATAGATTTAGTTACTCGGGTTGACACAGGGAGGGATAGACCTTACTATGTAAAGTATCCAATAACAGATGAGGATGGTTGGAGATGTGTTTATAATACTTTTCAATCTGCGGGTACCCCGATAATGGAGTTATATTCCAGAAAGGTCTTGCGTCGGTCCGGGGTTGGACCTTCTACGGACAATACAGGTCATGATAGCCCGGTGCAGCAGCACTCGGGTTTTGAACACTCGGGTTATGACAACTCGGGTGACCGAAACTTCGGTCATGCACCACCCGTTCATACTGATTACACCGCTGATTACACCGCTGATTACACCACTGAGTATACCACTGATTACACCACTGATTATACCACCGACCTACCACCACCGCCGCCACCGCCTCCTATTCAACCCGTAATCCAAGCCAGATTTCCTTCTGTACCACCGTCCGTACCTATAATTGTACCTGTTATGGTTCCCCGGAGAGATGCTATGTTGGAGGCTGAAGGGGTTGATGCCATACCGGAACATGAAATTAACTCGGGTGATAGTTGGGACGGGGATTGGAATTCTGATGCATTATCAGACGGTGATGGAGATTATGCACCCAGCCATGACAGATTTCCTATTAGAGGTCGGACAGACAGACATCCGGTCGCCACATTCAACGATACTACTGCTTTTGAAGAAGCAGACATAAGCTATTTTGGGAAGCGTGTCGTTTACAACACAGAACTTGCTCCGAATCAGGTTTATACCAACATAGAGGAACTTGTGAAGAAAGTCCAAGAAACTCATATTCGCGGCAACTGGGAGTGCACAATACAAAAGCGAGATCGAAAAAGGTTAGTTGTTGTTTGCAAAGACTCACCGCGATGCGAGTTCCGACTGTATGCAACCCCTGTGGGTAAGGGGGACGCATGGATCATTAAGAAATGTGAACCACCTCATACATGCAAGTCTGCGTCGTCAAGGACAGACCATGCACAGCTTACGGCATCACTTATTGCCGATGTAATTGAGAGGGATGTTAAGGACGACCCGTCGATCAGCCTTAAGGAGGTCGGTAGAGCGGTGAGACACGCTTACGACCATGTAACCCCAAAGTACAACAGGTTGTGGAGAGGGCGTGAACTTGCGATTTGCAGATTGTTCGGTAGTTGGAAGGGTTCATACAACTTGCTTGCACCACTGCTCCATGCCATATCAAGTACAAATCCCGGCACAAAGTTTGAATGTTGGAATGTCACCGATCCTGAGAAGCGCGACGCGATGCAGTTCAAGGCCATAGCATGGGCGTTTGGTCCGTGCATTCAAGCTGTGCCATATATCAGACCTGTTATCAGTATAGATGCATGCTTCTTGTCTGGCCGTTACGAGGGGAGACTGTTGATAGCATGTGCATATGATGCCGAGAACCAGTTGTTGCCTTTGGCATTTGCAATTGTCGAGAAGGAGGACGGTGAAAATTGGGGTTTTTTCATGAGTTTCTTGCGAAGAGAGGTGGTTGGGAACAGGTTCTTCTGCGTCATATCAGACCAGCACAAAGGAATCAAGTATGTCTTTGATCGAACAGATTTCGGGTGGTCGACAGCTCACGGCGAATGTGTGCACAGGCTGTGTATGCAGCACGTTGCAGAGAACCTCCACAAGCATGTCGGGAACGACCAATGGGTTGCAGATACATTTAAAATTGGATGCAGAAGGAAGAAGCCGAGGAGGCTGGAAGAGATGTTCAAAGAGTTTGCCAAGGTATGTATATTTTAGATGAAATTTTAATAAACTATTTACTTATATTTTTCTAATCTGAAAATTTATTTCTGTGTAGTACTGTCCGAAGGCAAATTCGTACTTACTCAAGGTGGGGAAAAATAATCCGAGAGATCTGCAAGAAGCACCCGCATATGAGAAAATATTTCAAGCAAAAGATGGAGGTTGGAGATGGGGAATAATGACGACAAATGGGTCCGAGTCCTTGAATGCTGTTTTCAAGCAGAGCCGGATGTTGCCCGTGGCAGCCATTGTGGAGGACACTTTCTACAAGCTAAATGCATGGTTCGTTGACCGGCGTGTTAAAGCACGAGAATTACTCTTCAGGAACCAGGCATTTTCAACAAGGGTGGAGGGCAAACTACGTAAACATAGGGAGAAGGGTTCAGTTATGACCGTTGTCCCGTATGGGGATCGCACCTTGGAATTCGAAGTGCACTCTCCGAATGAGTATGTTCCAACCAGCCGTAGAGCAGATGGGACTATGGAGTTTATTAAAAGACCATACAAGTATGTTGTCATTATCGGAGTGGACAATACTGTAACATGTACATGCCAAGGAATCCAACTAGCTCACCTACCTTGTTCTCATGTTATGGCGGTGTGCCGAGTGAGAAACTTCCGTGAGGATGATTTTGTCGCCGACATGTACCGTACCGATTACCTTGCGAGTACTTGGGGTGCATCCTTCCATCCTTATCCCAACCAGCATGCTTGGCCAGCCTACGTTGGGGATGAACTCAACCCACCCAAGAAGATCAGGTTAGGGAGAATACTTTGTATATGCACTGACCATCTTTTTCATATAGTTATTTAACTTCTTTTTATATCAAGAAAGGGAGAAGGCCCCACAAGCGTGCTGTAATGACAATGGATGAGATGCAGGGTAGGCGAATGGGACATCAGGCTCGTCGTTCAACTTGTGACAGGCAGCGAGCAGGTACATTTCATCTTGTATTTTATAATTCATTTTATATTTTTCGATTTCAATAACATATCATTTTTTGTGAACTGGAATGCAGAGGCCATCAACGAAGCCAACGAAAGAGAAAATGCTAGAGTTGTTGCTGAGGCCACCGGTAGCGGTAGTAGTCATGCAGAGGCATCCGGTAGCGGTAGTAGTGTCGCACAACAGACTGGAAGCAGATCCAGAACTCGTCGATTTCTAAATTTGTTCGGTCGTCGTCGATGAGTTTGTGAACTGATTTAATTCGTAGTTTGTAACTATTTTATATGCTTCAGTTTTGTTATTTTCATAACGCAATTAAATATGCACAGATTGACAACATAAAACATAAATAAACAATAACTAGATGGAATAAATACTTCAAAGAATACAATATACAACATAAATCATTAATAATTAGTACAAACAACAATAAAAATACCTACGTCTTAAAAATATATACATCTTAAATCATTAAAAATATATACATCTTAACAATATATATATCTTAACAATATATATATCTTAAAAAAGAAAAATATATCTAAACAATATATACATCTTAAAATATATATACATCAATATACAATTTCCTTATAAAAATATATAAAATCTGAAAAAAAAAAAAAAAACACTGAACCGCCCCATCTCTGGGCGGTTTTCTGGAGGAGGTGGACCGCCCAGAAATAGGGCGGTTTTCTTCCATAAGTGGACCGCCCCATTATGGGGCGGTTAGGGCATTTTTAAAATTTTTTTAAAACTGAGGGCATTTTTAATATATTTTTTTTTTTTTAGGGTATTAATAAAAATCTCGGCATAATTGCACAGATATGAAATAACATAAAGAAATCAAAATGAAGTTTCCTTTTCTTTTCTTTTTTTTTTTATATCATGAGAGTTGTTTAGTCTAGCAATTTGTGCTCTTTATCATATTCTAAAGGTCATGTGTTATAATCTATTCTAATGCAAAATAATTTTTGATTTTTTTTTTTTAAATCTACATGGACCGCATATTCAAAACTACATGAACATAACTGTATGAGATTCTATATGCAGAAGTGCACCACATACACATATGCGGCCGCATTTAAAAACACCGTATTCACCACATAAAATCTGTTTTTTCTTATTTATCTAAGAAGAACAAAGAAAAAAATAACTATTTTTTCAATCTATAATTTTTGAGAAGAAAAAAAAACGAATCTCATTATGTAATGGTAATTATGTTTTGTCTAAGTCACTATAGATTTTTATAAAATTTATCATTTTATTTGAATATTTTAGATTACTTAACTCAAAATCTCTGTTACTGATATGAATTCGAAGTACATTGCATAAATTGGATGATATTTGTACGCGAGAAAATAACAGAGAACTTCTCCTTCGCTCTTTCTCTCTCCGATTTTTTTTTTCTCAGAAAAAGTCGTTCGCCGTTTCTCTTTCGTAATAATATACAATTACGAAGCCTCAGCCTTCAGCCCTCAGCCCTCTATATCGAAAGAAGAGAGCAGCAGCAGCAGCACTGTCAGGTTTCTTATTCTCCTCACCTTACCTTATTCAGAAGTTCTTCTCCTTGTCCTTCAATCCATTTGTACATTCTTTACACATGAAAAGGAGAGAAATAGAGATGTGATTTTTGCACTATTTCCTTCTGTGCTCTCATTCTCTCCTGAGTCCTGTCCTCTTTTCAGACCTTGCTTCTACTATTTGAAAAGGCTGTAACCCTTTCCCCTTTCGATTCTTCTTTGCTGCTTTGCTTTTAAGCTAACGAATTGTCTGTATGTGTCTATTTTCTCTCTACCTTTCCTTTTCTTCTTTCTTAGCTGTAAGTGGTATATTTGTTGGTAATTTTGGTACCAAAAAGAGAAAACCCAATTCGAGATATACCACATTGTTCTCAAAAAGAGGAAAACCCAATCAGGAATAAATGCTGGAATTTATTCTCAACTGCTTTTGTTCGAAGCAAAAATTTTAGTCCATGGCGAGAAAAAGGAAGCCTTTTTCAAAGTGTTCTTTTAATGAATTTCCAGATTCTCTCCCTTTGACTCGTGAAGTTGCATGCATCTATAATCTATTGTGTGATTTCTGACTATTCCTTTTACTTTTTCTGAAAAAAAATAAAAGGTAGCATGGGGTGCGTTGCCTCTAAAGTAGAAGACGAAGAGGCAGTGAGGAGGTGCAAGGAGAGAAAGAAGCTAATCAAGCAGCTTCTGACATGCAGGGCCCACCTGGCAGCTGCCCATTTTGCGTACCTGAGATCGTTGCGAGACACAGGTTCGGCTCTTCGACAATTTGCTGAGGTGGAATCACCTGTGGACCCCGCAAAAACCCCACCTTCACACCTCATGGCACCACGTTCGCCACCCTCTTTACCCCCTTCGCCTCCGCCTCCCCCACAATTTAGCCCAATTGCACTCAAATACAATCGACAGCTGCCGGAGAATTGCACCCAAGATAATTACAGTGAGATTGATAGTGAGACGGAGAGTTGTGTTACGCCCCGGCCGCCGCCGCCACCTCCTGGAGTGGATTGGAAACTATGTGATCCGTTTGACCCTGCTGTAACCCTAAATTCCTCTTCTGTTTTGTTGACAAGTAGTACTTTGATCAACTGTAGTACAAAGGATTTGGATGATGAATATTGGGATGAGACAAACACAGAGTTTGACGGGGATGAAAAGGTGGATAAATTTGCAAGCGAGATAAAGAAGGGGAAGGTTTTAGGGACAGAATCGAGGGAGGATAATATTTCCCAGGCCAGCTGGCAGACAAAGGAGTCTGACGTGGAACCAATGGTGTTGTGGAGGAATAAAAAGAGTTTGATAGAGATTGTGAAGGAAATTGATGAGCATTTTCTAAAGGCTGCTGCAAGTGGCCATGATGTGGTGTCTTTTTTGGAGATGGATAGTGGCCAACTTCGGCATCGGGAAATTGATGGGAAGAAAGGTATGTTTATTTAAGAGAAAAAAATATACAGCTTAAATTCATAGGAGAAGAAAATTTTATCTTGCCATGACATGCAATATTATTTAAAACTTTGCTTTGCATGGAGTGTTGGATCAAGGTCTGCAGTTTATGCGGGTATATAGATGTATCTACTGAAATGGTGCCGTTTAGTTGCTTTCTAGTACTTGCAGTTAGATTGATTAGTAATGTAACCAAACAAATTGCAAACAATATAAACCTGTTAAATTTAAAGGAAATTGAATTATCTAGTATATTGGTATCACGCGTGTTATTCATCTGTATTATCACCTTCTGATGGATTATGAAAATAAATGATATTTTTTACACAATGTATGTCATATCAGCTGCATGTTTTATAATTTTAAGGCTACATGCACATCATTGTTTTAACAACGACAAATTTTGATCTTGCAGGGAAAAAATTGAAGTCCGCAAAAGTGTTTAGTACGCTATCTTTTAACCGTTCTTTCAAATTTGCACCAGCTAATAGCATCGACAAATCTTTCCGGAATTCAAACTCTAATAGTTACAGCCATGGAAATACTTTATACAAGATCCTTGAAGAGGAGCAAAGACTATACAAACTAGTCATGGTAAACCATAACATTTCACAGTTACCAAAGCATATAATTTTCCTTTTATCTGAAACTTCAGCTCAATAAAGAATTAAATTGTGCAGAAAAACCTTAATTAATCTGCTACCATCTCCATCCTAAGCCCAAATTAACCTCCATTTACTTAATGTGAACAAATCATAAATCTCTCTCTCAACAACATTGGAATGTTAGCCTATAGTTAATTATTTCTCAAGTACCCAAAGTGCCCCTTGACCAATCAAATGTGCAATGTGTTGTAGGATGAAGAGCAGACCAAATTTTCCTACCAAAAGTTTTTCTCAGAACTGCAGAAGCTTGAGGTAGGAAATCATGATTTGGTCCAAGCCGATAAAATGAGAGAGAAAATCGACGAACTACAGATCCGTAAAGTTTCTTTGCAAGAGGCGGTGAACGCGACCTCTATGTCAATTGTGGTGCTAAGAGATGAAGAATTGTTTCCTCAATTGATCGAGCTCTCTGCTGGGTATAATTGAGATTTATTGAAGATAATTTTCTGTAAATTTTATCATCGTGAAGACTACATTGTGCCAGTTTCACTTATTTGCAATTGTCCACAAGTTTCATCCAATTATGCCCCAATTAGGCTCAAATTGTAACCCTAATTTTGCAACAGATACAGACTAAATCCAAGTTAGCCTTAACTAATTTGGATTGTGCAATTTATCCTTAATCTAGCCCAATGTGGCCTCATTTTTTGATAGATCATATTATGTAGCCAACTTGGCCTAAACTCATTGTTTCTTTTTCATACCCAAGTCTTGCACACATGTGGAGAGAGATGTATGAGTGCCACCAGGTCCAGACCCGTGTGGCCCAAAAAGCACTTCTCCTTGAAAACCGTCCAGGAAGTGACCCAACAACTGACCCGCACCGCGAGGCTGCACGTCAGCTTGAAACGGAGGTTGCCAACTGGCATGTCTCCTTCTCCAACCTTGTTTCTTCTCAGAGAGCATACATTCAAACACTCTACAAGTGGGTACAACTCAATGATGGTTTGCCAGACCCGGTTGGGTTCATGAATCCTGGCTTTGGGTTCCGTGCTCTCTGTGAGGATCTGAATCGTGTGTTTGATCAGCTACCAGAGAAGGTACTGATTCCAAGAATTAATGAATAGTTGTGCTGTACCTGTTCCCAGTGATTCACAGCAGTTTTGGTGACCAAACACCGTTTTTCTCACCTTCCCACTGACTATCACACAAGCACACTCAAAAACCCACTCATCGTAACAGTAATAATTGGTGATACCGGTTCAATATTACTGAATTTGCCCAAAATGGTACCAAAAGAAATTAAGGGCCAGCTAAATTTTTGAAAATAAACAAAACATGTTGAAAGCACAGAATATGTTAAAAAATATACATGTTTCTTGGGTTTTGGGTTTTGTATTTTTCCTAATTCATACTTTTTTATCTTTTATCTAATCAGGCAGCAGCAGACTCCATCAAGAACTTTTTATCTGTAATACATTCGGTAGTATCACAACAAGCTGAAGAAAGACGACTCAAGAAGAGATCTGACCTGTACGAGGCCAAGCTAGAGAAAAAGCTTGCCTCGCTCGGGCGTAGTGACAAAGAAGGTCCAGGTACAGCCATAGCGGGTCAGGATCCATTATTCAAGGAGGCAAAGCTTGAGTCTTTTAAGAAACGGGTCGAAGAAGAGAAAGTGAAGTATCTGAATTCGATCCAGGTGAGCAGAGCAATGACTGTAAACAACTTGCAAACGGGTTTGCCGAATGTGTTTCAGGGCTTAACAGGTTTTGCCAGTGTTTGTGTGCAAGCATTTGAAGGTATTAATGGGTCGGGTGGTGCTGCCATTGCTACCCTGTCATGAAGCATTCATCCCTTATGTAATAAGTTGAATCTTGGCTGGTGTAATTGGTGATTCTTCTTTGGACTTGATATGTAAATGATTAATTTACTGTCAAAAGTTTTTACCTACATGACATATTTGCCTTCTCTCTTACAATGTTGGAGTAACCGGTTTCATAATTGACTAGGTGATTAGTATTTCAGTCCCAACAACTCTGTAACTCACTGACAGCACTGAAAAAATTAGAAATAAAAAAAAAAAAAAAAAAAAGACTGGACACCTCCAGTACTTCTTCTTGTGAGTCCGAACTGATTCTCTCTTCCAGTCTTCCTCCTTTTTCGGATATAGTTCGGAAATTTTTTTTTTCTATAATATAGTAATATACAAGGGACCGACTAACTATCCTCTATTCATCCCTCAGTCAATAACTGCCTTTGTTGACTGCTAATTAAGAGGGGACCATAAATTTCAGCGTTAAAAGACAAAACAAAACGTGTTATTATCGCGGCGAGTACAAGTATTCATATATAATATATCAAGTATTCATATCTAAGATATCAAGTATTTAAAAAAAACTGGACACATCACTCACTCATCTTTTACACGTTTTTAGAGGTGGGATTTTTTCTCCGTTCACTCTAACCAATATTTTTGACAATTTGTTAGGAATTTTGCAAATCTAAAACCACGAACGTCTTTTACATAATTTTCTCTTTCAAATGAGATCCATGATGATATACTTTCGAGTTGTTCGTTGCACAAGTATTCATACATCGTCATTCAAGCATTCATACCTCATTGAGCAAGTATTCATACCTCAACAGTATTTCACAAATAAAAAACTACACACATCATTCACTCATTTTTTACCGATTAAAATTTCATTACCACTCAATTACTGGAAGTGTCCAGTACACTCTATCTTAGGTATGAATACTTGTTCGACGAGATATGAATATTTGCTCGACGTGGTATGAATACTTGCATGACGAGATATAAATAATTTTACGAGGTATGAATACTTGCACGACGGATAACTCAAAAGTATTTCATCATGGATCTCATTTGAAAGAGAAAATTGCGTAGAAGACGTTTCTGATTTTAGATTCGCAAAATTCTTCACATATTGTAAGAAATATTAGTTAGAGTGAACGGAGAAAAAAAAAACCACCTCTAAAAACGTGTAAAAGATGGGTGAGTGATGTGTCCAGTTTTTTTTTAAATACTTGATATCTTAGATATGAATACTTAGTGTATTACATATGAATACTTGATGTATTATATATGAATACTTGCGCGTCAGTTGTAAAAAATTTCAAATATAAGCGGTCCCCCACGTAATTAATGATTAATACACATTTTTTTTTGTCTTTTTGTGTTTGAAGTTGTGGTCCCCTAGATAATTAATGATTGGGGGATGAATGGGGGATAGAAGTTGGGGGAAAAAAATCTTTATCCAATATATAAAATAGTAAATGTTTAGAAAAGAATATCTAAAACTAGTAAATTTTACGAATAATATGAATATAAATTGTGTACTACTGAAAAAGGAAATATGTATATAATACGAGTATCAGATAAATTTTACTCTTTTTTTTTTTCAAAAAAAGTAGAAAAGGACTAATCCAATAAAAAAATCCCATTTTCAAATTAGTATGGGTAAAAGATCTTCCTATACTATATAAATTATCAACGATGAATCGATTTGATAGATCAGATATCCCTTATTTAAAATAAGGATCCGATTCAAAATTATCAGGATGCAAGCAAGCCATCCTATTGGATTTCATTTATTTATAGTAGTTTAGTACAGTGTTGTAAAAAATGTCCGTTAAAGCCGATTAATTGTTGGCGGTGACCAAATCATGAAGAAAATTCCCAATTAATCGGCCGATTTTCTCCGATTATGGCCGATTATTAGGGATTATTCCCAATTAATCGCTTGGCGGTACCCTGTCCGTCTGATGAGCGCATGCCATTATTTACAACACTGCTTTAGTATCTCCTTTCTATGGGATTATATCCCGAGTTATTGCAAAAACAAAAAAAGGAAAAATGAGATTATGGAAGTCAATATTCTCGCATTTATTTGACTCAAACTTGAATTGGAAAAACAGTCAGTCAAAATGATTAATTTGACTCAAACTTGAATTGGAAATTCTTATCAATTCAATCATTAAAGAAATAAAAGAAAGGGATTAAAAAAAGAGAATCCTAAGTCTTAAGTAAAACGAATGATCAAATTCGAATTATCTACTGCAATAGAAAGAAGTATATTCTATTGCAGTAGAGAGTTTTTTTCCTCAAAAAAAAGAAAAAAAGAAAAGAAAAAGTAAAATTTATCTGATATACTCATATTATATACATATTTCTTTTTTCAGTAGTACACAATTTATATTCATATTATTGATATTATCAGATAAATTTTAGACAGCACCTTTTGGCTTTTTAATTGATCAGTGACGGAGTAAATTTTTTTAATCATTAGTGCCAATAAAGGAAAAAAATTAATTTGTTTTGCAGCGAAGTCCAGATTTTGCAGAATTTGAAGGTTCTTTAAAAAGTCCAGTGAGGTCAATCGGTACACAGATCGAGATTGAGAGAGCGCGCGCGCTCTTATGAAGTATTTAGTGTTCGTAATTTTTGCACGAGCAACTTTAACATAACTGTTAGAGTTTCTACAAAAATTATGAAATTATACTTTTTTTTCAAACAGGTGTCAATATTTTCAGTCTGTCAGACACCCAATTTTTTTTTCGCAGATCCGTTAATTACGGACGTCCTCGATAAAACAAGCATATAACAATATTTTCGTCTATCGAAAGATGTGCTTGCTCTTCGATTTCCACAAAAAAAAGGGTGCTATTCAGCACGAACGCCCAAGGCCCAAGGCCCAAGGGCTTTTACTCAAAAATAAAAAATAGCAAACACGAACTTTATCTTCAAACAAATAACTATTTCTGCTGCATCCATAAAACCTGAAAATCATACAACTATTTTTGCCCTCGTATGAGAATCTCTCTGACAATCAAAGTAATACAAGATTAAAATTCCAGTCAAAAGTAATATCATGAATCATTATTACTTTTGACAAAAGATATCATGAATCACTATGTGAAGTGCATTGCTCCCTCATCAACATGTGGAAATGTTCTCAACAAAGTACTTGCAACGGTTTTAAGGTTATACAGGCATTACAAAGTATACCTAAAGCATTCTATCGCAAAAATCAAAACAAACTCGCAACCTTAATTCTAAGACACTATTTATACAAAGCACAATTTCACGAGCTTTTTGAAACATCATTTTTTAAAGATCTACCTTCTCATCATACCATGGCAAAAATCCCACTCAGTGAAGCCTTGTCAGTTCCTCAACTCTCTTACAGAGCTCCTCGACTTGGACCCCCATAGCCTTTGACACCTCCTCCATCTTCACCCGATTTAAATCCAAGAAAGACTCGATCAAATCCCCGTCCAGAAAATTTCTAGCATCAGCCGTCTTTTTCTCATTGTAGAAACTCCTCCACTGCTCATGACTCAGCCCACCAACTCCTTTGATCACCTTGACCAGATTCCCCTGCAACTTCTCAAGAAACAGATACTGGTCATGAGGTAGAGACGCTACGATGCCAATGACACCATTGACAGTGCCAAAGATGACTGTGGGGATGATGGCGCCGGTGTCAGAGTCAGGAAGGCGCATGACAAGAGAACCATGACGGAAACGGTTAACAAATTCACCCAGGTGGAACTCACCGAGGACCTCGAGCCGGCCCCTCTCCTCGTCAGTAGCAGCATCACTGTTTTTGCGAACTGTGAAGAGGTTGAAGTTGTTCTCAGCGCCTAGGTACACGTCATCATCAAGAATTTCAACAGCAGTCATCCAGTTCGCATTGTAGTCACGAGCCAGCTCCTCTATTGCACCTTCCTCGTGCTATTTAGCAGAACATTTTGAAACAAGAAAACTAGCATTTAGCATTAACAATAATATTTACTCAAGACAAAAAAACAACAGCATGCACAGTTAATTACTAGATAGCAGTATAGCCAGATCATTGAGCATCGCAAAAGGAAACAAGATCCACATGAAATAGCACGACAATGTACATTATATTTGTTAATGCCATACCAATTCCAATGTGAGGTTTCAGGACAAATAACACCATATACTACCATTCAGGTGCTTTCAGTTTCATGATGTGTTGGTATTAAAAAAGGGAGACTGCAGACACATCCAAATGGTACCAGAATTACTGACCAAAATGTAAATGGTTTTAAATTTGGAACGAACTTAAAAAAATACAGCCCCATACCTTATAAACCAACAATGAAATAGACTTCATCAAATCTCCAACAACAATGAAATCGCCACGGGTCTGAACATACAATGCTAATATGTGGCCGTGGTGTCCGCATTCAGACTGCAGCTCGTGCGACCCATCTTCTCTGGGAGCCCACTTATACAGCTGGATTTTCTGGTTTATGGCTGCGAGCAATTTCCCATTGAATGAATTCAGAGAGTAGACAGCACCTTTGGTTTCTTTTTCAGCAAGCAGTTGTAGCTTTCCATCTTCTACAGCAAATATCAAAATGCGTCCCTACAAAAGTTGATTGCATGTAAGATAGTTTGCCCGTATCTACTCCAAGTCATTTAGCAAAATGGTCAGTTGTAGTCCAGACCTTCATTGCTTGTATCAATTCGGAAATTCATTGTTAACATTTGCCTTCTTTAATAGGGTGTCACATAAGACAGATTTTGGCCAGTACAACATCCAGGGTATAGCGGACAATTTACTAAACAACAATGGATATCTTAAAGGTTTCACCTAAAAACCTCACGAAAGTAATGTCAACCATCAAGTATAAGCCTTACATGCCTTTGTAGCAAAGTGCATTTTTTATACACTCTATCTCTCCAACCACAATTTTTTTTTTATACACACCCTTAGAATCCCACTGAAATAACAAACTGGCACCTGTTAAAGAAAAAATTGGAAGCGAAGTACCCAGATAATGTTTTCATCGTGTACGAGGTGTGCCTTTTTTCCCTGTAGTAAATTGAAGTAGCACAATATATATGAATATCATATCAAAACTAATCACCTTGGTCGGTTCATTTTCTTCTGGGAGTACATACGCCGTGCCAATACAGTAGTACACATTGCTGTCCTCAGCGAAAGAGCAGCTAAGAACAGAGCAAGCATATTCATATGCATCAAGACCATAGGTTGAGATTATGTCAAATGACTGGTCATCTAACAACCGAACAAAATGCATCTCCGTATCTTCAGTACTTGCTGGCCGCAACGAGCAGATTGCAAAGGTGCGAGATTTTTCCTGGTGGCAGATTCGTCGTGCATGCTCCCCAAGTGGAATCGTGCGTATATGGAGCTTTTGAATGTCATCTATGGTGCCAATCGACAGCTCTCCTTCTTTTGCTATTGCCAAGCTGATGTTGTTGAACCAAATAAGAAATTAATTAGAACTTGGTGAAATTTGCAAGGAAGTCCTTAAAATATCAAGTATTTCTTGAAACGCTTGACAATTTGAAATTACAAAATTTAAGCCTCTTACAACTCTATCCCCAGCACTACTTTTCCAACTAAAAAACACAACTGACACCATGAGAATATAAAAAGAGAATATAGTGCTCTCATTGTTACGTGCTCTTGAAAATACAGAGTCAGTATATTTAGCAACAATTTTAGTCATACTTTTCCACAACAATTTTAGTCATACTTTTAGTCACCCTTCCATTTCTCTCGCAGTACTAACTGAATTAAATACCAGCTAATGTAATGCACTTAAAATCAGTGCAAGGACCATGCAAGTAACAAAAGTGCAGCAGCTTTCTGCAAATTTCTTGTTAACTTGGGGGCTTTCTGGACATATTGGTACTGTATTAAAGTATTATACCTGTCAGGGAAAGCAGCTGTGTTAAAAGGGCACATGTGGCTGACTTCCTTGAGATTGACATTGCTATAAAGTATTTTCTTATTGCTGCTATAAATGACAGTTGGACGATCTGATGCGGCAAAAACATGTGTTGTATCTTTCGAGGAGAAGGTACGGAGGCTGATAGGCTGTGTACCAAGAGAAACCTTCTTTCTATCAGCCAATGCACCAGTGCTGGTGTTCAGTTGGAAGCTAAACAGGTGACCATCTCCAAGTGCACACAGCAAATATGGTATCTGGATCCAAAAGGAACGCAAGTATGTTAGTAGACATGCGATTACATTAAAAGGTACTATACCCAAACAAAGAATAAGGATAAGCCCATAATTTATATAAAAATGGTTTCTTGCTTTGAGAACTGGGAGGAAAATCCAGGTAACTTCATTACTTTGCTAAGAGGATAATACCTTGTTATGAATTGAGAACAAGAGAGATATCCCACCAAGGCAGAAGACCCATATTATAAGAACATACCAGCCCTGACTGATACTGATTTGTTGATAGTGTACCTTCAGTAACAAACTTGTATGTACTTGGTTTGCATTGTTTCAGGAAATTGAATGCAGGTGTTTATATTACTTTGTTTCCATGTATTCTTTTATAAGACCCAAGATACCAAAGGCGTTCAATAAACCCAGTCTCTACGACCATTTACGAGAACCAATAAGCACACAATACAACAGAGCAGACAATACAACAAAGGAGGGGACAGTAATGTCATTCATCAGTGAAGGAGAGAAAGGGGATAAAAAAACATACCCCTTCAAAGGCACACAGAAGAACAGAACGAGGGATGATCTCTCCACCTAAATTCTCTTTTTTCAATGACTCAAGCCCAGGGAGAGAGAAAATTCTGACACTTATATCAGTCCACATGCCCACTGCTGCTATAGAGCTATGAATTGACTTTTCACCAATCGGGTTTATGTCAAGGCAGGATATCTCATACTCAAGCTGGATGTGCTTCACTTCAACTAATTTTGATTGCCTGACTTCAATGTATACAAGATTACCCCCACCAGTTGCTAGTAAAATCTACAAGTTTGCAGGAGAATAAGAAATTACATAATGCACTTTTAAATCAAATATCATAGATTTGAATTTTGAATTGTCACATTAACATCTGCCAAATTAAAAGGATTAGAAAATATCAACTAACAGCCAAATGATCTGGGAACAGACTGCAAACTAAAGTGAGCAAGACCATGCCAATCAGTACCAACTTGAACTAGGTGCTATGCTAATACTTGGGAAGGGAAAATTATCACAGACATCAAGCGTTCTGTAGTGTTAGGTACTTCTAAGCGTGATGCTTAGTTTTGGTATTATGGCTTGATCAAGTATAATGCATTAGTCAGCTTCAACGACAGGACATAAGATACTATACATTATACAACAAAAAGCATCTTTTTCTATTCGCCATGAAAGATTATTTACCTGAGAAGAATTAGCTGTTGCAACATTTACAGAGAAACCAGCTGGTGCATTCCACTGATCAAGCAACTCACGGGAAGTAGAGCTCACTAATCGTACTGCATTGCTAGTAACCTATTCATCATAAAAATAGAATGATTAACATAAATATCGCATAGCACAACTCATAATCAATCTCACGCTATGCTACCAGAGAGTTTACCAACCTACACCACTATGTTCCTGTAGTTTCTGGTTTCTCTACTTTCAAAGTAGAGCAGTGATTTCTCACTTGTGTTTCTTAATATATTTTGGATGAGATAGCCTCAAATAAGATAAATTTACTGCATATTTCATAATTTCTTCATATTGACAATACCATTACCAGTTCTTCCATTGCCTATTTTTAATGTTCTATTTATGTTTCTGCTAGAAAAATAATACCAAATTCAAGATACTGGTTACTGGTCTTGTTATAAAATGGCGAAGAAAAACAGTCAAATTCTGACCTGAAAATTTATCAATTTTACAACCTGCTTTGACAAAACAACGCGAAAAAGAAAAGAGCCAAGTTGCTTCAAACCTGGACAAGTTGGTCATTGATGGCATTTTGGCAGTAGAGTGTCTGAGTCTGTGCATCAAACCCTTCGATCTCAGTCTCCTCCAGCTCATCCTCCATATTCATTGCGAGAAAGCGCGTCTCAGTAATGAAGCTCACGACCAAGAAAGTGTCATATGGGTCATGAGTAGATGACTTAAGAGACCACAACCCCTTTATCCCTTCAAGCTCTACAGCTGCCTGGTTTTTCATTGTACGTGAAATATTTTTTTCAGAATGATATACTAGTCAATAAAATTCATAAGCTTTCTAAACTTACAAATTTATCCAATATATCAGGCCCATTGATGACAATGACCAACTACACTTTTTTCTTCACTCTTTATGTAAATATACTTCCAGAGTTTCGGCAGGAGGTAGGGGCAAGTGTTTTTTATGCTTGCTCTTTTTGACTTTGTTTAGCAGAAGTATAGATATTTTCAGTTTTTATGAGAAGCTACCAAATTACCTCTTTCTAAAATCCCAATCTATGATTTATGATTAGTGGGATACTGAGGCTGCAAGTCATTGAGGGATACGGATATATTATTAAAGAAAGGCTTGAGCAGTACCTGTTCATTGATCCCTATACCATTCCGCACAACACGAAGAGAGCCATCCTTGTAAGCTCCAGAGCAAGTGACGACTTGTCCTTGGCCTTGTCTCTCAAGATCGACAACACAGAAATCAGTGATGGGGCCCAGATTGACATACCTTTCTAGCACCTCGACATAAGAACCTTTTGCATCCGGTTGGAGATTCAATTTTATTAACTGTCATGTGAGAAACGGTACAGAGAGAGAGAAATGTCTCAGTTCCTGGTTGCCCGGTTTAAAACACAAACAAAGAACATGGAAAATAATAGTGATTGTACCGGATATGGCTTTTACATGATAAATGTTGTTTTATGCATGAGGTTTTTCACTTAATTTATGTTCATACGCAACCAAACTTCTTTTTTCGCATCTTTTTTCAATTTCATAGTTTTTAACATTTATTCAAATTGCTAATGCAGAAACTACAAGGTGTCCTGTACCACTAGGTGCAGTTACCAGTACTGACAAGTCAGCACAGTAACCCTCAGAGCGTATACTTTTGGAAAAGCAATAACCATCAAGCTAGGTATATTACTGCAAATGATATTTGACCAATGGATGACAGGCAAAGAAAATATATCACTTTAAAAAAAATAAAAACCTGAGAATCCCCATAGCTTGAACCAACATAAACAACGGCATTGTCAAGATAGGAAATAGTTGATGCTACTGATGTCTCCCCGAGATTCTCAATTTTAAGTCCAGTCACCCTTTTATAAGTAAGAAAATGCAAAAAGATGAGAAACATTATCTATAAGATATCATTCTATACTATTAACGAAGTCAGTTAATCTCACTATAAATGCATACCTTTCTTTCTCATGGATGATTACAAGCAAATGGAGAAGTCCAGTATGGTCACTGAGCAAGTACCTAGAACCATCTGCATCAACTCTCCCATATGCTCTTATAATTGACTGCACGGGAACAAAATGAAAGAGCAAATATCAGAACTTAGCCAAGTATCAAATACAAATGAGCTAGCTTAAGTCAGATTTGGAATGCACACTAAACAAAAGCCTACTTTCTTAAGAATTCCATTATAACTTGGGTTCATTTATCCTAATCCATCCACAAAGCATAATTTTTGTTTGATATAAATAAAGCCTCTAGGCCTTAAGATCAGATAATTACCCAACTAAACATATATCTAAATGAGAGGGTACAAATAAGAATACGTACCGGTCTTATTGGTATAGCTTTAAAAACAGACGCACTACAATAAACAATTGTCTCCTCCCCGATGATGATCACACCTCCCAAAGGCAGAGGTACGGGTATAAGCAAACCAGCCCCATTATCAAGGTTGCTTTGAGACCATGGCCCCTCCCCAAAATCTTTATCCTTCAAGGACACCTCGTATGTCTTCACATGGCGGGCATCTTTGTTGTCCTAAAATGGCAAAAAAAGGAGTGTTAGATTCAAGGAAGAAAGTAACACCTGCATAAACTTAGGAAGCATTTTACTTTTTCGACGTGTCAATGCATAGGGAGTTTGATTTCGTACCCATTCGAAACTCACAATTGCCTTGGATACCCTTTTAAAAGGAAGATACCAAGCATAACCCTGTAAAACAAACACATGCCACGCATGCCCCTATATGTAGTTCATACTAAGTCTCAACAAAAAAAAAATGTCCAAACTCCCTCACACTTTACTCTCCGTTGCTAGAAAATAGAATAAAAGGAAGGATAGTTTGGGCATTTTCTTTTGAGCACAGTTAAAGAAGAACCAATACGATGTGATAACTTGTATTACATGCACGAAATATTTCTAATTTAATGATGGCACACATGACAATTTAAAGTCGACAAAGTTGCTGGCATATTGTAGTTGTTGACATACATCAATCTTCTGAGACTAAACCTGTATAAAATTAACCATGAAAGTATCGGTACCTGGTAAAGAACCCCAATGGTAGGTTTAGAGCAACCATAAAGAAATTTTATGTCCAAAACTTGGAGCTCCTCGAGCCTAAAAAGTAGAAAAGATGTGTAGGCAAAAATTTGTAATTACAAAAGCATTTCTCATAACAAAGCTTGAATCAGTTTAGGTGTTGCAGTACCTGATGTTAAATGCTTCCTTAAGTTGTCCCTTATTGTCAAATGGAATAACCTGAAAAACAATAACAGAAAGATTTAGCATTCAGCATGAAAGCAAATTAGTTAATAACAAAAAAAAAAAAAATATAATGAACTTGAGTTGAAATAGTAATTTCATAATTACCTTGAACAAGCCATCATACAAATGGAGTCCGATGAGCCGACAGTCAGGATCAATAATCCCAATCTATAAAGCAAATATAAAACTGTGATTCAATAAACCAATGTAAAAAAATTTAAATATCCAAAATTCTAGACAAAACCAGAAAGGAAATATATAAGGATTCATACTACCTGGCCATTATCTGTGGGCCGACCTATTCGATCAGAAACATCACCCATGGCTCTGTATTTTAGTAAATACTCCCATCAAGTGCTGATACATTAGGAATAACATGCTAAATATAAACTGAAATAATGAAAAAGAAATTTCTCTGACCTTGTGATAAGATCTGATGACTCTGCATCCCACTGCAGCACACAAAACTTGTACCTTTGTGTAGCAATGAAAAGAAAGTCTTGAGCTTCATTCTAGAGAGTGAGAGAGAGAGAGAGAGAGAGAGATTAGGGGAGGATAAAATACGACAATAAGTTTTTAATAAATGTTGACATTTGCTGAAAAATTAGAGAGCGCACATGAGGACGAAAGAGCTCCAATGTTGCGATCCTTCCATAAATTGGCACATCCAACATGGGCTGAAATCAAATACAATATTTATGAGCTTATAGGATAAAAAAACAGGGGACAAAAGAAATATTATCAAAAATAGGTACATAATATATTTCCTCCAAAGATTATAAGTTGATCAATAAAACTGACAAAAGCTACATCTAATCGCCAAACTAAGGGCTATGAGTCTAATACGGACTTGAGATACACGAACCTTCCCAATTATCCCCCCATTAAAACCATCACAGTATTTTCATACTACAAAATCATATTATGAAAGCTGCATAGATACCAAGCACATCCTGGTTTAGTGCTTAAATAAAGTTTTGTGTATGGTGAGACTTGATTGAGGACTAAAAAATCCCAACTTGTCAAGAGAAAGGTACTGACCTGAAGGCCATGAGGTGTAAGCAAATGTATCTCGATGCGAGTGCATTTGCTGAAAGAAATATCAAAAGTTCAGACAAGAAAATATTAAGAAGAAGTGTGGTAACAAAAAACAGACCTCTTTTCCAATGTTATAAAGTAAAGTTGTATCAAGTAAAAAGGGAACATGTAATACATAACAACCTGAACTTCCATTTCATCTTTGCATATGTTCAGACAGTTAATTTATATTAAGTTAACCAAAAAGGTTTGTTCTTATTATCATTAGCAATGCTTTCAGGTAGGTACATAAAATGAGTTCTCTAGTGCAAACAGCATCATCTCAAAAGTTCATCTAAATACATCAAAAGCATACAGCTTTTGACCAATTAAACATGTATTAAAAGAAACTTAAATTGCAATGCCAGAGAGCCACAGATTTTATCACTAGTCTAATTAGGAAAAAACCTGAGAAAGCAATAGTCTAAGAACATACATACAGACACAAAAGGATTATACGAGAGAAAGCCAGCTCATAGCAAGAAGATCAATTGGTAATGCAAAAAACATAGAAATAATAAAAAACACACTCAACTGGCATCCTAGACAGTTCCAGTAGATGTAAGTTTTCAGATTACATGCAATGTTAAAAAAAAGAGGTTCCCCCAATTCACTGGAAATCAGGAGTGCAATTGCAAATCCAGATATACATTTATTCCCACTTAACAGCCCGAAGAACAGTGTTATCCAGATCCACAAACCCTAAACCCAAATTAGTGAAAGAAAACAGCTTTATTTGCAATACATACGCGATGATGAGGTTGAGCTGGTTGGGGGCGGTGAAGTTACCGACACAGGAGTGCGTCACGTTTGTGGGCTTATGCGCCGTGACCACGTAGTTCCAGACGCTCATCTTTGCGCCTTCTCTCTCAGAGAAACGAAACCCTAACTCACTCTTCGAGGAGAAACAAGAGAGATGGAGGGAAGCCCCGGAAGCACTGGAAAATGTAGAGAGGGAAGGGTTTCTCTGCTCTGGAGAATTAGAGAGAGGTGCTGTGAACCAAAACCAGTTCTACAGAATAGTTGGAGTCGATTCAAGTCACTGAGCATTGGACCCACTATGATGGTCTAAAGGAACAGGTGTATTATGAAAGTTTTAATGACATGAGAGAAGCCCGTGGAGTTTTAGAGCAGGATATGTTTTGAAACCGAGATGGGCTAGGTTTATCTAGTCAATAGTTTAATTGGGCCAGGCCTTATCTGCTTATCTTAATTGGGTTGTAACAATTAGGCCCAAATGAAATGTTGTAGGGATTAAATATTAAAATATTGAAAAATAAAGGACCAGATTGAAATTGAGGACTCGTTAACCGCCGTGGGCCCGTGGCATTCAATGGACCATCTTGGCCCAATTTTAATTGTACAGGCGTCGTTGTCAACTTGTCATGGTTGATAGTCATCCATAGCTGCACTGCACATGGTTTAAGATCTTACTAGCAAAACAAAACACATCCTTTTTGTATTTTTCATTTTTGTATTTTTTTTCTTTTGCATCAGAGAACAAGCACGTTCAATATATAATAGGATGCAGCCATGCAGGTGAGAGGTGACCTATTCAATTTGTTTAATAAGCACTAAATTTTCAGTATGTTAGATGCATAAATTAGCACACGTTACAAGCATATTATGAAGGATCTGATTATGTTACTGCCCAATTCGAATGTGCCGGTAGTTAATTGTAGATATGAGAAAATGTGGGGTGAGATGCTCAAATACAATTAAATATTAATTGGATCTAATTTCCAATCTACTAGCTAGTGTGAATTCATATATATCTTATGAAGAGAGAGAGAGTTGAGTGGCAGTCAATCGATCGGTGGGGCTAAATGCAAAGCTTTTGGTTTGGTGGGATCAGCCAAAGATAGATATGACATAAATAGAGGAATGACTAGATCGAACTAGCTAGCTATATTAGATAAGAGAAGAAAAGAAAGATGCCCATACTGTCAATTTGGCAATATGGTGCTCTCATAGTTTGATACCTCTACCAGTCTACCTGGGAAAAAGTTAGGGGCATTGATATTTTTCATCTTCTGTCTGATCTGCTTCCTAAGTGGGAATTATTTTGTTGAAGCCAAAGAAGAAAACACTAGTATGTATGTATGTATGTATGTATGTATTATTATTATTATTATTAGTGTATTACGCAAGATGGGACTAGAAAAGTAAAGTGCATGTGAGAGAGGCATCACAAATTCACAACCCAAATAATGGCCTGAGGAAAAGGGTGTGGTCTTTATTGAAAGTCTAGTTTTTACAAAGGTTGAATTTATATATTTTTTTTTAATTGGGGACAGATATCACATGGGTGGGGGATCCGAGTGTGAATGTATCAAACAAATTTCTAAAAATGTGTGGGGCTGTGTGGCAATGCTGACACAAATTATCCTTTCTTTGAAAGAATCAGTTCATTATTGGATCTTAGCCAGAAAGAGAGGCCAGAGGTCCCTAGCAAATATACTTTAGAACCATTTACATCTGGTTAAATCTAGGGATTTAAAAAAGTTACGGTGTGTCCGGATACGTTACGATATGGTATGATTCTATCATGGTACATTACGGCACGTGTGCCGGTCATGGTCACGTGCCGTGACCATTTGCATGATATGATTATTTTTTAAAAATTTGGCATGGTACGACACGCGAAAGATCCGGTCACGGCACGACACGTGGTCACGCGAGTCACATGTAATTTGGACCGTTAGATGTTGATTGAAATGTGAATCTTGAATAAACTAATTTAAATATGAAAAAATAGTTAAACGTGATCAAACGTGACCGGTCACGTTGGAAACATCACATGTAGTCACACCATGCCTTAGTCACAGAGTAACTAACGTGCCATGGCCATCCTTTCAAATTTGGCCACAGCACGACACAAAACGCATAAATCTAACTTGATTACGGCACAGCACGTGACCCAGTCACGGCGTAATTAGTTACGGTACGACACGTCACGTATTGAGAACCCTAATTGAATATGTTAAGATTTTAATCTATTTGAAATTAATAGAGCTACTTCAAAACAAAATTACAAAAATCCATCAATACGACCTTGGTTCTAACCCGGAACATGTTACGAAACAATACTATTTTACCTTTTTAGAGCTTTACCAAATCATTTAAAACCCTTGCAAATTACGAGGCAAAAAGTCGTGTCATAATTAGAACAACATGACACATTATTATCAAGACAGTTTGGGCGATGGAGGAGGCGATTCTAGCCGTACAAGAGGTGACAACACCGCCTGACTTCCCGGGAACATAATTGATCTCTCCACTACCCACCACGAACTGTTGCATTTATCTCCCAGCAGTAACCTACAACATTCTCTTCTCCACACTTAACATTTATTGTCTTCTTACCTACCTCTTGCCTTTTTAGATAACACTATTACACATTCCTACTTCTCAAACCCACGAACCTCACTACCTTTCTAAATACAATACAATCCACTAAAATCTCCAACAAGAAAATCTCAAACACCACCAAAATGACACATTTCCCTTATACCACCCAAATGGTTGATCGGGGATGTGCCTTCCTACAGACAAATGACACTCATCGGAAACTCGCTGAAAACCAAAGCAGATCCATTATGGTAATGGGTATAGGGGGCAATGCAAATGATGGGGGATCAATTATATGTGTCCAACACTTCCTCTCAGGAGTTTTCGGAGGTAGCTTCCTACACTATCCGGCACTCAAATACACTAAGGATTCCTTTATTGTCAAACTACCACAAGGGCTAGACAAGGATGCCGTTGTTGATGCCGGTACAAGATGGGGGGAGATAACACAATCGCTATTCAGGCACTGGAGCGCTAATGAAGAGGCACAACCACAACCGACACGATTCCGAGTGAGACTATGGATAGAAAATTTCTCTCTACATTTTTGGGAACCTAAATTTATCCAACAAGCTTTGAGTGGGATGGGTCTTCTCGTACACATAGATTCAGAGCATATACTGGGAAATGATAGAACAAAGCTAAGAGTTGACATATTGTGTATTGATCCACGAAGAATTGCGCCTACCACCATGGTGCCATATGAGAATAAATGGAAGCAATTTTATGTGCATATAGTCTCTTGGGATTATGATGGATGGCTCTCTGAGAAAGCGCGATATACTGTATTGGAACAAAGATTGCTATACGGATCAATCAGCAACCGTCATCATCATGCAAGTAGGTCTCTATTAGCAGCACATGACAAGCTACTCAATTTCTGGGCTAGAGGGGGATACTATTCTCCACCGGATTCCCCACAAAGCGATGCAAACTCCATGGCGGTGCATCAAACTCCTAGTCTACGGGTCCAGGAACCAAGGCTCTTGGGGGCCCATAAAATTAGAACAGTACAGCTAGCGCAAATCATCCAAAAGGAAACTTGACTCCTTTTCTAGACCTGGCAACAATTAAGACAATTAATGTTGGCCTCATAAAGGTGTCCCTACTAGTAAAAAAGAAAACCACCTTTGCCTAGAAGAGCTTTCCCAACCTCAGCTCATAGAGTCAGGGTGCCTGAACCACCCCAAAACAAAGAAGGCAGGTCAAGATACAAACTTTCTTAGCCCTAACAACCTCCTTATCAGAGTGGGGGAAATTCACATTCTCTAAGGTATCACACGGCCCCTCCATCAACTACCAAAAACTCAACCTCCAATAGAATCCTTACAAGCGCATGAAAAGGCCAGAACAATAATAAACAATAAACCATACATGCAAAACTCTCTTTGCATTGGAACCCACCTGATCTATTTCGATACAGAAATAGATAATGGACTTAAAGCCCATCAAATCACCAATTGTTGCAATTATGGCCCAATTAACACCTTTGACCAAACCATCAATTTCCATAATCCAAAATACACAGCTAAAGGTATTATTGATGCCCAACCGACTACACAGAGAGCATATCCCAACCTTAACAAAAACACAAACCAACCAAAGTACTCTCCTTCCAACCAAGAACTCACACCCAACATGGTCATGTCTGATGAAGAATTCATAGCACGGTTTGCGACACTCACATCTGAAGCAGAGCCATCGGCCCTACTATAGCTACCCAGCCAGACAGTAGCAACAAATGACTTCATACTCTGTGTCCTAGCGCGTGTTTTAACAGACCGAACAACTGTGGAGAACCAATTTTCGTCTACAATGATATGTGCATAGGGAGCGCACAGATCAACTACTATCACTTTGGTGGCAAGGAATTACTACCTCATCCAATTCGAAAACGAAAATGACCTCAACAGAGCAATGCACAAGGGGGTCTGGAATTTCAGGGGGGATATAGTGGTGCTCAAGCGTAACCCAACACAAGCCGACCTTGCACAACCTGAAGTCAATGATATGGAAGTTTGGGTCCAACTACAACACATACCAGCATGAGCAATTACCAAAGAAGGAGTACTTGTTGTCCGAAAAAGTGGGGATACCTCTGTCAGACCCAACAGACGCTTTTGTCGATGGTAGCAAATTCTATAAACTCAAAATCAAAAAACCACTCCTCGACAAGGTGCAAGTAAACCATCAGCACCTTGGCCTTCTTAATATCCATGTTGTCTATGAAAGACTGAGCAAAATGTCTTTTCTGTGCGGGGATAGGTCATGAACACACAGATTGTGTGGACAAAATTCGTATGGAAAGGTTGGTAAGAGATCCAAAGTACCAAAACAAACCGGAAATGCAAGGGATTACCTCTCTGAAACTAGGAGCCTGGGTTAATAATAGGCTTTAATTCCAAAAATGGGGTCATCAGATGACTCAACAAGTAACAGGCCGCGAGCACAGACAGAGCAAACCTAAACCAGTCCAGCTTCGGATAATGACCAAACCACTAGGTCCAACCGAGATATTAGGCAAAACGAGAGGGGCTCGAGGTCGGGTCCAGGAATAAATTTGAATGGCCAGCATGACTCAATGGTGATAACGTGGCAACATCAGGGGCAAGGTTTTTTCCCACATAAGGGGACAGAGTTCGAACACATGGAATTGAGGAAATTGAAGGCATGGTACTGATGGAAGAAAACCGTGCACACAAAAGAAGAGCAGTGGAGGCGAATAGGTTTTCGTCTCCACCACCAATATGAATATCGTATCATGGAACTGTCGAGGTGTGGTGGGCCTCGAAAACAGCGGTTCCTGACACGGACCCTCCAAGCCACGGGGGCAAATGTTGTTTTCGTGGCAGAAACGAAAAACTTCTTACAAAAATCCAAAAGATACCTAGATACCCTGAACACGAATTACACTGTGGTCCCGTCTAGAGGTCGCTCGGGCGGGCTCTAGTTGATATGGGACCCACAGACAGACCTACACATCATACACCAAACTTTTTTCTACATACATGCGAGACGACAAGCCACGGATGGCAACACCTGGGCTTTAGTATGCGTGTATGGAGACTCCTCACCCTCACACAAACACAACAAGGAGATATTGAGAAACATTGAACTGATAGTACAAAGGGAAGGAGCAGTATGTGTGATAGGGGATTTTAATGCAATAACAGATGAAAAGGAAAAGGTAGGCGGGGACCCAAATCTGAGCACAAATAGCAGGAACTTTAAAAGTTTTCTCTCAAATACATTGATCTCGGGTACAAAGGTGCTGCCTACACTTGGAGAAACCGACCAAATACCTCCAAAGCAATATTTGAGAGACTAGATAGGGTCGTGGCAACGACTCTATGGTTAAACAAATTTGCGGAGGCAAGTGTTAATCACCTACCAAGGATACTAAGTGACCATGCTCCGATACTTTTGTGCACAAAAAAAGGCCAATTAAGAACCATAGGGTTCAGGTTCGAAAATTAGTGGTTAAAGATGGATGGGTTTACGGAGATATCTGAAAATGCATGGGCAATGAATTAGGCTATGCCATGGTCACAGAAAATGAGAATAATGATTGAAGCAATGAGAAGTTGGGCAGCCACGATACCTACACCACAAAACAGGTGTCGAGCGGTAGAACAAAGTATTTACTGGTTCCAACAGCTGCACCCGAACCAACAGGACCCAAGTATTGAAGAAGCACTATTGTTGGAATATAACAAAGCGGAGGAGGATTTGGTTGGCAACCGATCAGGCCTCTTTGTTAATCCCCAAAAATCAAAGGTGTGGTATAGTAAGAAATGCGATGCGCAATGCATACAAGTAGTGGGATAAGAATTGGGGGCGAGACAAGCCCAGCCTGATGAGAAATACCTGGGTATATACATGACGAAAGATGAAACGCAACACAACCTTACACATGAAATGTTAGTCCAGAGATTTGAAGAAAAGTTGAGAGCATGGAAAACAAATACCCTCTCACACGCGGGAAGAATGACCTTAATAAAGTCAATTCTAACCTCCATCCCTGTGTACTACATGACTGTCGAGAAATTGCCACCAAAAACTAACTGCCATCATGAGACGGTTTTTCTGGGGAAAGCTCTAACAAGAAAGGTATGTATCCATGGTGGCATGGCACAAATTATGTAGAGAATGGGAAGAGGGGGGCTAGGGATCCGTGACATCAAACTTTTTAATCAAGCACTATTGCTCAAACTGGTATGGCACATTGCAGCTGGTAATGAAAAGTTATGGGTGGGAATCATGATTGCTAAGTATTGTCAGAAAAGGACTTTCTGGGCAGTACAAGCAAAGAGAGAAAATAGCCAATTATGGAAAGCAATTCTAAGTCTAAAGGGGTTCTTCAAGGATGCAATCAGGTGGCACATCGGTAAAAGGGAAAAAATTATGGCTTTCAACGAACCATGGTATGAAGGATGGAGCCCGGGGCAGCACACAAATGGTGGGGACAAAAATGTCAAGGTTTCGCAAGTCAACAATGGCGAACACTAGACATTATGACCCTGTTGGGACCACAGGCACTGCAACCCATCCTACGAACAGCACCTACACCGAAGCTGCAACTTTTAATTCCAGATAAACTCATTTGGACAAAAAGCAAGAAAGGATGTTACTCAACGAAGGAGGGATACCAACTGCTACATGAACACAACATGCCACCCATAGTGCATTCGGAGGAACAGAAGGAAATGTGGAAAAAGATCTGGAGTTGGAAAGGAATATTACCGAGGGTTAGGACCTTCCTATGGAGAGCGGTTCATGATGGATTACCAACGCAAGAGGCAATGCATCGGAGAATTAGGAGCATTAACCGTACATGTCAAATATGTGGCATAGAAAATGAGTTCACTATGCACACCCTCTATTTTTGCCCAGCGGCAAGGGCAACATGGTGTGCATCTGAATTCCCCATACGAGTGGAACAACTGCCACTCAATTTTACAGCAGCATTCAAAGCCTCGACTGCACAGATGCACCGTACACGGATACTGGCCTTCTGTAACATAATGTGGACCCTTTGGAAAACAAGAAATGAGAAAAAATTTCAAGGAGTCAAGCCTAAACCCCTTATCACGATTAAAAGAGCAAAGGCACTCGATTTCAGCCACAACAGAGCAACAACACGCCTACCAGGCAAGAATAGCCGGTACTGGTACCAACAAGTACAATAGCGGTACAAGTTGATGGATCATGGGACAGTAGGAAAGAAGCAGGAATAGGGCTGATTTTCTATAATGAAGAAGGGGCTTTACAACGAGCACATGGCAACTATCTAGTAGCGCAAGAACCGCTACAGGTAGAGGCAATGGCTATTAACCAAGCCCTGGAACAGATTAGCACCATGAGGAGTAACGGCCACGTAGGAAGGTACCATGTATTCACTGATTCTAGTACATTGGTAAAGGCACTGGACCAAGCAAACATAGACGTTATACCTTCATGGCAAGCAGCTCAGATAGTGGCACAACCCATTCAACTGGCACAACAAATGGAGGGGCAAGTACTGGTAAAATTTGTAGAGAGGAAATATGTTGAGCAGGCACATAACCTGGCTAATTGGGCGCGCAAGGCAAGAATTGCTTTCCATGGATACCCAGAGGAAACTTTTAGAGAAGGAATCAAGCTGACAACAATTCTAGACCCAACAAGATTCACTTATGCAAGCAATACTTGAAGCTCCGTTTAGTTTAATTTAGCTCTCATTTTAATTTCCTTAGTTTGAGTAGTCTAAGCAGTTTTAGTTCACTGTTTTTTTAACTTCCAGTTTACTTTTCTGCAATTTACATTCAATAATTGTAATCTTTCAATTTCAAGTAATCAATATAGGCCTACGGGTTTCTCTAAAAAAAAAAAAGACACATTATTATCAAGACCGTTTATATTGATTGAATAGTAAATCTTGAATAAGCAGAAAAACAATGCAGAAGCTATGGATAGAAAAACAAAAACAAAAAGCAAGGTTGATTTTGGAAATAGGGAAAGATAAATTGCACGTTCTACATTCACAGGATTAGTAGAGATAAGTGCTAAAGGTATTACAACCAAGAAATATAAACCTAAGTAGGTAATTACTATATTTGACATGATTATTAGGCATAGAGCATCAACTTAGGTTCAAACTTGCCTACCTAACTAAAATATCTGCCCGAGTACCCGTCACTGAGGGACTCCATATTACACCGTGTTCTTTTTGTGCCCCTATTCCTAGAAATCTAGTGTCCCAACAGAAGCAATCCCACTGCTCAAGTTTTGTGTGTCATTTCGGCTGTTGTAACTATCACAGGTTGCAAGTCTTTTTGTGGGTCCTGCTTGTAAGAGGTCGAGGCCTTGTCGGCCCATCTGCTGCACCTCTTGTGGCGACAATATCTTTATGCATGACACATTGCTAACAAACTCCCTGCAATAACATTGAACAGCAAAAACAATGGTTACAATTAAATTGAGGTCTTATATAAAATCGAGATAGATGATTATTTAGCTAACATGCTGAGTACTCATTCGTCAACAGTCTCAGGGAGAAAACATTTTGATCATATTGATGAAAAGACCCAGGTCAGCTAGAATTCAGCAAAACAGAAATAAACCAATACAACCCAAATTCTCAGCGGTATCAATACACGTGCGGGCATGCACGCAGAGAGAGAGAGAGGCTCTTCCAAGAATACAATCTAGTAGCAGGCTACAGGTCTCGCAAACCAAAGTCAAACCAAATGAATCAACAGAGAACCAAAAGACAGAAATCTAGAGAGAGAAAAGGGGTACTTACTGCCAGGGGTCGTCGCCGAGGAGGAGGACATCCTCCTCGCGGTCGACAAATACAAGCTGCCAGCCTGATCTCATCGGGTTCTCCAACACCCCGTCCTCCAGCCCAAACATTCTCCCCAACTCCCTCTTCAATTCGACATAATCACTAAACCGAGTTATGTCTAACGATCTCCCGTACGTTCCCGACTTGTACACCTACCATCAATTCATAAAATCATCACATGTTAGCTCGTGCTTGGTCTAGAAAAGTAAGTTGTTCTTTTCTTTCTTCTTAAAAAAAAAAGTAAAACAAACCTTAACAAATGTTCCATCCACTGGGTTGACTTGATCCATATTCTCGTGAGTGGATAAGAACCCTGATTCCTCCAAGCAACCTGTGCCTGCCAAAGCTTGGTTCAAAGTGAAGTCATCTTGTGTGGAACTCAAGAAGTCACAAGTTGAGAATGGCACATGGTTTGGGTCAATACTATCATCATGGTTTATACCATTTCTCAGACTTGTTAGACCACTTTCTCCCAATAGAGAAGATGAGTTTATGTTAGTCTCGAAAGAACTGTTGTTTTGTTGGTCCATGGATGGAAGCACTGATTCTAAAGTGGTATCCAATTGCTCTATCGGGTTCATGGACGGAAATCCAGACTCCAACACGACCCGTTTCAATGACCAAGGGCTTGAAATGGGTACAGGTGTTGCCTTTGGCATCTCTTGAGAGAATACTGGTAGAGCATTCAAATTTGAGTCCGAATAATTTTGGGTCTCAGCAAATGTTGGTAGCATGCCTGAAATGGGAGGTTTCTGGTCAAGCTCTTGCTCTCGTGAGATTTGGGATTGCATGAACTGAATTTGGTTTTGTAAGTACGCTTGTGGCGGTTGCACTTGCGACACTATATGGCTCGACAAAAATGGGCCCTGGCTATTATTACTTAGGTCCAGAGAATGTGGCTGGAACTGAAGCATCGAAGGAGAGAGATGTTTTGCAGGACCTGGAGTTGCTGCAAGTGCTGCTGTGTTAATTGGTTGGTAACGGTCTGGTTGGAGGCCAAGCATTGAGCTGTCAAGCCGTGGCTGGATGTTATATGAAGGTAAGTTCATTCCTTGAAAATTAAGTGACTGGAAACCAGGGTTACCACAATCTCGAAGCCACATTAGTGGAGACGTGAAACCAAGGGCACTTTCGTCTTTTCCACCTACAAAATAAAAATAAGAAAGCTAAGCAGCTAGAAATGGAGAATAAAACATAGAGCGAGCGGTCAAGAGAGAGATATTGGGGCCATATACCACTGGTAAACAACCTGATACTGAGGTCTGTTGCATACATGTTAATGGTGGAACAAATGCTCATTTACTCCTGTTGTCTTCGAAATACCACAAATTAAGTACAAAAATATACTAATATAGAATATAATAGGATACCAAGGAAAGAAGGCAATCCAGGGGGCCAGGGGCGTTTTAGTCGAAGGGCAAAAGGTGAAGGGTACATTGGGAATGTTGTCAGAGGTTCAATTTCCCAAAGGGACACTCTTGGCTGCCTCTCACCAGCCGTTGATTCATCCCATCCAACCTATGTTGAAGAAATAAATATAATAAACATATGTTATTAAGTATACATCCCAAAATGCATACTCAAGAAATTCAAAATAATTTGATAAGAAACAATAGACTATATATTCTAATTATACAAGCATCATAATCTTATCTATTATCATTACGTACTACAAAAGAGTAAGTACCTTAACGGAACGCCAATGTGAGTTGGGCCAACGGACAGGGTCAAGGTCGCTTATCCCTGTAATTGTGCCCATGTATCTACACAAATTTAATAACATGTCTAAGTATAGATATTCTAAAAAATGACATCACCTGTGAATGTATAAATAAAGATGAAGAAACTTTAAAGACATACCGGCGAACACTCGACTCCTCAGTCTCAAAAAGCATCCGAAACCGCATTCCAACAGAGATACGGGTATGGTATACTGCCTTGACATACTTTGCAAGAGGTATCACAAACTCACACGGGCTAGCCCTGTTGGTAATAACTTCAGTATCAATCAAAATAGAAGGTTCACTTATTGTCGAGGCATTACTCAGAAAATAACAAATCTTGGAAATGAATCAGGGGAACATTTTTGTGGCATTAAACTCAACTAAATCATACTTGACGACTCCCGGACACCAACATACATCAGAGTTCATATTCATGTACACCCGTTAGATAGTGTGAGACAAAGGTATGTTCTTTTACTGTTGACAAGTTTGCGCATCAACCTAGCAAGCTCTTCTTTTGGAAAACAAATCTGAAGTGAAGTTGGGAATTGGTTTCACAGTTTTGACGAACTTGTTTAGGTTAAACCCTTTTTTTTTATAATATAGTAACCAAAGATTTTGGATAATAGGGCATTTGTTCTAATGGTTGACAATTGTTGCAAGATATGAAAAATATTGATTCTTTGCAAATAATATGGTATCTTGGCATAATATGTACGAACCAAAGACATAAAAAACAGTGATATCCTTGGTTAGAATGTGGTACCAACCTAGGGTTGTAGAAGATGGTGAACCGACTATTTGTAGCAGCGGCATGAGCTGCAGCAGCAAGTAATCCAATATGCATACTGTCACTTGACAAAACAGAAGAAGGCATCACAGTCTGTGGCCGATTTGCACGCCTAATCCCCAGTAGAAGCTGATTATTGTCATTCCTACGCAAATAAAGGAAAGCATATACATTAGCTAACGGCAATTAAATTCTCATTATCCTCGACAGCCCTTTGTGGGAAAAAATATTCCACACTAAATTATAAAAAACTTCACAGATTTACTATTGCTCCCATGAGAAAAATCATATATCTTCCCCACCCTTTTATTTCAAAAATTAAACCACCGCCCCCCCCCCCCCCCCCCCCACCCAATATGTATTTCCCACAAAATAACGGAACTCCACCTAGAGCACCCTCCAGGGTCCATGGAATCTTTTTTTACGTTCAACACAATATAAAAAAAAAAAAAAAAAAAAAACTCAATGAAGTACTACCAGATAAAAAGCACAGAATCTCCAGCAACAAGTCTTTTTGCACTCACAAACACACTCCAACCAGTTGTCAGGAGGTGCCTCTTTGGCTGACCTGCCTCAAACAATCAAATTTAAGAAGTCAGAAATGTAGTTCTCTATTTTTCAATACAATGTAGTATTATGTTTAGCCAGCAGCAACAACCAGGCAATCAGAAGGTAAATTAAATCTAACCACGAAAGATGTGGCGAAACTTCCACTCATTCCCATGCAAGTCCTTCGCAACAAGCTCTTGTGCTGGTGGCTGTTGAGAAAAATCCTATAAAAACCAAAACAAAATCTAATTAGTTAAAAGAAACTTAGAAAGAGAAAAACACTCCTTGTTGTATGAACCAGGTCTCCAAATATTTTTACGTGTGCTTACAAACATGTAAATGAAATTAACATAACAATAAGCAAATGCACAAATTACCCACCTCCTCATTTCATATTTACTCAAGTTAAAAAAAAGGGATATAAATGAGGTTATGTGTAAAAGAAAAGAAGGACAACAAATAAAAAGAGTGGAGAATTAATCCACATGTTTGTTAGCTGCTGTTTTATAGAGAAACAAAAGTTCAACACAATTGCTAGTGATCTAGGGATATTGATATGTAGACATCCCAACGAAACAAAAATTGTAGAATATGGAATTAAATTTAACATACCAATGGAGGAAAGACCTTTTCAGCTGCTCGTCTTGGTACTGAGAAACCACCATGTGTGCTTGTGTCACTTGCCGTCAACGTTTTACAAAAATAATTTGTTGGTTGTTTGCTCAGCGTGCCTAATTCAGTCGGTAGGTATGGATCCTTGAGCTCTTGCTGATATGAAACAAGAAAATAGATTAAACTTAAACATACAACCGAGTAAATGTAGGCTTCTCCAAATATGAGCAAGCACACAATTGACCCTATTTTTTTTTTAACAAAAGGGCTCCCATTATCCCAGACATTTATTTCTTTTTAGATTCCTCTTGCAGGATTGAACCTGTCTCTCAGTAGAGAGGCGAGGCTCATTACCATTTGTGCTAGGCCTATGATTAACAATTCACCATACAATAATGATTAATATTTGCTACACCCTAATAATTTTTTCCAGTAAGCTCAACTAAGCCCCAACTTATTATTAGTCAAACCTAACAAATATCAAAATGCTGAGAAAATGTTACCGGATTAAGAGGTTGCAATGTCATTTGTGCATAGACCTCGTCAGTCTCTACATCAGCCTACAAAGAGTCAAGCATCATCAATGTTACAGTGATTAGGATGCAAAAATTGAGAGAATCAAGTTTAGTAAATGTCAACATCAAATCACTTACGTGCATAGTGAGATTATGCAATTGACATATGAGCTGAGGTGGCAAGCTAGGATAATTCGGGATTTGTGCATCGATTTCCTTATTTGTAGAAGCAGATACCTTCAGATAACAAACAAACATATTTAAGATCACTTTTAAGTTAACGTCTTCTATTCCTTGCATTCATATGAAAACCAATACAATATGACAAAAGTTTCAAAATAGTATGAACAAAATCTGAAATCATTCTGATGTGCATGTGTCCTATTATTTTTGTTGTCTAATAAACCAAATTGTGGGTTGATGATTAAAAGTTACAAGTATGCATGTTTAATGCAGGTATGGCATGGTATGGTATCAGGTGCACATTGCAAAGCTTTAAGATAATTTTCAGTAAATCTTAAACACTCATTGGAGGCACAATGCTAAACGAATTAAAAGGAAGGTTGCAATTCGCATTTGGAGGTGGTCATCAGACCTACCTATATTATCTCTAGTAATTACTGTGCTCAATTAGACCTGCCCATTTGTGGCACTTCAGTTGTTTCCCAAAAAATAGAAGTTACATGTACCTGTTCACTGTGTCCTTGTGGAAAATATACAACACGGGTCCCGATGGCAGGGAGAGACACAAGGGGCCCAGCACATGCATGCCATAGTTCTGAATTCAGACACTTTGGCTCTTGCTCTCCTAAAATTATTCATAAAAAAAATCATATTAGGAAATAGTCAATTAAGCAAAAAAAAAAAATCATGTTTTAACCCGAACAAAATCTTTACTCATTATACAGAACTTCGTGTTTTAACCCAGCAAATTCTTCAGTCATCATTATACCCTGCTATCCCTTGTAAGCCTCATTTCCCAATTTTTTTCAATCCCTCCCCCCAAGAAAAAGGAAGAAGAAGAAGAAAGAAACAGAGAGAGAGAACTGAGCTTCTGAGTCTTGATATGTCGGTAGAGCAAAGGCATACAAAAAGAAAGGGTAGTTTGGGTATCTTTTAATGAAAATGGTGGATCTGAGGAGGGAGGAGGATAGTTCTTTATATCTCAAAAGACTAGGCCCACTCATGGCATTAACCAATGATTAATTAAACAACACACCACAAGAATAACATGAATGAAAGACATGAAAGTGTTAAGGGTAGTACATGGCATTCCAATATGCTTATTTTGATGTTCAATGGGGAGGAAGAAAGTTGGGAATAAAGGTCTTAATTCCCAAAGTAGATTATTCATTCCGAGTTATAATTTTGGTTGGTACTTGGGATAAAAAAAAGTAATGATATTTGGTGTTCTTTCTTCCTCTAGAATAAAGCTAATTCTTAATCTACACAGAAAGTTTGACTAGAAAACTATCAAATTCTCCTTTATTCCACGAACTAAACAGGTGTTATCTGTCTTGATTCCAACCAATTTCCTCATATATGCATGCATTAAGTTCATAAGAAATCCCAAATATGCACCAACCAAGCGTACTAAGACAAATAATGAAGTTAAATTATAAATGATAACCAACAAATGAAGGATTTGCACTAAACAGTACCGTTCAACAACACTTGTGTGTATCTATAAATAATGGCCATGGTCGGTAAAGAAACAAATCTGAACTACAAAGAAGGCGCGTAACATTTTTATGGATTTATCTCTGCGAGCAAAAAGAATCATTCAATTTCTCTTGTTTTTCCTAATAATTTTTTTTCCCAGTCGACAGTGATTGACAGCATAAATAAAACTATTTGGAAAGAGAAAATATAATAAGAATTACGGACAAAAGCAAGCCCCCAAAAAAAAGCTAAAAGAAAAACTTGCTTCAGTTTTCTCTTGAAATAGACTTAAAATGCAAACTTTCAAGCAAATGACAAAAACCTCACCTTCCTGGGTCTGATTCAAAAGACCTGATGGAGATAGCTTCATATTTTACCACTAAAAAACGAACTTCACATACGCAAAAGCTCAAGTCTGGTTTTACGTCCAATTTCTCAAGCAATTCCTGTGGCTTTGATCACAGTTCTTCCAAAATTGATAGATTATTGGTTCAATCTTTGTCCTAGGATCTTTTTTTCTCTTTACCCGCGCAATAGAACACTTGAAACAATCACGAGGCTTAGTTCATAGGAGTACCAAAACAAAAGCACAGAAAACCCACAAAATAAATATACTTGAAACTTGAAAGTAGCACGATCAGAGCTCAAGGACCCCAATATAGTATATACCGGTCAGATCTCAACTCAGAAATGGTAGTGACAGTTCTCCTATTTCGATTTCTAGCCTCAGCTTCAGCGAAGGAAGCAACTTTTCAGTGGTTCTTTCGGCTGAAAGCAACTCAGGAATTTTTAACAAGTCCGTGTGTGTGCAGCTAACGAAGCGAAGCGAAGCAAAGAGACAGAAGAGAAGAAAGAGAGAAGAACAGTGGCTGAGACATCTTTAGCTACAGTGCTTGTAAATGGTGAGCATGGATAGATATCGGATGTAGGAGTAGGGAGTAGGACTAAAAATGAAATGAGATAGGTCGGTCTGGTCTGGTTAGAGAGAAAGAGAGAGAGAGGAGAGAAGCTTTAGTCTCGGGGTTTTAACCGCACGAGCGTACGAGCGGTGCTCTCTCTCTTTCTCACTCAGTCTCTCTGTTTCTTATTTTTTTTAATTCTTTAAACGGAGTATGTTATTATATATATATATATATTTCTAAAAAGAAAAATGGACAGGGCTGCTAAGGAGCGCACCAAGAAAAAACAAATTTGTTCACCGTTAAAGAAAAAGGTAATAAAATATAAGTTGTTAACCCATTAAAGAAAGTTATACTAGGCAAACAAGCCAGACTATATAGAAAGAAATACTATATGCTAAAATACATAATAATGAAAAAAAAAATGTATTAGCAAAACAGAACATATATACTGAACAAAAGGAAAGTTCTGAGAGAATTTAAAAAAAAAAAAATAGATTAGTATTTTAAAGGAGAATCAATCTAGACCGTCCGATGGATATTAATGATGTGTAGCTCTCATATAAAGCTAGTACGAAACTCTGATTGCTTCTGTTTTAAGTTTTGAGTTCCGTATTTTATAATGATGCGCAGTTCTGTGATGTTATTAAAATCAAGGTGTCCGGTTGATCTAATCTAACTACAACCGTTGGATCTTATACTGAGGGCTTTGCTCCTTTTATGTGATCTAAGATTGAATGGATCACCATTAAAATTTTAAAGTTTAAATTCATGCCCCATGATATGGACATGGACAGCGTTTGAGAATTGGTTTTATCTTATCCGGTTATAGAAATTTTTGCATTCCACCTCTGCAATAATGTAACCATCTAAAATTTTAATATAGAGCATCAACTTTTCATTTAGTAATTAAGATAATAATTTTGGGAGGGCCTAACCTTCCCCCGCCATCCATCCCCCACTTTTCCCCCAACTGAAAATAAGTAGGGGACCACAGTAAACTGTTAATAACCGTTGAAATAAGTAGGGGACACAGTAAACCGTTAATTATTGGGAAATAGAAGGGGACCAAAAATGCCTCCACAGCATTACAGGCGCAGAAGTATTCATTCTTGTAAACTCAAGTATTCATCCATGTAAAGAAAAGTACTCATCTTTGAGAAATAACTATATAAGGAAACATTACCACCCATCTTTGACACGTTTTTAGAGGTGGTTTTTTTTTTGTACGTTCACTCTAACTAATTTTTCCGACGATCTGTGAGGAATTTTTCAAATCTAAAACCACGAAAGTCTTCTACACAATTTTCTCTTTCAAATAAGATCCATGATGACATACTTTCGAGTTGTCCGTTACGCAAGTATTCACACCTCGTACGCAAGTATTCATCTCTCATTGAACAAGTATTCATTCTCGTCGTGTAAGTGTAAAGAGTACATGAAGGTATGGTGGGACCGCACAACCGCGACTTCAGATAAGTAGGGGACCACAGTAATATGCGGAGATAAGTGGTGGAATTAGTAGGGGACGATTTGCGAAAAAGTATTGACACTTAACACGAGTTGTATTCATCCATATAAATAAAAGTACTCATCTTTGAGAAAGAATTATATATGGAAATATTACAACATTAAGAGCATTAATTACGCGGAGATAGTAGGGTACCACAACTGCCGTCCGCTAAAAACAAAAGAAAGCGCGTAATTAAGTGGGGGGACCGCACAACCGCCATCACTAACTACCGTGGGGACCGCATAACCGTCACCGCAAGTGGAAACAACATCAAGTATTCATCTATAATACATGAAGTATTCACTTGTAATACATCAAGTATTCACCCTGATATATTAAGTATTTTTAAAAAAAACTGGACATATCACACCCATCTTTTACAAGTATTCACCCTCGTCATGCAAGTATTCATCTATCATTGAACAAGTATTCACATGTAATACATCAAGTATTCACCCTGATATATCAAGTATTCATCTATCATTGAACAAGTATTCACATGTAATACATCAAGTATTCACCCTGATATATCAAGTATTTTAAAAAAAAACTGGACATATCACACCCATCTTTTACACGTTTTTAGAGGTGGTTTTTTTTTTCTCCGTTCAATCTAACTAATATTTCTAACGATCTGTGAGGAATTTTGCAAATCTAAAACCACGAACGTTTTCTACATAATTTTCTCTTTAAAATGAGATCCATGATGACATACTTTCGAGTTATTCGTTGCACAAGTATTCACCCTCGTCATGCAAGTATTCATCTATCATTGAACAAGTATTCATCCTCGTTGTGTGAGGCGGAGGCAGAGGCGGAGAAGGAGAGGCGGAGGCGGAAAGGGAGAGGCGAAGGCGGGAGAGGCGGGCGGAGGCAGAGGTGGAAGGGGGAGGCGGAGGTGGAAGAGGGAGAGGGAGGGAGAGAGGAAAGAAATAGAAGGAGAAAATCTACTAATTAATTTGTAGGGACCACTAGTTAGTTAAAATTGATTATTATAGTTAGAAAAGGAAGTTAGTTAGTTGGGGAAAAAATGGGGGAAGGAATCAAGGGGTAACATATAATTACCCAATAATTTTTGTGTGTGAAAAATCACATATTCAGAACTTAAGTAAACACATATCTATCTATAAAGAAAGCAATACGGTCATTTTTGGGCGTGTGTGTCTATTTAACAGTCATTTTAAATTTTATTGTAACGTTTACATATATATAGTTTGCTATTATGACAAGTTAGAACGAGTATCTTCTAAGATATGATAAAATATATATTAATTTTTTTTTTAGATTCGTGCCAATTAAAACCGACGACCCAAATTTCATTCTACACGGTCATGTATTGCACTGGATCTGAATTCCAGCTATAATTGTAAATTACCAAAATTCCAGACATAATTTGCTAACTTATTTTAGAACATAGACATATTAATCCAAAAAATTGTGTTTTGGTTAAAGGATATTTGACAAATTTTTCCAAATTTGAATCCAACCCGTCCAATTTGTATTAAGCTACACGCAAATTATTTAGAACTTAGTAAATCTAAACAGTCCCCGTAAATTGTAACACTGATCAAACAGTTTAAATCTGACTTTTAATAAAACTTTGTCTTCAAAGTCCTTCAGACCAAAACCCCTCCCTCCTTTAAACAAGTCCACATCCCCTCAGACTCAGATACCTGAAGGAGTACAATACTCTCTCCGCTACACTTGAAAACAAAAACAAAAAAACAAAACAAAAAGAGAGATTTGGTATAATTAGACAAACACTAACACTAGTTTATATGTTGACCAAGAACCTCCAAACGGCTCCTCCAACTATAAAAAAAGTTTCTCCACGAGAAATAACAAAAGGAAACATATTATTTTCCTCCACTATCATTGAGAAAACAAGGACCACATTGACTCGGAGTCCCTTGCACCCTTTTTCTAATTTTCTCTCTCTAAGCATTGAAATTAAATATCTCTTTGGTTCACTTGTTTTCAAATGCACCTCTGTGACTCTTTCTCTACGAACAATTAGATACGCTCTACCAAACATCATCTTTTGACCATGGAAACAACAAAATGAAATCTCAAATGGTGATTCTTTTTTCCCCTAGATAAGACTCCGTTTTTTTTGGTTACCACGAAAAAAATAAAAATTAAATGATTACCACCCGGTGGGGTTATTTCAAAACTTACCACCCACGCGTACCCAGTTCGCGCACCAAATTGGACAGTGCGCGTACTGGGCAGGCGCACCGCGGTAAAAGTGATCCGGTGACCCGGTGCGCGTACTGGGCAGACGCACCGGGTAAAAGTGACCCGGTAAATCCGGTGCACGGACTGGGTAGGCGGACAGCGGTAAAAGTAATATTTAACACCCCGCGCACCGGATCGCTTCTCAACCAGGCAGAAATTCCTCTCCGCACAGTAGAAAGGTAATTTTCTTTTTTTTTATATTTTTTAATTATTTTTATATTGGTTAGTTAAGTAATAGGGGTTTAAATTGGCCAACATTGAGTAGAATTGTATTAAATAGTTCAAATGGTACAAAAAATTAGTAACATGGTAAATAAACAATATTTTGTTCTATTGAAGACTAAATTATGTTAGAGTTGAATATAAATGCACCGAATTGATCCAAAATTGTACCAATGCTACTTGTCTCGTATCCACCTGTCCACTCTTCAGAAGCTACACATGACGTTATTTTCGGTCCTGGGGCCGATCAGGGACCATCTGAGGAGTATAGATTTGGGGAGATACAAGAGGAGGCCCCACCACAGCCACCATGAGAGTATGAGCCCTTGGCACAGAGAGGAGCGGCGGGGTAAGAGAGTTAGGAGAGATAGGGTGCCGTACACACCACCGAGTAGGTAGAGAGGGACGGGGTATTCTGGACTGTTATTTAGTTATTTGTTGTGACAGATTTTTATTTGAATATTAGTCTCCTACAATTTGATATTTTGTTTTTGTTCTACTTTTACCGTATGTTTTATTATTATCTACTGTATCATTCCAATAAAATATTGACCGTAAATAACACAAATAAATTCAACACAACTAAAGTCAAATACAAGCGAATTAATATATTCAATTATTGATAAAATCAAATACAACATTAAAAAAAAAAACCAAAAATCGCCATGGGCTTGGTGCGCCTGCCCAGTACGCACACCCCTCGGTGCGCCTTCCCAGTATGCGCACCGGGTCGATTGGGTCGGTACGCCTTCCCAGTACGCGCACCGTCCAATTTGGTGCGCGGACTGGGTACGCGTGGGTGGTAAGTTTTGAAATAAGGCCACAGGGGTGGTATTCATTTAATTTTTATTTTTTTTCGTGGTAACTAAAAAAAACGGGATAAGACTTAACATAAATATAAACATGACAAAAAGAAGCATAATTTGAAAGAAAAAAAAAAAATTGAGCCAACTCTGAATTCATGTGGCTCCGCCACTAATCTATTCGTTCCTGATTAGTATTATCGTACCGGATTTGAACATTAATTATTTCAAGTGGGCTCTTATTTAAGTCATGTCATGCTTTTATATATATGAGCTTAATTAATTGTGACAAAAAAGTGGAACATAACTTTCAAGGATAATCAGCAAGTGTGTGATTTGGAAAAGATAAGATAAACATGCTACACAGCTACAGGCAAGACATGACATTGCAAAATTGAAAAGCACAATCACAAAAAGATACAGATCAAATTAAATTTATATCGACTATTAGAAACTTGCATGTATTAAAAGCAAATCAAGGGCCAGCCACACCCTTATTTAGATTTGCATTATCAAGTGATTATGCGCTGCATAAAGTCAAAATTATTATGTTAAAATTGGTGGTTTGGCTTGCTATGCGCAAAGCCGGGGCTATTGATTTCACACTGTAATCAGATCAATAATTTCAAATTCATAACTTTTTTTATACGGTTTAATTGCATGAGAAATACAAGGCTGCTTTCCATCAGTGGCTAAATCATTCAAGAAAGTTCAGTGAAAGAAAGGAGAAAACTGAATAGCGTTAGATTAGATATGTACAGGAGATTAGGGACACAACTTTTGATTATGTGTAGAAATTCACGCTAATATACATTTCCATGTGTTTATTTGATGGGGACATGATCATTGGCGGACCCAAAGAAAGTCAGGGTAAGCAAGTGCCTACTTCTGAATTTGAATTTTTTTTAGATTCAGCGGTATTTTATATTTGTGTCTACTTTTAGATAGAAGTTATGTCTATCCCTGGACTTAATTCACAGTCTAGTAGAAGAAAGTCAGCTCAGACTGATTCGCGTAAAAGAAAGAAAGAGACGCGGTCCGATTTGCTACTCCACTCAGAAAAATTGTTAATTCGCCAAGAGAAAAAGACGTCCGCTACTAGAGATCTAAATATGTACCGTGCCGTGACTAGTCACGTTATGACTTGAATCACGTGTCGTGTTTTGACCGAGTCAGATTTATACATGTCGTGCCGTGATCAAATTTGGAAGGATGGTCAGGGCACGTGAATGGTCACAACACAAAACATTAGTCATGCCGTGACCGGTCATGTTTGGTCATGTTTAACTATTTGTTTTATAATTTAGGCTAGTTTATTCAAAATTCACCATTCAATCAAGATCTAACGATACTGGATCAAATTAATACATAACATAACAAAATGGCAGAAAACATATTAGAAATTTTAATTTTTAATCTAGATCATTATATTAAATATTTTGAATGGCAGAACCATAAAATTGAATATGCACTAAAAATTATCGCTTCGTTTTTCTATACCCTTCAATTTATCTTATTTCGCCCTCTACTATTAGGCACTTTTGTTATTAGCCTCTGAATTCTTCAAAACACATTTTCTTAATTAATTTTTTTAGTAAAGATTAGAGGTCAAGCCACTCAACTATTTAATATTCACAAATGATTGTTCTTTCTGGATTTCAAACTTGCAATCTCCCACACGGAATACATTAATTGTCTTTACCACTAGACCAAAGGCTGGTTCTCACATTTTCTTAATTATTTACCCTTCAAATTGACCACATGATGTTAATAATGTTTTATATCTTGTAGAAACCTATTGTTAGTTGTAGATTTAACAAAAAAAATGACAAAAATGCCCTCCCCTGCTGTCTTTCATTTTTGTTCCTTCTCTTTTTACCATAAATTATTTTTTCTGTCTTAATAAATAATTAAATATTCTAGGAAGACATTTATTTTATAATCCGGAATACAATTATAAAGTTGAAAGTAGGAGAAATTCCTAAAGAAATATTTTTTCCTTCCACCTCCCAAATGTGAATATTGAATTTGAAAATGTAATATTTTCTTTAAGAGTAACGATATTTATATATATAAGTAGGACAGACATAGTTTTAAAAAAAATAAGAATTTTTGAGGAAAAAAAAATAAGAACCGCACTCTTAATTATCTAAATTCAACAACAATTTGAAGAATCTAGAAAGAAAAAAAAAATAAAGTCAAAATTTTCATATTTTTATGTGCAAGGTAAGGTGCATATAGAGACAAACTTTCTCGTTCAAAGATTAAGATTGACTGTGACTGACTAAACCTCGATATTAATATATAAAGATAGGCGAATAAATTAAGATACATCAATTATTTATTAATATTTCTCAGGTGTTTTCCAAATAAACTAAATAAAGAAATACGTATTATTCCTTTCTAGACCTTCTCTACGTCTCTTTCTACGAAAAAAAAATACATCGTTTTCTCGTACATGTCTACATTTGTAGCTTTTCAATACATGACCCTCTTTGGAATGTGAGAAATAATTTGCCTATCATTATTAAATTAGTCAACTAGGTTGTGTGCACATAAATGTTACCAATTGGAATTTCCTTGGTATTTTCTATTTTGTTTTGTATTATTTTATCTTAAAAATGCACCAGACAATAAGCTAACTATCACTGTAGGGGTGTCAACAGGTGGTCTGAAAGAATTTTCATACCCGTATTTGTTAAGTTAACGATTTTTTATCCTTATCAGTATCTAATAAGATAAAAGAAAAAAAATCTTATCATATGATTCGGGTCGGATAAACGGATAAAAAAAGTACCATAGTTGTGTTAGTAAGAATTTAAGCTTACTAAAATAATTTATTATTAAACGTTTTAATTTTATATATGAGGAGATTGAAATTAAAAAATTAAAATGTTATTCCACGTTTTATTTTATTTTATACGAGAAGTATGAAAATTTAAAATTTTAAAATGCAAATGTTTAATTGGTTTGTCGTGCAGATATTGATCAATGAATTAAATTTGTTATTTGAAATCAATCCAATGATTTATATAATTCATCAATCGTAGCATAATTATAATGATTTTACCTATGAAATTATTTGAAGCAGTTCATATTGTACCAAAGAAATCTATATACGAGCAACATTTGATTTCTTTTAAATTATACAGATATAAATAAATATGCACCCACTAATATTATATTATTAATATGATTTATGTATAAAAATCAACTACTTGTGGCACTAATGCAGAATTCATATGTTTTGACAAGTTTCTATTAAAAACGAATTCATATTAATTTAAATTATCTATATTTGTCAGCTATCTTGCTACATATTTCCTTATAACTTCCAGATATCATACTATATATATAATCTACAAATAATTCAAAATTAATTATTCTTTGACGACTCTCAAATCTATATATTCTTCCGAAATTTTTAAATATAGCACAGTTGAAAAAAAAAAATATACCAAAACGGCACATTTTGGTCAGAATTCCAAATTTAGCACGGCCGCAGATCGGCTGAGCGGCCCCATTTCCTGGGGACCGCAGATCCGCTGAGCGGCCCCCTGGAGGCCTATATAAGGGGGCCGCTGGTTTCAGATTTTGTATTGATCGAAGAAGTCTAAGTCCCTTCGTACTCGGGTAAGTTTTCTCTTTTTCTATTCTTGTTTAATTTTTTAGTTTAGGGTAGTAATTAGGTGTAGGATTTAGGTTTAGGAGTAGGGTTTAGGAGTAGGGTTTAGGATTAGGGTGTAGGATTAATTAATTTAGGGTTAATAATTAGAATTGTACCAAATTTAAATTGTGCCACCAATAAAATTAAAATAGACATGTACCAAAAATTAAATAGGTATATTTTACCAAAATCAATTGTTTTAGCACCAATACTTAACTAGATTTGTACCAAAAATTAAATAGGTATAATTTACCAAAATCAATTGTTTTACCACCAATACTTAACTAGATTTGTACCAAAAATATGTATATTTTACCAAAATCAATTGTTTTAGTTAACTAGTCTTGTACCAAAATTTAATTAGGTTTATTTTATCAAAATTAAATGTTTGAGCAAACATCCAACATTAAACTAGACTTGTACCAAAATTTAATTAGGTTTATTTTAAATACAGCATGGCATCTGGTAGAGATATACCGTCTACACAGACTACTGTTTTTGGTCCTGGAGTACAGCAGACATCCGAGATTGAGGAGGTTCGTCATGAGCCGGTCCAGTCTGCAGATGTCCAGGCGGAGGACTCCACAGACACTACAGACTCAGGAGATACAGATGAGACGCCACTCTCCAGGCGGGGTCGAGGGTTCAGAAAGAAGAAGCAGAGGCAGATGTATGATTTGTATACTATGTCAGATACTGGACTTATTTGTTATATTATGCCTCTTATTTTTTTTGTTATTTTGTTATTTGTTTTGGTTATTTATTTATTTTGTTCATTATATCACTATCTCCTCGTACAAAAATAAAAATTTGAACCACACGACATATATAAAATATTTCAAATGAACCACGTTTCTAAAATAACTTGCGACAAAATAGATAAATTAAAACAACATTACAATAACTAAAACACAAATACAATTATTTTTATCACACAATAACCAAAAAACACATATTTCATAATAAAAAATAAAAAAAAACTGGGGCCGCTCAGCTGATCTGCGGCCGTGCTAAATTTGGAATTCTGGCCAAAATGTGCCGTTTTGGTATATTTTTTTTCTAACTGTGCTATATTTAAAAATTTCGGTATATTCTTTGAGGTTTGAATTTGACCCCAGCAACCAAATTACGGGTAAGATAAATATTGAATGAGAGGGTTAAAATGCCTCATCTTGCCTCATTAATTTCCTTTGTCTTCATTTTGAAAGTTCAAACAGTCGATCTGAACAGCTCAACATGATCTACTTATTAAAATATGTTTGAAGACTAAATTTTTTATATTTTTGAAAAAAAATTTACTACTATTTTAGATATGTACAAAATAATTGTTTGTGGACCACCCAAAAACAATAATTTTGTGTCTATCTAAAAAATAGTAAAATACTTCCCAAAAATATAAAATTTGGTCTCCATGCATATTTTAATATGCAAGTCATGTTGAGGGGCTCAGATCGATTATTTAAACTTTAAAAACAGAAATAATTAAAGAATGTGGGACACGATAAAGCATGAAAAACATGAAGCATTTTGAACCCTCCTGATATCTCATTAACTAAAAAGTATCTCCATAAACTTTTTTCACAAAAATTAGAATAAACTATTGCAGATTTGTTATATTGTCTATTTCACCTTAGCAAAATTGTTGACAGTTATTACTTATTTTGTGGCTATCTAAAAGAAGTATTTTTTAGCGTTGAACAACTAATTTGGAAGACTTAGAGAGAAATCATGTAAACTTTGCGACTGGTGTACATATTTATTTATAACCTCTCTTTGAAAATAAATAAATTTGGAAGGACCACTTAATTTATAAGTTATAACATAACCCTAGTTGGTAGTATTGTATTAGAATTAGATGTCCCTCTCAATCTGCACCACTTTGGGAAAAGGGGCACCCCACCCCTTTGCGGAAAACTCACAAAGGGGCACGCAAATTTTTGGTGCCTTTTTTTAATTGTGATAAGACCAATGTAATTTAGAAATTAAAGTACTTGGTTCGAACTTGGAATTTGTTTTTGAGGCCATATATTAATTATTTGGTGTTTTGTTTGATGTTCTTAGCTATATTAATCGAGTATCTGGTAATACTTGAACATAATTAATAATTAAATTTCTGATTCCGCTTCTGATTTCCACGACTAAGAAAGGCACCATGTTATATTAAAAGTAAGCAAAGAATAAGATTGAATATATATGAGCTAGCTAGCTGCTACTTACAAATACGGCAGAATTAATGTGGTTAATTAATGTGCTATTGGATCTACAAACCTAAATAAATTAAGTTTTTATTCAATTTGGCACGCCTAAGGAAAGGTTGATGTGATGGTAACGAAAGGAGGGAGAGCAGAGAGCTAGAACTCAAAAAGAGAAAGCAAATTAATATAGGCAATGAATTAGCATCTCCGTGCATCTCTGTGGGGGCTAAGATATCATTTTACAAGTACCCATATAAACGACCAGGCCTTTTCTTTTCTTTTCTTTTCTTTCTTTTTTGAGAGAAATGATGATCTAACGTTGTCAATTTCAATATTCATAATATTTTTATTCGGATTTTGAACATGTTACTTAGGACATTGTCTTTTGCCACTAAATCGAATGTTGGTTTTTTAAATGATCTAAGACTTAGTTAGGACTACACAATGTTCGTGACTCGTATCTCCTTTAGGATCAGCTTGGGTTCAACTCGCTAACAACTTGAGTTGAAACTTGTTAGCTGTATGCAATATTCTAATACTTTGTTTGACTATATTTGTAAAACATACACTAATTGAATTTAAACTTTTACACGATTAGTGAGTTTGCAGGTTCAAAACTTGGATTACATGATCTATTGTGAAAGAACCAAAGATAGGTTCAGAGCTTTAATTTCAAGATTTATAATGAAGAACCAAGATTCATGAAGTGTTGAATTACAATATTCTTTTGATGAACCTAAGAAGTCAACAAAACTTTACGAAACTATAGATTTCTGTAATAATCAATTAGTTAAGTAAAGTATATTTGAGATTTGTTGATTTCTGGAGCATCCGCCTTGACCGAAACAAATATATGGAACCAATTTATAATGATAAGTCAGAAAGTTCCAATTTGATTTCGTGCAAGAGGGATGACATCCGTATATTTGCTTATCAAGTTGTGTGAGACAAATTGTACTAACCATTCTAAACGGACATAAACGTTTAGAACGGTTAATATTAATTTGAATTATTTTGCGGAAATTCTAACTTCAATATCCGTACAGTCCAACCTAACGTGTTTCTTCCCGTTAGAATGGATCTAGCAAATCTGAACTTTCTCACTATATAAAAAGTTATCATCACTTCGGATTTGCTAAGCTAGCTGTCTCTCACATTTGAAAACGTATTTATTGTGCAATACTTGATAGTTTCCATTATTGTGCAACTCGTGAGTCAACTAAGTCAGTATAATTTCGTAATTTGTGCAATACATGAGTTGTGGACTTTTTTGATAATTTCGTAATTTGTGGACTTGTTTTTATAATTTTTTAGATAATATTATAAGTTGTGGAGTGTTTTGGTAATTTGTAGACTTTTTATTATGTGTTGTGGATTGTCATATAGTATTGTAGATTCTTTATTTTGGACTCTTACTTTGTTTCAGAATCAAAATCATTAATTTCAACAATTTGACTTACGAACTACGAGTTGACTTGAGTTCCTCGCAAGTTGTTTCAACTTGGTTCTGTATGAACAACTCGAGTTGACTCAATTCATAAGTTGAATCCAAGTTGCTCTCAACTCGGCTCAATAAAAGCCCTAGACTTAATACGTCTTAATTATGTCTTGATTGTCACTTGGAATGAATGCTCGAACATAGTTAATTACCTTATAATTTTTTTAATTGAATTTTATTAAAACGTTAAATATAAATTGTTAAATTTTTTAAGTTATTTACTTGTATCAAATTATTTTTCGCGTGTACCATATAAATATTGTATAGATATATTTTAAATGTTAGATTTTCAAAATCATAAAGTTACTGCAATTTGATTTTTCTTTGTATCCATTCGTTTTCTCTGCATATTTTTGGACCCCCCCTCCAAAATAATCGATAAAATAATTTTGAAAGGTTGTTTTCTGTCTACAGAGAGAGAAAGGGAGACTTCAATTAATCACCATTGATTTTCACCCGATTTGAAATGAAAAATGACAGTTTCCACACAAATATTCGACCTTTTTTACAACATTCGATTTGAAATACAAAACGGCAGTTTCCACACAAATGCTCGACTTTTTTTTTTTTTTTTTTATATCATTGAGTTGTGAAATCACGAACAAGTTGAACTTCTCTCTGAAAACTATAGATGTTTTATACAAGAACAAGTTTGCCAACTGTAAAAAAAAGGGGGTTATTTCTTAGAGAGAAATTTACATCCGATGAGTTTCTCTGCCGTCAAATTCATTTAAGATTCGTGCGCGCTAGATTGGCACAAATTTTAAAACAAAATTGCACAGATATTGAGAAAAAATATACGAATTTTAAAGGAGATCGGATGGTAGAGGAATCCATCAGAAAATTCAGAACGTCGGACGCAACCTGTTCTCTATTTCTTAACCATTAGTTGATTTCATCAATTTTCTCTCAATTTTCTTGCAAATAAAAACAGTAAAATGAAATCTTTTTATTTTTTTTATTTTGAATTTTTGGCCCCTAGGAAAATTGAACCCATTTTTGTAATGATGGCAATATATAAATGATGCACAAGTTTTGGTCCTTACCGAAAGCAGTAGAATGAATATGAGATGTTTAGAAAGTATACTATATATTACTAGGCCTTAAACTCCTAATATCATCATCAATTATATCTATAGCCAAACGCAAACCCTAGGCGTGGTAGTTATTGACCAATTCAATTATATATCCGACTTGTTTGTATCTATGTGAATAAAAATGGCAGTAATGAAGCAAGTCTAGATAAGATATTCAAAGCATTTTAATTCGTTTGCAAAACTGTTTGTCCGATCGAATATTTATTGTTTAGAGATTCGTGCATAATCATCTAATTACTTTTTTTAAAGAAAATAATATTTCTTATCTTTAAATATTCATACAAGATATTTATTCATATTTCAAATTAGCAACCTCTCTCATGATACAAAAAAGTATATAAATGAATATCTAGTTTGAATGGATCTAATATGTTAGTACATTTAGAGAATAATATGGCTCGTTGAGCTAATTTTAATTATGGACTCACTGTCAAAAGTCACTAAAAATTAAAAAAAAAAAAAAAAAAAAAACACACAATCCAAGCTGGTTCGAATCGACCCGCTGGTACCCGCTCCAATAAGGCGATAACAGATCATCAAATTACCTAACTAATAAAAGTCCATGAGGCAGCACACTCTATGATTAGCAGAGAACTAGACAGTAGAGAGGGATCTAGCATTCTCGCTAGCTCCTTGCAACCTCATCAAAACCAGCTACAATTAAAAGGAAAATTAATCTCACACATGCAAAAGAACCATCGAATATAGTGACCATGAGGGAAACTCTTGACCTAATCCCTCCCCCACTCCTTTCATCAACAAATCAACCTCTCCAATTTTAATACAAATGGAGAAATTCATAAATCAATTCATAAATAGGTATATATATATGTTGCCTCTAATGATCACTTTAGAATTTGTAAACATGAAACAATTGTGAGTGAGTTCCATTACTAAATTAATTTTACATATAACAACTTAGCTCTGCACATTATGCTGAGGATTTGGAACGGAATGGATGCGTCCAGTGGATTGAATTGGAGAGGAATAGGGTCTGGCCCCTAATTGACGTCCTTGGCAATGGCAATGAGAGCATAGGTGATTAGGTGGTCACACCAAAGGAAAAATGCATGTGGAGGCTATATAATATATATATATATGCATTGACGTGACAACAATTTCAATTAGAATTTGAAGGTAAAAAAGCGCAAAGAGGGTTTTCATGTGATGCGTCAAAAGTAGTTGAAAGAAAGAGAAAAACGAATGTAAAGAGAATGAATGATGCTTCGTTATCTCATTTTTTTTAGTATGATAATATGAAAACGGGAAATAAGAGAAAGTGACTAAATTGTATACGTATAATATCAAAAAAGATAATAACTGTAATTAATATATTATTTTAAAATATATGAATTACTAATTTAAAATATATTAAATGCTGTATATATTTATCTCAACATTACAATAAATTTTATTTAATTACTTTTTTGATATAGAAAGGTAAAGGTCTAGCTTATCAAATTTCATTTAATGTCCACAAAGGACCTTCAGTCGGATTTCGAATCCACGACCTTCTATACAGAGGGCGTTGATATTTGTCACTAGACTAAAGACTTAGTTCTTCATTTTATCTAATTATATAAACAACTAAAAATTATTGTATATAATTTAATATTCATTAATTATCCTATAAAGTATTAGGTACAAAATAGGTCTTACCACATCCTCATCCGGTAATTTTTTTTTTGTTATCGGTATTTTTACATGATAAATCCATTAAAAAAAATCTTACTCATAATTATCTTACTGACTACATACATGTATATCATATCTGTAAACAATTTTATTAACATTCCTAACTCGAATTACAAAGAAAAAATAAAATTTATTAACTATATTTTTAAACGATCAATCAGAGGTATGAAGTAAATAAAGTAACCCAATTATTTAAGTACGATCTATCGTATATCTTGCCTGTAATAAATAATATTTTTTTAAGACATACTTTACCATTCATTGAACTTTTGATTTTTTTAATGAATGGTCTTCCCTTGATGCATAACTAATATAAACTTAAATTAAATACAAAATTTGATAAGTAGGTTATCTATATGTTTGAAAGTCCACCCATAAACTTTTTTTCAATTTGAAGTTTTCATAAGTTGATTTAAAAGAGACTGAAAACTGTTGAATAATTTCATTGGCAAAAAATTTGACCCCTTGAAAATATTTGTGAAGTTGAAACCACGTGTAATCCAAATCTCTCATGCCGCATTGACGCAGAATCTTTACAAAAAGTTTCAAATTTTGGTAGTTTCTTTCTTGGAACATGACAAAATAATACTCACACGTGTGAATTAAGAACTTATGCCCTTCCTTACACATGTATACAACTAGGAGCGGATCCAAGATTTTCGTCGGAGGGGCAAAAAAAAAACTTAATTTCTTTCCGGGAGAGGCAAAGTCGATCGGAATCGCTAAATTTCCACTAAAACTCAAAATCCAGGGGGTAGCTCACTATAACAAAATCGGTCTTCAGCGACCGATTCTGTCGCCGGTCGCTGAAGACCAAAAAAAAAACCCGAAAAAAAAAATTGTAGATGTTCTGGCGACGAACCCTTCTGCGACCGGCGCTTTAACCTTCTGTGACAGATTTGGCCGGTCGCAGAAGGGTGACCCCTAAAAATCCCCGCGCCAAAATCCTTTCGATCTTCTCTCTGCCAAAAAATTTCCGCCGCTAGGTTTGCCAAAAAAAAAAAGCGACCCTGCCGCCCGACCCCTGGCCACCCCTCTCCGCTCCCCCTCTCTCTCTGCCACCCCTGGACACCGCGGCTGTCACCCGACCCCCGGCCACTGCCGCCCTTGATGCGGTTTGCTCTTCACCCGGTAACTTTGACCCTCTTTGTTTTGGTTTTGCCTTGTGGCTTGCAGCTGTTGCCTTGATCTGTGGCCTTCGTGCCTTTTTGCCTTGCTGGTGGCCTTTGTGCCTTCTTGGTTTGACCTGTGGCCTTCGTGCCCTTTTGCCGATTTTTGCTCTGATCTGTGTATGGTAAGAGCAAGAAAGAAGACTTAAGTCCATCAATTAACAAGTCTTTACATCTGTGCATATGTACAAAGTTTCCTTGATTCATTTTGGGGCAGATCGGTTTGGAATGAAGATTTGGCAAAGATTAGAACAGTGTACTAACAATGATAACATAATCAGTTCCAACAGTCCAACAGTGTAACGAAGACTGTGTTAGGACCATATATTGTTAGATTAGTAAGTGATGTAATTACATATTAGTTTGCCTGTTGCATTGGCTGTATATATATATAGACATAGTAAACGCTTTGGTGGTACAATCAATCAATCAAGATTAGTAACTTCTTACTGTTTCGGAAGCACAACCTTAATTAGGTTATTTATAAGACTCACCTCGGACTATGCAACTCAATTAATTAGTTCAATTTTCCCTTTGTCTAATTACTTTTTTGATAGCATATTTATACTAAAATTTGCTAAATTACTTCAAATTATGTTAATTTATGTTGATTTACACTAAATTACTTGAAATTACAATAATTATGTAGAATTATGCTAAAATACAGTAAATTACGTATGAATAGAGCCAATTTTGTGCCATCTTTCATAAATAAATAAAAATAGTAAAAAAATTCCAAAAAATAATAAAAATTGATATTCTACAAGTTCATTATATAACTAATTTACTGAGGTACGTAAATTGAAAAATAGAAATGAAAATATTATTCGGAAACTTCAACTGAAGTTTTGAGACTCTTTCCTTTGTTTTTTGGCGATTTTGAATTTAGAAATCTGGCAAAGCTTGTTCAGACGCATGCGCATTTTTGCAAGCTTTCCGAAAAGTGGTCATTTGCTGAAATCGGACACTCGAGCGCTGTTTTATGACCGTTTGAAGTTTCGTCGTCGTTTTTCGCCTTCTCAATGAAGATATCATCTCTATTCATACGTAATTTACCGTAATTTAATGGTTGTTATAAATGAACAGAACAGAATGGGTTTAATGGTTGTTATATTTGTTTGGTACATTTTATACCAATTGGGGAAAAGAAAAATAACAGCAAAAAAACCAAAAAAAAAAAACCTTCTGCGACCGATTGTTGGATCATCAGCGACCGCCATATCGGTCTCTGATGGGCTTCTTGCCACATCGACATATACCATCAGAGACCGATCTCATCGGTAGCTAAAGAGTCATCTGCGACCGATGACGTCAGCGGAAGGGCATCAGCGACGGAGCCATCTGCGACCGATACCATTCATCTGCGACCGGCGAAATTACTTTCTGCGACCGATTTGGCCGGTCACAGATGAGTCTGAATGCTGTAGTGGCTGCCCCCCCCCCCCCCCCCCCCCCCGATACACTTGGGTCCGCCCCTGTATACAACTATAATTCACAAAATATAGAAAAAATTCATTCCTGATATTTGAATAAACAGATTATAACTTTTACAATAGTCCTTAGTACCACTTGATAAAAATAAAAATAAATGTCCTTAATAGTTTGTTAATAAAAAATTATACGAGTTACCGTTAAAAAAATCTCCAATTTTCATACCTATTTAATAAATAAATAAATAATTCAACAGATGATTTAATCTATTAATATAGCTATATTAACTTCACACAGTGCACGATCAATGGAGACAAGATTAAAAAAAAAAGGATACAATTGTTGCGCTACGTAAAGCTAATAACTTTGTCAATATTTTTACCATGCACCTAAAGTTGCCGGAGGCAAAATTAAAGTCGAAGCAATTAATTAACTCCATGAATTTTAAATCATTTATTTCACAGGAAGCCAAGAAAATAATATCAAGTTTCTATAGCATCAATGGAGAGCAGCTGCAATAATTGTTCATAAGAAACAGGAAATACAATTGATATTGCTCTACTTGTTTTGAAATCCTTAATTAGCACTATTAATAAATAGTATGGATAGCAACATTTTGTTAAGGTTAACAAATTAAGTATGATAAATATATATATGTGGTAACCTACTAACCTTGAAATTAATTTAGCAGTAAGTAGCAGATACTAATGAAGGTAGGTTATTTATGACTAATCATGCAGCATATATAATTAAGACAAAAGAATGCTCAGTGATAGAATCCAGTGACAATCGCATTCCATTTCATTCCATTCCAAATCTTGTCTTTGTTTTTGTATAATGAGATATGAGTCTAATCTTGGGTTATATATTAATTAATTCTTGGGACCACAGCTAGTACAGTTAATGAAAAGGATTGGCATGAAGAACAAAACTAGATAAATACCAAAAAGATCAGGTAGGTTTGATAGATCGATGCAATCTCCAGCTTTAGCCTTTTGCAATATTTTTTTGTGGCATTTTGTGTGTCATAAAACATTTTCTACACAATTTTGAACCTATTGCTAGCTTCAAAGAACAATATTCAAATAAAGTGTTGTTAACTTGTAATATGAAAATATATTTCAGTAATGAAATGGGCTAATAGCCTCTTTTAAAAAAAAAAAAAAAAAAAACTTGTAATATGAAAAAGGTGCTTCCAGAACAGCACAAACTTAAATGGTGCATAACCTTTTGTTACATAGTTTTTTAGTTGAAAATATTTATTAATATTCGTACTTTATTGCTTAGTCATATTAAAGTGCAGTAGAAAATCATAATATTTTTTTTTTTGAAAGAATAATAAAAGATGTCAGAACAACCAGTGTACATCACATACTATCAGTCTATGTCTATTAAAGTTGTTGTGCATTAAATATTTCCCCTCTTTTGTTGGAACCAGAATAAATAAAAGGGTCTTCCTTCATATCCACCATTTAATAGTATATACAGTTTGTCAGACTAACAACATATTTCTTCAAATACATTTCTCAGTAGATTGCACCAATATATGCCACAGAAGATCCAAACACTTCAATATAATGATAAGCATCAAGGCACTTAAATTAATACCTAAACCTAAAGATGCAAACCTACCAAGTAAAATCTATTAGAGAGGGACAGAGATTATGATTAGTGATGAATCAATGTCCCTTGGAGCCCTTTCTTTTTTAAACAATTATTACAGGGCAAAGTTCATGCTTTAAAAGCAAGTTCAAGCCATGTGTTTTTGACTAATTGTTTGTGGGGAAAGGGAACAAATGTTAATTATGCTTCCTATTCTCATCCTTTGATCACATCTAAGGAGGCAAAAGGGAAAAATATTCTCTGCCCATTACAATTTGATTTTGTGAATTGTACCGTTTTGATTGTTTAAGAGTTTATGGCCTTGTGTCATTATGAGTCCAGCCTCTTTGTACCCTGTGTGGCTATATCGGTAATTTGATCATATTTGATTGCTACTTCAATTTAAAGAGAATTAAATTACTTAATCTATCTTATTTTATATGTTTTATATCTTGTTTGACAATTTAAGTCATTATCTTAAATTAATCCGCTATGAGGAAGAAAAAATTGGAAAATGAATCACAAGTCTTACATGCAGAGTAAATGCGGATTAACTTAATCCATCAAAAGAAGTGGTTTAGCTTATTCGTTGTAACTCCGTCATATTTCTATTTTACACCTCGTTTACCAGCTTAAGTGTGGAATAAGAGATTTACTCCACAGTCAAATAAGATTTTTATATCCAAATCATGGTAATTTACAATTTAGCATTCACTCCACATATTTGACTCCAGGACTTCGATTAAATTTAATTACTTTTGAAGAAGCTCCACAAAAAGTGCCAACACTCTTACAAAAATCAGACATTAATTTAAGAAAAAAAAACATATTTAGTTTCTCCTGCTAGATTTTCTACAGGATTTGAAAATTATGATCTGATTTGAATATCGGTCCGATTTAATCAAATTCGAATTGATTCGATAATTTTGATTTTGTCAAATTAATCTAAACTGTTGAGAGGACTTCAAATAAACAACCTGAAATTTTTAAAAATAATATGAAGTTGGGGTGACATGTAGTTTGAATTAAATGATCTGAATCCAAGTCGATCCAAATTTAAAATAACTCAGACCCGAAGCAATTTAAACGTGTAGTTTGAACCAAATTCAAGATGACCACAATCTGACATTGCTCAATCTGAACCCTGCCTAATTAATCGAATCAACTGTCACCTCTACTTTTTGCATAGAGAACTGTAAATTATTTTTTCTTTTAAGTAAATGGAAATGATCCCTTTCAGTAAAAATTCAGCAAATATCTTTTTAGCCTCAAAGTTGTATTGATTTCATTTTTTAACTGATTGTGAAAAATTTCAGGAATATTGTTAATTTTGTAGCCATAATTTTTTATTTAATTATTGCATGGTGATTCTTTGACAATTAAGTAACTTTATGGTATTTACTATTTACATTCATAAAAATAACATATGATTTTGGAATTCCAACAATTAAAATTTAATCTATACACATGACAGAAGAAGAGACGGGAAGGAGAGGGAAAGAAAATTCACAATTTATTTTTATTTGGTAAAATATTTAATAAGATGATAAGATTAATGGAAATTACTTAACTTCTTTTAACCTTTCTTTTTCAAGTTAGTGATTTTAAATGCCTACTAGTAATTTGATTGATAAAAAAAACATATTATAACGAGTCAAAAGACTCTAATATCTGAATCCACTATTTTATTCTCACAAAATCCTCTAAATCCTCTAACCTCTAATCTTCTAATTCTACTTATATATCCTCTTGATTATTCTATTACTTTAATCCTCATCTCTCTGCTGACCGGATCTGCTCTTTCGACCATTGTCGCGCTCCGACGACCGCTGCTCTCCGATCGAGATGGAGATAAAAACTTTATGCTCTGAGCTCCGATGATATCGTGCTCTCAGCTCCAATCGGCTCCGGTTCCTCCTCTTTCTCCCTCATTCTCCTCTTCGCTCAAAAAGATAGAGCCGAAACAAATAAAGGAAGTGTTGTATCAGAGTTTGAGACCTAAAAAAAGTGGGAAGGATGGACTAGAGGGTGGAGATGAAGGGAGTGAGATGATAAGCCTCAATTATATATTCTTTCGGTTAGGGTTTTACCTCTAAATCTGCACCAAATCCCTTGTATTTTAGCTTAGTTTAGTATAGAATACATCCAAGAACCAAGTTACTGCCTTTGCCTTGTCTAAATTGCAGAAATCGAGCAAAAGGAGCAATTCTGCGGGTTTGTGCGGGCCGCACAAAATTAATTCAGCCGAAAAATAAAATTCGGAATTCACAAGTTTTGCTCCAGTCGAGTCAGAGAGTTTTGCGGGTCATCGTGCGGCCTGAAGGAAATTTTATGCGGGCCGCAGGAATTTTTTTGTGTGACCCACAGGAATTTTTTGTGCGACCCGCAGGAATCCTTTTTCCTTAACAAATTCCAGTCACAGAGATTTTGTGCGGGCCGCACGGATTTTGTGAAGGCCGCACCAATGCCAATCTTGCCTGATTTTCAGGGATTTTCTCAGATTTGCTGCCAGATTCTGGAGGATTGTTTCTCAAGGCACGAAAATAGCTATTTATTGGCAGGGAGGCAACAGAAGGGGGATCTTTCTTCCATCTTTCATCTAGGTTTTATTCTTCCAAACTTCTCCATTTTTATCCTCTCTTCTCCACAAATCAAAGGCTTTTGGATTGAAGGATTGAAGGATTTCGAGCAAGCAACACTGAAGACAAGGGGCAGCATACTAGGAGATTGGTGTATTCTCTTCTCTTATTTGTTTACCTAGGTTTTTCATTATGTTTTCTCTTTTTCTCTTGGATGTTAGTGCACCCATGAGAGACTAGATTCCTCTCTAGGGGCTTAGGCTTTATCATGAACTTGTATTAGATTCTAACTTACTTGGATGATATTTCTATATGATGATTGTTTGTTGATTGATTGGTCTTGTTAATTTTATAATTCATGTGCTTAAGTAATTTGTGGTTTGTTAATTAGTGTCCCGGTTAGGTTAAACCAACTTAAGGTGTTAGGATCAAAGAATTGATAGAACCAAATTACTTGCATGAATAACTCTAGGATTGAGATTAGAAATGACCAAATCTATTTCTTAGTCCGGAACCACAAGATCAATGGTTGAATTGAGGTGAATGACTTAATCGTGAAGCCTCATATTCGATTGAGACTCCTAAAATTGAACCGAATTTTGGTGTGAAGAACTTAATCGTGAAGTGTCGATATTTGAGAATAAATTAGGCTAACCATATGCTTATGGTCTAGATAATTAGGGTGAAGGACTTAATCGTGAAATCTGAACTATCTAGACACGTCATTAATTCACGAAAGTGACCCTTCTTGACATGTTAGGTTTAGAAACCCCAATTTTACAAACATGAATTTAGAAACCAAGTAAGTGTGAATTTGATTGAGTGATTGTGTGCCGATAGCCCTTAGATTCCATCTCCTTGATTACAAACCCTTTTTAATTATTTATTTATAATTGTTTTGTTTAAATTCAACTCCAATTCGGGTATTGAACCCACAATTTCAGTTTTACAACAAAACTCCCCATTTACTTTATTTGAATTATTTTAGAATTAATTAGTTTAGTAGAAATTAATTTCTCCCGTTATCTTTGGATCGATACCTATTTTACTACAAGGATAGGTTGTATGCTTGCAACCAATCTATCATTGTGTATTAAGGTTTTATAAATTTAAAGTGAAAGGTGTATTACAAATTGACCCATAATCCAATACCAAAAATGCACATCATGAGACGCGACTCTCTTTTAACATTTAAAGCTTCTTATATTTTGTTACTCTTTAAATTGGACTGTAACGTAAGAAAACAAAATAACTAAAAAGAAATGAAATATATTGAAACTGTTATAAAATAAATATAAACAAACAATAAATAAGATAGAGATGACAATCTCTTTCTTCATATATTTATCATGTGTGTACAATACAAGATTACAAAATTTCTATTTGTAAGCTACAAATTGTAAATGAAAAGTCATCTAAAATAATAAATAGAGAATGAATTCCAATAGTAATGGTTAGTGGGAATGAATTGAGAATTAATATTGAGAGTTACAAAATGAATGGTATCCACACATTTATAATATATTTATAACACTCCTCCTTGGATATCCATTACATAAGAATGTGCCTTATTAAAACCTTATTAGCATGAGAGCTCTACGAGTTGAAAATTCGAGGTAACTTTGATATCTTTATTTTCAATTCCACTTAAATAAATAATACTTCTAATAAGTAATTACTAAATGAAATAAGTTATCAGTTTATGTACGTTTATTTTAAGATGTTTAATATGGTTCATATAATTATATATGAAGTGCAATTGTTTTTATAATTTTATCGTCTAGAAGAAGATTTCAAGAAATCCTCCTGAAGAAGATTTGTATGATGTACAAAATTAATATAAGAAGATTTAAAAAAAATCTTTTTGAAAAAGATTTATATGACATAAAAATTTATATTGAGAGTATTTCAATAAATCTTCTTGAACAAGTTTCAACATGGTTTATATGATGCACACAAAAAAAAATAAAGGCTTTGTAATCTTGTACATACTTAAGCGCAATCGGGATATTATTATATTTTGCAAATAATACAAGACCCGAGAGTAGACTAGGGTGTTCTTAAGCTCACCAAGCCTCTTCGTGGGCTTAACTCAAAAATCTATCGGATTGACTTCAAACGACGCATCTAAACTGTTGAAACCGATCTATTTCATGAGTGATGCGTTTACATGTCAAATTTTAAAATTTTGAACTAATTTAGTATGAAGTCAAGCGGTCAAAAAAGAATGATTTATAAGTTAATTTTAATGAGTTTCTTTTTCATCATTTTTTGACCGCTTGACTTCATACTAAATTAGTTCAGAAATTATAAATTCGACATGTAAATACATCACTTGTGAAGTAGATCAGTTTCAACAGTTTGGATGCGTCGTTTGAAGTCAATCTGATAGGTTTTTGAGTTAAGCTCACAAAGGGACTTGGTGAGCTTAAGAACACCTTAGTTCTACTCCAAGACCCGATATCGCATTTGCAGTAAATATGTTAGCAAGATATAGTTCCAAACCAACTAGAAGACATTGGAATGAAATTAAATAAGTATTTCGATATCTCTGCGGAACTAGAGATATAGGGTTATACTATCAAAAGGATACAAAATTCAATTTAATTGGATATGCAGATGCGACATATTTGTCGAACCAACATAAAGTACGATCCCAAACGGGATACGTATTCACTTATTTGTGGAGCTGCAATTTCATGGCAATCGATAAAGCAAACTCTAACGGCAACATCTTCAAATCATGCCGAATTGATCGCCTTATACGAGGCGGGTCGAAAATGCGTTTGGTTATGATCAATGATTCAAAACATTCAAGAAAAATGCGGACTTGAAAACATCAAGGTAAATCCTATTCCGCTATATAAAGATAATGCAGCATGCATTGCACAAATCAAATAAAAATATATCAAAGGAGATTGAACTAAATATATTGCGTCAAAGCTCTTTTCGACACAACCTACAAACGAAATCAACAGAGTATTAGAATTTATTATTTCCTCCCCTCATCTTGACCTCTCATTCTTTTCATCTTCCGATGAACTAAATAGAGTATTAGAATAAGGGGTGTAAGTGTAACTCAATTCGATGGTATAGATTGAAAACAAAATAAATAATTGGGATTGAATATTTGTTTATATGAAATAGGTTCTCAAATTGAACCAAGTTCAGATGGAGCTTAATAAAATTCATAATATGCACGCGCACACATAAGTTATATGTATGTCGAACTGGTCCAGTTTGTGAGTTACTTTCGAACGAACTAGACTAGGGATGGCAATGGGTCGAGTCCACAGGTATTTTGCTAAGCTCATGCCTGCTCTGCTTGTTAAAAACTGACGGCCCACCTGCTTGACACAATCTGATGGGCTTAAAAATCTATGTCTGGCCCGCCCATGGGCCTTTCCCCCAAGCCCATGCCTGCCTGTTCTTGCCCATGAGCCTACCTGGCCTGCCCATACCCGCTGGCCCATCCATATTCAACCACATAAAATAGACCGTACAAAACAACAAAACAATTCATAATATAATTTTTCTAATGGAAGAAAAAATAATTCATAATTTAACAACAAACAACAGTGTGATTTTGTTACTGGAGCACAAAATAATTTATAGTTTAATAGCAAATAAAAGCTGTTGTTGTGCTTGTTTTTTTAATATAAAGGCCTATGGTTGCCTGTGGGCTTCGGACCATCACAGCGTCGGACCGAGCAGGTAAGACCGAGCCGCCGGACCAATTGAGCTTTTCTGTCATCTCTAAACTAGACTCAGCTTGATAGCTTGATTTTCTAGCACCTCCAAAGTCGAAACTGATTCAAACGAACTAATTATAAATAATTGTCAATTTAAATTCGAGCAAGTCGCGAATTGCAATTTTTTTTTACCAATCCTCATTATTTTACAGAATCACAATACCAATACTACGTATTACTACAACACAAGAACTGAATTATAATCGACTTAGTATTTTTTTTTTGCTATCAAATTAAGTGAGGATTTCAAACTTGTATTAATTCATGCAGCGCACCAATCATATTCAATATTGTTTTGACTTTATTGTATGTGCGCTACGTGAATTAAAAACTAATCTGTCAAATCTTCACCCAAAATCTTTCTCATAAAACTTTTATTTCACCATTTAAATTGCAGAAAATGTAATTTTAATGGGGCGGTCGAACAAATCAACCTTTTTGATACGGAGACGAAAAATATCAGAAACTTCCAAGGAAAAAAAGTTTTTGAGTTGAAATTTTGATAAAGCAAAATAATGACGTCAGATGCACTACCTCCACCTTAACAAAAAATATTTTTTTGAAATGTTCATAAGCCGCCAGGATTTCTCTCAGAGAAAAAAAAAAGTGATAAATAACTTGAACAAAAAATATTTTTTTGCAGAGACTAGTTTGCTTATTCTGTTGATGTTTTGTATGTTTGAATGTTTGTAGTATGCTTCTGTTGCTGTAATTGTGTATGAAGGTATGTAGGTATTGGCTCAATACCTATTTGTGTTTGTGTTGGACTACGTTACTGGTACATAGGTGTTACCGGTCAAATAACTGTATTACCTATTTTGGTTTTCATGATAATGGAAATCGGTGACATAGCTACTTCTTTCAAAAAAAAAAAATAAAATTTTGAGTTATTTTCTCTAAATTTTAAATTTTAAGCCGGTGACATCATAAGCGAGAATTGAACATTGTTCTGTGGAAATTTCTAGAAACAAAAAAACCATTTAAATCTATTATTTTTTAAATCGTGGTGAAAAAGCCAAAATGAGTTCCTCAACTGGCATGTCAACAAAAATAAATTTCTTTGAATTGGCAAATTTATATTTCAATAAACAATATAAAATATAATTATCCTATGAGGTTTCTCTAACAAAATAATAGAGTTTTAAAACACGAAAATGAAATACAGACTTTTGAATTAGTGACTAAGATAATATTTTTCGTATGAAATGTCACATGTTCAAAAATCGGTTGAAAGTTTGTGTGTGGATATATAAACAATATAAAATGCAATTAACTGATACTATTGATGTATTAAAAGAATAAAAGCAAAAATGAAGAAGTGATTTTTAATCTAGTAACTGAGATAATATTTTTGCTACAAAACAATATTACATGTTTGAAACTCGATTGAAAAACCACCGGTGAATATGTAAAATTAGAAGACTTTGACCTTATTTTTATCTTAAAAAAAATAAAAATAAATAAGGATGAAAATTATAACACATGGGCGAGGGCGACCCCAGAAAGGCTAATTTTGAACGTGGGAAGAAGCAATTTTGAATTAGATTGTGCAAATGCGACAACTTTTTATTCTTTTCCGATTTCACTTGAATTTTCCACTAACATGGGGAAGATCTTTTGGAGATTTTGGGTTTTGATACTTTAATTGGAGACCCCACTAATAAAACAAAGAATGTAGGTGCTCAGGTTGCCCCACTTCTGTAGAATAATTGAAGCTACTATTTCATTTTGATCCCTTCAATTTTTGTAAATTTACAGTCATGCGAAATCAAAATATTCGGGTAAAATTTTTTGTGATACTTATATTCAGCGTAAAAAGTTTTATAAATATGATTTGTGATGCTGAACATACAATTTTTTTTAAAACGCGGTTAATTTAAATTAGCGAATTGGTTAAACTAGGGTAATATTTAGAATAATGACATATAATATTAGAAGAAAAAATCATGATGAATTTGTAAAAGGTCAAACGGCTAATTGTTTAATTGATTACTTATTTTCAAATTAAAGAGAGTAATGTGTTTGATTAAGAAATATTATAATATTAATTATATCTAGACTTAATATTTTCAGTTAACTATTTTCTGATGCTATTAAGTTTTCTAACAAGGTATGACTATGTCCAAACTAAAAGTCAACCTTTTGTACCTTGTCAACTCTTGTCTTATTTTATTTTCAAAACCGACTGAGAAATATTTCAGATGACTCGGTCGGATTGAGCAGTGATCGAATAAAACTTTACAATTAAATTGGCCATTTGCAGCAGTTTCGTATAAAACTTATCAATAATTTAATTTGGATTTCTTTATAAAATTATTTAGAATGAAATTTCAAAGCTAAATAATAATTAAGATGTTATCATCTAAACATCTTCTTTAATTATTTACATCAAATAAATAAATATATTTTAACACAACTAATTCGTCTATCACCTATATTAATATTAATTACTATACCTAATTCAATTGAGATGCATGCATGACCAGCTGGTTTGATCAAATACAAATTTAGTGCTTCTCTCTATTTTCTTGCGGTAAAAATGATATTTTCGTCTAATATAATAAACAATTCAGACCCGGTATTAAGGGCAAGTGAGAATGATATTTTCGCCTAAACGGGCCCGGTCACAACATGGTTTGTGCCTTAAAATTCGGATATCATTCTTCGGATGAATTAAAAGACTGTTGTCACTACACACAACTGTGTCCTTGTTATACGGTAGTGATTATTTATTGAAGGCAATTTTTTAGTTTACATATAAGATATACGTACTATAACACATTAACACACCATGGATATATAGTACATCATTTAGACAACATATCAAATATCATACAGATTTTAAATATAAATAATAAACAAGTTTTTGTAATTCAATATTTAATATATAACACACAAAATTACATGCTGATATTTTGAACTAGCATCAGAGAGATTGAGAGATGTGACTATATCTATACTGAGAGAGATGAACTGTTTGGTTTGAGAAAAGAGCTGCCGTGAGGAAAAACGACTCAAGACTTTTCAATATTAAATAAGACATGTTTGATCCAGTTTTCTTAAAATGATACATTAATTTGAATGTTATCACATAAAAACATTGCAATTACTATTTTGAGTTGTTTTGATTTCCTCTAATGTCTAATATTGTATTAAAAAAAATGTAAGAAACAACCCAACCCCTAGGATAATTGATTTTCTCTAATGTCAAATGTCTAATATTGCGATTACTTTTTTACTTTTGTAAAATTAATTTGAAATAGTTTATTTTTTTAAAAACTCACAAACGGTTCATTTTTTCTCACTTGATTTTTATAGCAGTTAAGCAGTTATTTAGGAGGCAACGAAAAGTGTGAAAATAAAATAAGTAAGTGTGTGAAGGAGATTTTCAAGGACAAGTAGTGATCTACATTGTACATGTGTGACAATTACTCTATTGTGTAATTCGTTTTTCTGCTATTGGGCTTGTTGGCTGGCCCTTACAATTATTCTTGAAGCAAGAAATTCTTTAAGAATAGTTCGTGCAACATCATAAAAAAAAATATTATAAAAGGAACTGATTAAAAAAAAAAAAAAAATAAGTATACAAAAGTACAATTTAGTATTGGTACAAAATATGAGTCATATATGTGAGGAAATTGAATCCTGATATGAAATTTACTGTTATGGATATCCGGCGATATAAATAATAGTATAAGATATATAAATATAGTTACAACCTTATGAAATATATTCAGAAATGCGTAATTTTAATCTTAAGAATAGTACTATATTTTTTCTTTATGGTGATTCTAAACATTTTTTTTTATTTTTTACAAAAAAAAAACATCTCTTTATGTATTTGAGTATAGTGCTTTATTTTTGTTTCCAAAATGCAAATCTTTACACTCATTAAAAAAAAAAATTTAATCCTTTAGTTTGGTCAATCTGCATGTAATACAAAATAATAATTACAAGTTGATAAAGAAACATGAAACATATTCATGAGTCATAAGTTATAACATAGCTAGGCAGGAACTTTTAGGGTATGTTTGGTTGCACTAAGAATAGCACTATTCTTAGAATAGCATTGCTATTCGGAACAAGAACAATCCAAACGAGAAATAGAGCTATTCGGAATAGGGAGAATAGGGCTATTCTCTATTCTTACAAAAATATGGAATAGCATTTGTTAGTTTCAATATTAATACTAATCTAATATTTAAACTAATATTATATTACATTTAATATTTAAATTAATATTATATATTATATTATATTTAATCTAATATTATATTATATTATATTATATTTAATCTAATATTTTATTTAATACTAATCTAATATTTAAAATAATATTATATTACATTTAATAATTAAATTAATATTATATTGTATTATATTTAAACTAATATTATATTACATTTAATCTAATATTTTATTTAATAATAATCTAATATTTAAAATAATATTATATTACATTTAATCTAATATTTTATTTAATACTAATCTAATATTTAAAATAATATTATATTACATTTAATCTAATATTTTATTTAATACTAATCTAATTTTTAAAATAATATTATATTACATTTAATCTAATATTTTATTTAATACTAATCTAATTTTTAAAATAATATTATATTACATTTAATATTTAAACTAATATTATATTACATTTAATATTTAAATTAATATTATATTACATTTAATATTTAAAATAATATTATATTACATTTAATATTTAAACTAATATTATATTATATTTAATCTAATATTTTATTTAATACTAATCTAATTTTTAAAATAATATTATATTACATTTAATATTTAAACTAATATTATATTACATTTAATCTAATATTTTATTTAATATTAATCTAATTTTTAAAATAATATTATATTACATTTAATATTTAAACTAATATTATATTGCATTTAATATTTAAACTAATATCATATTACATTTAATATTTAAACTAATATCATATTACATTTAATATTTAAACTAATATTATATTACATTTAATCTAATATTTTATTTAATACTAATCTAATATTTAAATTAATATTATATTACATTTAACATGTAACCTAATATTATATTATATTTAATATCTAAAATAATATTATATTATATTTAATATAATATTTTATTTAATACTAATTAATATTTAAAATAAGATTATATTACATTTAATATTTAAATTAATATCATATTGTATTATATTTAATCTAACACATAAATTATTACTTTATTCATTTCCTCCAAACTCTATTCCAAATATGCAATCCAAACAACTTTTTCACTATTCCGAATAGCTTGAGTTAGCACTGTTCTTAAACAGTAGCTATTCTTATTTACTATTCTAAACAGTAGCTATTCTAGCTATTCTAGAGTTCATCCAAACGTACCCTTAAGGGATTCAAAAGGTGGAGATATCAGGATAGTGTATACATATTTATTTCTCAGTTTTTTCGGTCTATGTTTTTAGATCATGTAAATACTTTTTCTTATTAATAAAAATCGTAGGATGGCAAGTTGCCACCTTACACTCAAAAACAAAAGGTGGAGATATAAATGTTGCTGTTATTAAATGCTAGGCTCATGCAAAATATGCAATGCACCAAAAAGAGTATATATATAAATATGAATGGCTGTGGGTATAGACAGAGTACTATGGCGAAGACAATGTCCACATCTGCAAATTCCAAACATCATTTTATGAACAGTTCCTTTTGTTTTAGTTTTAGAATTTAGAACCCACATAGAAAAACACACACTCCTCTCTTGGACTAAAGAGTAAAGACTTATCAGGTGCCCCATTTGTCCGTTGCAGCGATCTAAGCATGGGATGATGGGACCTGTTCAAACGCATGGCATGAAGTCTAATTTGGTTCTTCTTCTTTTTAAATTCAAACATCAATTTGACTGAAAGGTTAAGGACTAAGTTGGTTTTTTGAAGAAGTTTATGGACCAAAACTTAAATATTTTCTTTTATTTTTTTATTTTGACAATTTCAATTGACTCCGGTTAATGTCGTATAATTTCAGCCAAGTTATAATGAGTCAGTTTTTGCAATTTCAAAGTTTGAACAGTTGATCCGAACCGCTCACCATGATCTCCATATTAAAATTTGCTTGGAGAACTTTTTTATAATTTTTAAATGTTTTTGCAATTTTTTTAGAATCACTGTTTTGGATGGTCCAGAATCACATGAAAATAGTGACTTTATACCTATCTAAAAAAAAGTAGTAATATTTAAAAAAATATATAAAATTTGGTCTCCAACCACATTTAATACGAAGAACAGGCTGAGCATTTCAGATCGATTGTTTGCACTTTAAAATCACAAAAATTGACTCGTTATAATTTAGAATGAAATTATAACGTTATGACATTAGCCGCATTTCAAATAGTACTTGTCAAAAATATGAATGGAGTTATTTTTTATTTTTCCAATCTTATGGTGAGTTGAGATCTAGTCCTGCTTTCCGTTTGTTTCAAGATCCGTGCAAATTTAATCTAAAAAAATCTCCTTACAAATCCACAATATTGATATGTACAAAAAGCATCTTATAGGGAATCAGGACAGTCCGAAGGACATCAAACCAAATTCAGTTTGATGCTCGGTCAGCGTTGTTTGATCAATATCAATATATGTATAGACAATTTCAAAATTCATGTAGATCAAGTACACATAAATCTTGATACGGATCACATAACTTCAATCAAATATCTAATCAAATTTGATCTGATATCCATCGAATCGCCCCCACTCCGTTCTAGAACAGCACTCCCTTGTGATTGCATAATAAAAAATGGTGAAGAAATAGACATTATGTTCAAAGGTTTGAATTCAAGAAAAAAAAACATTTATCTGTTAGTTGAGAATAATGTGGTCCAAACCGATACATCTAACATGACATGTATACTGTATACAAATTACAACTTTCTCCTGCACCGACACCTCATTTTGCATTAAGATTCGCTCTCTCTTTGATCAATAGTTCTATAGAATTTGAACGTTGAATAGGCATCCAGCTTTTACAAGATACTACATATCCTTTTCTGACGTGCTAAATATATATCTGTATAATTAATTGCAATGCATGGGGTGGATTTTGTTGTTTCTTTTTTCTTTTTACATTCAAGTAAACCTCCAAAAGTAATTAGCATGTTTGTTTGGAAAATGGGCCGGATAATAATACTGTCTACTTTTCTCCACCTTGGGAAAAAATAATTGGCAAAAGAAGGCCCAAAGCAACTGGGCTATTCTGTCTTTTAAAAAAAAATAATATACTTGTTTGGAAGATTTAAAAATTCACAGAATTTAATGGATATCAAAATATGGGTGATTATAATTTTTTTCTCTTCTCGCTAGTCGAATTCTTGCAAAACTGACCACTAACAATCAATTGTTTCATCGGATGACCAATCTATTAAAAAAACTGCACCAAATTAATGCACGATATATTTACATCATGCATAATATATTTAAAAATTATTTTAATATTTTTTATATGAATTTGCTGACTGTCACGCACTGTCAAATGAGATTATTATTCATGATATCGGTAGAGTGTATACCAGCAATTAGTCTTTCTAGTTATATTTTGGGCTTTCTTTGCTGATATAAAGGGCCTTTATGGTGTTTATAGCAATTTTTGTTGCTCAGAATAGAGCCCAAAATATCGTGTCCAATTCCAAAATGACAGTGCAGATTCGGTGTACAACGAGTCACGAGTCACGACATATGACCGGTACATATGTCATGCCGTGACATTATGTTTGGCAAGCCTCTTAACCTACGTTTCAAGCGTTCTATTTAATAAATTGCATTGAGCTATTTCTAATTCTAAACTTTGCTGAAATATACTTGAATCTTAGCTCAGAGCCAAGAAAGAAAGTCAGGAAGAGAAAGTTCACATTTTTGTTGCCTCCTTGTACGAAAGATAATCTAATTTTTTATTGAGTGAGGCTATGGTGCTATGCATAGCACGGATGGCTAGTGTACTACAGCTCAATATGGTACTTTTTAAAATCCTAACGGTCGATCCGACCGTTCAATGTGATAACCATATGAATATGTACTTGCAAACTAAATTTTATATTTTTTCGAATTTTTTTACTATTTTTTCAGATAGGTAGAATTTTGATGGTCCAGAATTTTCAAAAAACACTGATTTTTCTACCTATCTGAAAAAATAGTAAAAAAATTCGAAAAAATATAAAATTTAGTTTGCAAGTACATATTCATATGGATATCACATTGAACGGTCGGATCGACCGTTAGGATTTTAAAAAGTACCATATTGAGCCGTAGTACACTAGCCATTGGTGCTATGCATAGCACCATAGCCTCACTCTTTTTTATTTAAGAAAAGTCTCCTCTAAAAGTCTCCTCCTTGTACGAGGTTTTCACTGGAGTGAAAAATATGCTGTGCCATAACTAATACGTTGTGATTTTAGTCTCGTGTTGTGTCGTGATTAAGTCAATTTTTGATGTGTTGTGCTGTGACTAAAATGTTAAGGGGTGGTCACGGCATACGAATTACGTCGTGTTCAAACGTGACTGGTCACGTTTGTCACATTTTATCATGTTTATTTTTTTTATATAATTTAAGTTAGTTTATTCAAGATTCACCATTTGATCAAAGATTTAACGGTCCTAATTACACGTCACTCACGTGATCACGTGCCGTGCCGTGACCAGATCTTTCGCGTGCCATGTTGTGCCAAATTTTTCAAAGATGGTCACGGTACGTGAATGATCACAGCACGGAACATGCGAATCACGACACGTAAACGATATGCATATCGTGCCGTTATGTGTCGTAATTGTGTCCTTTCGTGACGGAACCAGTTCCGCCATGCTATTTTTTCCACTCTAGTTTTTCACAATGCAGTGAGCCACGTGGCAAGAAATGGCACGTTGGCTGTTTTTTTTTAAGTTTGCATTTTTTTTTCCCATTTAAACCTTGTAATTTTGCGATATTATAATCATCAAGTCCAATATAAATTTCAAAAAATAATTAAAATTACCGGAAGTCACAGGTACATAGAAATTATGCCTTAAAATTTCATGACAAATTGTCCTCCCTTTTTTCCTTTTTGACCACTTTTTTCAAATAAAACATAATCCAAAGTTCCAACTTCATGACGCGATATCCTATTATTTTTTCTAGCTTTCTCCCGTAATTACTTTACAAACGGAACACATATAATTACAGTTAGAATTTCAGAATGATAGATGAGATTAGTAGCAGAATCAGCAAAAAAAAAAAAATATATCAAGTGGGGGACTCGCCAACCAGTGTACCATGTCCTAAAAAATAAACCCATGATTTGTGCATAGATGTATGTCACCTATGCCACTCACCAATAACTGAGAATGAATTCGGATCAGGTAAGGTATCTCATACTCTTATCAACCATACTGACTCAATAACTGATGTCTCTTCTTGGTGGTGGTTGTTTCTCTTTTTACGCCAAAACAGAAAGACAGAAAGAGAGAGAGAGATGAAGAGAGATTGCTTGTGCTAACAATTGGAACACTCTTGTAATCTCTTGTAATATCTTGTTTAATAGTAAAGTTTGTCGATCATTTGTCTCTCGGTGGAGTAGACCCGACCGAACCACCTAATTTTTGTGTTTGCTTTCTCTTGTGTGCTCTTTGGACTCGATCTCGCGATAACATTTTTTCTCTATTGTTAGTGTTTTTGGTTATATGCAAGATTGCATTTGTCTCTAACTTCTCGGTTCTTGTTAGTGTATGGATTATCGGGTCTCAACGCGGGTTTCTTGTAGTTTCTACGGGTCGTACCGGTATTCTGCATTTCTAAATTAACCCCAACAAGTGGTATCAAAGCGCCGGGTTATTTGGTGCGGTTCCAACATGAACAAGAATATGGCAAACCCTGATATTGCATATGTATTTGGGATCGAGAAATTTGAAGGGAGATAAAATTTTGCATTGTGGCAAGGTTCAGTCCGGAATGCCCTTGTGCTTCAGGGTTTGGATGATGCCTTAAATGATACCAAACCAAAGGACATGGATAATAACAAGTGGAAAACGATGTGTGGTAAAGTCCTTAGTACAGTCCGGTTTTGTTTGTCGGATGAAATCAAAGCCTCGTTCATGGCCGAAACTTCTCTGAATGATTTATGGAAGAAACTGGAGGGTATGTACATGTCTAAGTCCTTGGCAAGTCAGACAGCTTTGAAAAAGCGGTTGTACCGGCTTAGGATGGATGAGGGTATGGATTTGAGGGCTCACCTTGGTGCATTTAATACTTTGGTACGAGATGTGTTCAATGCGAATGAAAAGATCGAGGAGGAAAATCAATCCTGTTTGTTTATGGCATCCCTACCTAAGTCGTATAATCCGATTAAGATGCCTTTGCTAAGGAAGAAGAGCGAGCTCACCATGGAGGAAGTGATTGTTGTACTTTTGGATTCCGAGTCCTTGAGGCGGCGTGAGGAGGATGGGTGAGAGTCCTCTAGCGCGCTTGTGACTGTGTCGAATGGGTGCGACAGGAGAAGTCGAGCCGCAGTACATGCCATAAGTGTGGCAAACCCGGTCACTTTCGATGCGATTGTCCCGAGAGATAGCTAGACCGTCCACCTACACCTGGAGACGGTCGCGCGGCCATTGCGATCGGTCAAGATGGTGATGTCATTGTGTGTATGGGTGAGGGGGATGTGTATGAGATTGTTGGTGATGAGACATATAGCGGTAGCGGTGGCATCTGTGGTAGCTGGGTGTTAGATTCCAGGAGTACATTCCATGTTTGTCCACGGAGGGATTGGTTTGATTCCTTTCATGAGGTGTTCGATGGTACCGTGACTTTGGTTGATGGATCGACTTTGTCGGTTGTCAGAGTTAATGCGGTTAGGTTCCGAATGTGGGATGATATGATTCACATGATTACCGGTGTCTGATACGTACCCGATATTCGACGTGGTCTTGTGTCACTCAGTGAGTTGGATTCACGCGGGTATAAGTTATGAATCCACAATGGGTCCATGGAGGTACTTCGAGGTGACATGGTTGTCATTAGGGGTATCAGACGCGGTGGTCTCTATAAGATGGTTGGTACAGTGAAATATGCGTCCAATGTCGTACCCGTCGGTCCTCCTACGAGTGACGTATGGTTTGATGAGGCGAGCAGTACAGTTTTTGTAGGGATTGTGCCTGTGCTTGCTGGTATGGCCGTGGTACTATAGCTATATGTGGGCCACAAGAGCGGAGCTATAGGAGATGACGACGTGACTGTTGGGTTTTGAGGCTACCCAAAGCCATTAGGCTTAAGTTGCGGAAAGACCGTAAAACAAAAATTTTACTTCTAACTCAAGCCAAAAGGATTGAAGTGGTGTGTCGGATTATCTACCGAGTGTTACAGACCTGTTCAATCCTTTTCTTAGATTAAAAGCCATAAATAAAATTTTACTTATTCATATCATAGATCAAGTGGTATGTCGGATAATTACCGAGAGTTACAGACCAGATTGATCTTGTACAGACCCAAAGTAGTAAAACCGTATTTACTTGTATTTTAATCAGTTTATAGATCTACTCCTTTGATTGATTTCTAAAAGATTAAATCTATTTAACAATTAAATAGATTAATATAACATTTCTTTACCTTGCTTCCAAATTCAAATTGGAATGCAGTCTGACCCGGCTGTCTGACCCGGTTAAGCAAGCACAAAAAATATAGTGCCTCTATCGGTTATCCACCAGGAACTACCAGAGAGTTGGTATTTCTTTTGCCAGAAATACTATACCAACGGTATTCGAAAAGTCGCAGTTTTCGGTAAATCACTATTCACCGAAAGTACGAAATTTCTGACAAAACACTATTCACAAGAATAACTTTTATTCTCGCAAAAATATATATATGGATAATCAGATTTTCTGCAAATCACTATTTGGGAGAGAAAATTAGATACGAATCGAATCGGATTCTGATTCGTACTTTTATTTGGACTTGGAATGAACTTAATCTATTTCTCTCACCATTTCACCTATTTATAACAAATTTTGTGGCGGTTTATAAGGTCGGTTTTGAGAAGATGCAAAATCAAAATTGGATTTGGCATTTGTTTAATATATTTAATTAAACATTTTCATTTAATTTAATTTAATTTAATTTAGGCTTTTAATTAAATTCTAAATTTAATTAAAGCCTAAATTCAAATTGGAATTTTTGGTCCAAAATATTAATTCATAATTAATATTTAAATCCATATAATATATATATATATACAATTATTCTAAATAATTGTATTTCTTGCGTTTGCGATAAATTTATACGACGTGTCATACACGTTTATAAATTTAATTCGGTTTAAGCATGTCATCTCCATGACATATATTTTATTCTTAATTATAACACTTTATAATTAATCATAAAATTTCTCTGATTACTTTCCTATTGGTGTGACCCTATAGGATCTGTGTTATGTTGGTAAATAGAATTAGAACTGTTCTAACTTCTATATATTATAGGTGGCACCTGGCAAGTATATTATGACACCAATTACACAGATGATGCTGTACCGTACAATATCACGATCCAGTAAACGATTTACTTCGTGTTAATTCTTTTGTCTCATAGCTATCAGATTAGTTTCAAGGTAGGTGTGTGTCATCCTTGCAAACTTAATCTTTTCTTAATCCTGAATAGATTATCAAATATGTTTACTCTTGTAATCATACTGGATCCAGATAATCATATTCTATCAAGGGGCCCAGTGATGCTATAGCTCGTATTGAGATACAAGGGACAATAGTACTTTTGATAAACCATCTTTTCCTCCGCATAAGCTATGTATACCGAAGAACTACCCTTATAGCTACTTTTTACGGATAGCGTTAGATAGCAATCACACATATACATCTCTTATGTAGGAAAAATGAATATCTCATACTTTAGAACTTAACACTAAAATGAAAACATTAATGACACAAACACAATTCCATTTAATGTTTCATTTGGGGTCTGTCAAATATCATGTTTTCTAACATGTATCTGTGTGATTAAAATGACAACTCTTTGTCTATGGTTTGTAAAACTTAACCATCATTTAATCCACACACTAACCTTATCGCGGTAATTAGTGTTCCTGCTAATTACCTTAGTTAGAGACTTTTAAGAGTATTATCATCTATATTATGAAGTTTCACAATTCCAGTCATGAACTCGAAATGATTCATAAATTCAATAATACTCAAGGTAACAAAATGATTAAACACAAAATGATTAAACATTCAATTCATGAACAAAGTTTATATAACAAATTTATCGTATTATAGATTTCTAGATTATTACAAACTAACAGTGACACGTTGCGGTGGAGCCGTGGTGGTAGAGACAGGTCGCATGGCAGAGCGTGCCATTGGACGGTGGCCTGGACAAAAGCAAGTCGGAGGTGGCAGGTTTGGTAGCCGGGATGCTTGCAGACGCCTTGATACCAGTGGAGGTAGGCGTGGACATGTGGTGGCTAACGCTGCATGGGTCATTGTACCTGGGCGGTCGTGAGCCGTGGACTCATGTTTGATGCAGTGAGTCTCTAGTCATGGAGGCTTGTGGGAGGCGACGTGATACTGACAGACAACTATTGGGCTATGATGGTTGGCGACGGAGTGAGTGGCCGATTTGAGCCTGCGGTGGAGATTTGTTGAGATTTTTTAGGCCCAAAACAGCCTTGGCCCATCTCTCTTTCTTATATTTCTCTTCTTAGTGACCTAAATCTTTGATGGTGGTGGTTTATTTTCTTGCGCCAAAACAGAAAGAGAGAAAGAGAGGGTGATTGTTTGTGCTAACAATTGGAACACTCTTGTAATCTCTTGTTTAATAGTGAAGTTTGTCAATCGTTTGCCTCTCGGTGTTTGTTTTCTCTTGTGTGCTCTTTAGACTCGATCTATCCCGCGATAACATCTTTTCTTTATTGTTAGTGTTTTTTATTGTATGCAAGATTGCATTTGTTTTCAACTTCTCGGTTCATTTGATAGGTATACACTATACACCCGATTTTTCTCCTTTAATTAATTTTATAAGGGTTAGAAAGGTAGCAAGAATAACATTTTGATTTATTTTTCTTTTTATTTTGTAAAAAAATGTACCGTGTAATTTACGAAGAAAATAAAATTAAAGCAAAAACGTGAAAAGCACGACTGTATGAAACTTGAACCAAATTCCCAAATGCTACTTGTTTGTACGGAATAGACAAAGAGAAAGAAAAGGCAAAAGGGAAAAGTTAAGTTTGTTTAGGAAAAGCATGTCAAGGATTTAAAAAGATATCTCAAAATATTTTATCTTGAGAAATGATTCTGACAGACAGAAATAGGAATTACTGAGGTATACATTGACGTGTAAAGTATAATAATTGATTTTTTTTTATAAAATACCTTTTTAATTGAATCTTCAAATAAAATATCATCCTTCTAAAATCTTGTTATCGTACCCCACTTTCTGTCCCTTCTCCTTTTCTCACTGAATCATGTTTACGGTTAGATTAATTTAAGCATCAATTTGTATATTATTTAGTGAGTAGAACTGGGTGTTTTTAAGCTCACTAAGTTTCTTTGTGAGCTTAACTAAAAAAATTTATTGAATTGACTTCAAATGACTTAAATTGTTAAAATCGAACTACTTCACAAGTGATGTGTTTACATGTCAAATTTTATAAAATCTTGAACTAATTTAGTGTAAAGTCAAACGGTAAAAAAAAATAGTTTATAAGTTTATTATAATGCGTTTCTTTTTCATTATATTTTGACCACTTGACTTTATTTTAAATTAATTTGAAAAATTATAAATTTGACATAATGCATCACTTGTGAAGTAGATCGGTTTTAACAAAAAGTATGATAGTGTGTGCATCTCCATATGGATTTATAATTTTCATTTTAATAGTGAAACTTGCGTGACATAAACTGATTGTCATATAATTTCTAAATAAAAAGTACACAAAATGATTGACTTTCACAAAAATATTAGTTGCATTATTTTTTCATTGAGAGGTGGTAGATGGGACATTTTCCAATCATAGATATCTCCTATAAGTAAAAAAAGCACAGCTAAAATTTATAACGCATTCTTTTTGTTTTTTGTTCTGAACGTTACAATGACTTTTTGTATTTATTCTTTCTAAATTGTATAAGGCCATTAAATAAAGCACATTGTATGCCCAACTTGAAAATACCTCAATCAAAATATTCAAACAATAGAAGAAACCTATTAAAAACATGAGGTCTGAATTCAAAAGAGAAAACACTGACAAACTACAGAATTTTAGAATCTCAATAGAAACACTCATTATCTTCATTGATCCGAGTAATAAATGATATACAAATTGATGCTTAAATTAATCTAACCGTGAAGCATGATTCAGTGATATAACACTTTTATCTAGTAAAAGGAAGAATTAAATAGAGGATTAAATGTTTTCAAACAGTAGGTGATTTATGATGGAAGTGAATAGGGAGCTATGTTACTCCGATATTTTATATATGGTCCTATATCGATAAACGTATATATTGCCGTATCCGTATTGTTTTGAAAATTACTGTATCGCTATATCTGTATCGTATTCAATACGATACTCGTACATGTATCGATCCATGCAACATAGATAAGGAGTTAACATGAAGAAGTAGGAGCTAGGGATGGAAAAGTGGGGCACACAACGGCACAAGAACATTTTGTTAAAGATATTAAAAAATAGATATTTTGTTTGATGATTTGATCGATGAGGAAGGATATTTTATAAAAAAAAATTATATTGTTATTGTTGTTGGTATAATCATTTTGTTGTTATAATTTTTGGATTGATTTGATGATTGTTGTTATTGATGATATATTTCATTTATTAAGCTGTATGGAACTCTCATTGTTTGTCGGTTTAGTATGTTAGTCTTCTAACGTGTTTATAATTTAGGTGAATTTTAGCTATAATATTTGTTTAAGTTCTACTAACAAGTTGTTTTAAGAAACTTTGAACGTATGATTGGAAGTATATATATGCGTGAAAAAAAAAACTTCTCAATTTTTTTAAAACTATGGCAACAGTGTTTTTTTAAAAATATATTTATATACAGAGTAGATATTAAAAAAAAAAACACTAGAAACCATAAAAACAATATCATCAATACAGCAACGTATCCCTACCCTTACATGATCAATATCATCAATAGTGTTTTTCCTTTACTAAATATGTTGTAATAGGATGTACTATATTATTCTTTTACTTCATGTAATTCCAACTTGACAGCCACGGTCAAGATTTAAAAAAAAAAATTATATAGTTGAACCGATATCAACATCATTTAATCTTAGTCCACAATTGAAACCTGAATTACAAAAAGTACTTGTACCCTTGCAAACTATTAGCATCCTGTTAATAAAAAAATCCTAGTACTGAGGTTTGTGTATGCGTTATTATGAGAGATTTTATGGCTAGCTAACTGGGAGTACACATGCTGAAAAAAAATTATTTGTGCAAGATATCTAATTGATTGTGAGGTATAACAGAATTTCAAACCAAATATATAACACTAGAAGATATACTGTGTAAATTTAGATTTTTTGTTATAAAAATTCATTATAAATAATGTAAACAGAGAGGAGTCAAAGGCAAGGGAAAATGAGAGAAAAGTGGTGTCCATAAGAACATGTTGTTAATAATTATGAGGACAAATATTTTGTTTGTTGATTTAAAAAAGGAGGTTATATTATAAAATTTTCCGTAAAAAATAGATGAATTACTTTAAAGTTTTGATTCTATAGAACACACCGAATCATTGATTCAGTTCCTTTACGTGGTCGGATGGAACGGTACACTACAAGAGTCTGAATACTCTGAAGTATTTCAAATTTTGAGTTTAGATCCTAACTGTCGACTGATCATAATCCGGAGCAATCCGGCCTGAAATAGAATGCACGGAACCTTTAATATTTGTGCCAAAACAAATCGGACGTCTGGATCTAAACTCAAAATTTGAGTTATATAAATTCACGCCAAATAAACTTGAATCGTTAATTTGGTTATTTTAAAAGTGCTTAAAAGAACCAGATTAATAATCTGGTTGCTTCTATTTCTATGACATCAAAATATCACTGCCATGTAGGGCTGCACAAAAAATTCGTAGTTCGTAATTCGATTCGAGTTTGATTCGAAAAAGTTCGGAAAAAATTCGATTCGAAATTGAGTTCGTTCGAAATTATTTCAAACCAAACTTAGTTCGAAATTAATTCAAACCAAACTCAAACTGGACCTAGTTCGTTCGAAATAGGTTCGCAAACCAAATTTAGTTCGAAATTAACTCAAACGTGAATCGTTAATTTCTGCTGATAACTTATGTTCACTGATGAAAATATAAGCTGTCCAATCCATAATTGCTTTGAATTCTAACTTCTGAAACAGAAAGCCAGGTCCAATTACAAGCTCAAATAAAAAAATTCAACAACAAAGCTCAAATAAAAAAATTCACATGTTTATACCAGAAATTTTGCTTTTTATGGTAGGATTCTGAGTTTTTCAGGTAATCCAGTCTCAACTCTCTTGTTTTTTTCTTTGTTTTGATAAAGTTATTATTAATTTGATAAATTTGTTCAATTAATTTCAACTTTAAGAAACTATTAAATAATAATAAATAATAAATAATAATAAATATTGTACCTTTATCATTTTTTTTACAGCAATACATTTTTTGGCATTTATTTTCGGACCGTTCGTTTTACCGCGGGAATTCAACGGTCGATCTACAAAAAAATCATTCCAAACCTGATCTAGAATGATCAAGGTACAATATTGAACGTAACAAACATAAAAGTTCAGAAGTTTTATTATGTATGAGCTTTGATCCAACACGAAATGTTTATGGCTATACGATGCTTCAATTTTCGATCAACTAGATGGATGGGTAAATGAAAACAAAATTTTATCAAACTTTCATGGAAGACGATAAATGCAATGCTCTTTGATTTCAACAGCTCCGATTGGTCAACGAACGACATGTTTACGTGCGCCTTCATTAACTTAGAAAGCAAGAGTATATGTTTCATGAGACATAAACTCTTGCCTTGTGAGTTAATGAAGGCGCACAAAAATATATCGTCTGTGGTTCAATGAGGACCGTTGAAATCAAAGAGCACTGCATTTATCATCTTCCATGAAAGTTTGATAAAATTTTGTTTTGATTCACCCATCCATCTAGTTGATCGAAAATTGAAGCATCGTTTGGCCATAAACATTTCGTGTTGGATCAAAGCTCATACATAATAAAACTTCCGAATTTTTATGTTGGTTACGTTCAATATTGCACCTTGATCATTCTAGATCAGATTTGGAATGATTTTGTTGCAGATCGACCGTTGAATTCCCGCAGTAAAACGAACGGTCCGAAAATAAATGCCAAAAAAATGCCAAAAAATGCAAAAAATGTATTGCTGTCAAAAAAATGATCATGGTACAATATTTCTTTTTTATGTCTAAAAAATGCAAAAAATGCTGTTATTGATCAGCTATTCATTTAGAAAAAAAAATTATATGTATTGCTGTAAAAAAAAATTCAAAAAATGCAAAAAATACTTATTTATTTGATAAAAAATAAAAAAAAACATGCAAAAAGTAAAAAAAATGTAAAAAGTTTGAAAATATTTTTTTTTATTTTTTCCAAATTATTTGCTGCCTAATTTTATTTTGTATCACTGCAATGCACTTTTAGACTCACTCAATAAAATATTAAATAAAATATTAACTAAGCGGGTGACCCCACAAATCCTGCAATCTGATCACCTCAATAATTTCACATTCTTAGATTTATCCTCTTACAAACGTCTAGATCTCTTCCATTTCATCAATCCGCTCCCTTTCTATTCAACCAATTAACCCGCTATTTTTTTCCGCCATTGCCTCCAATTTTTTTCCCTCTTCCTGCTAATTTACGCCAAAACCGCTCGCCCAAATTTCTCTCCCGCTAAGTACCAAAATAATCTCCCTCACGTCTTCTCTCTCTCTCTCTCTCTGGTGGCCTCTCACAACAAAAACTTCTCTCTCGCCTAAATTCTCTGTTGCGTACATTCAAACTGAGTGTGGTATTTGGTTATAATTAATTTTGGAGTGCTTGAGTTTTTATTTAAATTGTACTTCTATTGATATTTGAGTTTTATTTAAATTGTATTTTGAATACTTTGGAGCAAGGTTATAAAATGCGGTTTTCATGCGGTATGCGGAAAGCCACCGCATACCGCATATACGGTATACGGCCGCATATGCGGTTTTCATGCGGTACTTATATATGCGGATTTTAAAATGAGAATTCATATATATATAAACAAGTATGCGGTAATATGCGGAAATATGCGGTAATATGCGGTAATATACGGTAATATTCGGTATCATACAATCAAAATGCGGTAATATGCGGTAATATGCGGCCTAATATGCGACCGCATATGCAAAACCGCATATTGGACCGCATATTGATTTTCCATGCGGTTGCCAACCGCATACGCATATGCGGCCGCATGAACCGCATTTTCCTACAGTGCTTTGGAGTGCTTGAGTTTTTATTTAAGTTGTACTTCTATTGATATTTGGGTTTTATTTAAATTGTACTTTGAATACTTGAGTTTTTATTGAAGTGCTGTAATTTCGCACTATGGCCCAGTCAGAAGTCATAAATCGTAAGTCGTAACAAAGTTCGTAAAGGTTTGAAATTGAGTTCGTAAAAAATTCGGTTCGAAATTGGGTTCGTTCGAAATTGAGTTCGTTCGAAATTAATTCAAACCAAACCTAGTTCGAAATTAATTCAAACCAAACTCAAACTGGAGGTAAGTTCGATTCGGTTCGGTTCGTTTGCAGCCCTACTGCCATGTGCCATCTATCTATTTCCTATATCATTTTTAATTAATTTTTAAATAAAAAATTCCGGCGTAAATTCCAACCAACATTATGCCATGTCCAAAAAGAGGATGGCAACCCTAGCTGCCATCATGTCACTCACATGTGTCTCTCTCAAACTATAATTTCTATTTTCAAATCATGATGCCAAGTTGTGTGTACTTCTTGTTTACTAGCGTTTTATAATTAAGCTCCCTTCAGAATCAAGGGACAGAGACATTTGATTAGAAGAAATCCATCTTTTTGAAACATAACAAGAAATCCAGGTTGCTTCATTATTACAATGGTTATAACGAAAGTTAGCGTATATTAACTCGCAATATGGATTCAAATTTTCAATTTAAAAGTTTTAACAATTGATCTGAACAGTTCAATATGATCTCCATATGAATATGCACCTGTAAACTAAATTTGATAATTTTTTATAATTTTTTAACTATATTTTTATATGAATAGAAAATCACTAGATATGAAAATTCTGAATCATCCAAAAACAATGATATTATACCCATTTAAAAAAAATATAAAATTTAGTTTATAATACAAATTTATATTCATATAAAATTATGTTGAACAGTTTAGATCGACTGTTATAATTTTAAAATAAAAAATATTGATCCATAGTACTAATCAATTCACACTATGCATAGTACCATAGTCTAGCTCTCGCTCTATATAATAGTAGTTAATGCGATGAGATATTTTTCGATTGATAATATATACCGAACATTAAATGAGCCGAATTTTTTATTTATATCCAAAAAATAAATCAAATTACAAAAAATACCCATGTTATCTTGAAAATTTGAAAAATACCCAAACCGGAAAAAACTTTTCCGGATTTGGCCTCTAAACCCGGAAAAAAATTTTCCGGAAATTGAACTCCAAAACCGGAAAATTTTTTTCCGGTTTTAACATTTTTTTTTTTTTTTTCCAAAACCGGAAATTTTTTTTCCGGTTTTAACATTTTTTTTTTTTTTTCCAAAACCGGAAATTTTTTTTCCGGATTTAACTTTTTTTTTTTTTTATTTTTTTTTTTTTTTTTTTAGAGATTCCGGATAAAAAAATTTAACTTAACAAATTTTTTTTTTTAGAGATTCCGGATAAAAAAATTTAACTTAACAAATTTTTTTTTTTTTTTTTTTTTTTAGAGATTCCGGAAATTTTTTTCCGAACTAAATAAATTTTTTTTTTTTAAGAGAAAAATAGCTAAAATACTGAAATCTAACGCTACAAAATCGAATTGTTTTTTTAAATATTTGTTTCATTAATTTAAAAAATTTCAAAATGGTGTAGAATAATTTAGAAATTATCAAAATAGCTAAAATACTGAAATCTAACACTAAAAAATCGAATTGTTTTTTACTACGAATAGGGCCGATTTTGTGCTAAAATACGGTAAATTTACTAAAATACGCTAAATTACGTATAAATGGGGCTTATTTTGTGGCATCTTTCATAAATCATAAAAAATAGTAAAAAAAATTCCAAAAATAATAAAATTTGGTGTTCTAAAAGTTTATTACATAACTAATTTACTGAGCTACGTAGATTGAATAATAGAAATGAAAATCTTAATCGAAAACTTCAACTGAAGTTTTGAGGCTCTTCTATTTGTTTTTTGGTGATTCTGAATTTGGAAAACTGGCAAAGCCAGTCCGGACGCATGCGCATTTTCGCAAGCTTTCCGAAAAGTGGTCATTTGCTGAAATCGGACACTCGAGCGCCGTTTTATGGCCGTTTGAAGTTTCGTCGTCGTTTTTCGCCTTCTCAGTGAAGATATTATCCCTATTCGTACGTAATTTAGCGTACTTTACCGTATTCTAGCATAATTTTACATAATTATTGTAATTTAGTGTAATTCAGCATAAATTAAGTAATTTGGCTTGTTTTAGTATAAATATGCTAATTATATATAAAAAAATGTAATCTAGCAAATATTTAAAAAAACAATTCGATTTTTTAGTGTTAGATTTCAGTATTTTAGCTATTTTGATAATTTCTAAATTATTCTACACCATTTTGAAAATTTTTAAATTAATGAAACAAATATTTAAAAAAACAATTCGATTTTTTAGCGTTAGATTTCAGTATTTTAGCTATTTTTCTCTTAAAAAAAAACAATTTATTTAGTTCGGAAAAAAATTTCCGGAATCTCTAAAAAAAAAAAAAAAAAAAAAAAATTTGTTAAGTTAAATTTTTTTATCCGGAATCTCTAAAAAAAAAAAAATGTTAAAACCGGAAAAAAAATTTCCGGAATCTCTGAAAAAAAAAAAAAAAAAAAAAAATGTTAAAACCGGAAAAAAATTTTCCGGAAACTCTAAAAAAAAAAAAAAAAAAAAAAATGTTAAATCCGGAAATTTTTTTTCCGGTTTTGGAGTTCAATTTCCGGAAAAAAAATTTCCGGGTTTAGAGGCCAAATCCGGAAAAAAATTTTCCGGTTTGGATAATTTTCGAATTTTCAAGATAACATGGGTATTTTTTGTAATTTGATTTATTTTTTGGATATAAATAAAAAATTCGGTTAAATGAGAGAATTGCTCTTACATGGTAATCCATCTTAATTAAATGAAATTGCAACCGCGTCTTATATTTTATTTTGGAAATAAGAAATGGGTCAAGTCCTAACTGCAAACACGTATTTTAGATGAAGAGGATTTAAATGCGTCTATTTTTTTTGTACATGTGTCTATTTGTTAATTTTTAATAATAAAAATTATAAAAAAAATATGTTAAAATAAAGGGAGGGCCTAACCTTCCCCCGCCATCCATCCCCCACTTTTCTCCCAACTGAAAATAAGTAGGGGACCACAGTAAACCGTTAATAACCGTTGAAATAAGTAGGGGACCACAGTAAACCGTTAATTATTGGGAAATAGAAGGGGACCAAAAATGCCTCCACAGCATTACAGGCGGATAGATTGCGCACAAGTATTCACCCTTGTAAACTCAAGTATTCATCCATGTAAAGAAAAATACTCATCTTTGAGAAATAACTATATAAGAAAACATTACCACCCATCTTTGACACGTTTTTAGAGGTGGTTTTTTTTTTGTACGTTCACTCTAACTAATTTTTCCGACGATCTGTGAGGAATTTTTCAAATCTAAAATCACGAAAGTCTTCTACACAATTTTCTCTTTCAAATGAGATCCATGATGACATACTTTCGAGGTGTCCGTTACGCAAGTATTCACACCTCGTACGCAAGTATTCATCTCTCATTAAACAAGTATTCATTCTCGTCGTGTAAGTGTAAAGAGTATATGAAGGTATGGTGGGACCGCACAACCGCGACTTCAGATAAGTAGGGGACCACAGTAATATGCGGAGATAAGTGGTGGAATTAGTAGGGGACGATTTGCGAAAAAGTATTGACACTTAACACGAGTTGTATTCATCCATATAAATAAAAGTACTCATCTTTGAGAAAGAATTATATATGGAAATATTACGATATTAAGAGCATTAATTACGCGGAGATAGTAGGGTACCACAACTGCCGTTCGCTAAAAACAAAAGAAAACCCGTAATTAAGTGGGGGGACCGCACAACCGCCATCACTAACTACCGTGGGGACCGCATAACCGTCACCGCAAGTGGAAATAACATCAAGTATTCATCTATAATACATGAAGTATTCACCCTGATATATCAAATATTTTTAAAAAAAACTGGACATATCACACCCATCTTTTACACGTTTTTAGATGTGGTTTTTTTTTTTCTCCGTTCAATTTAACTAATATTTCTAACGATCTGTGAGAAATTTTGCAAATCTAAAACCACAAACATTTTCTACATAATTTTCTCTTTAAAATGAGATCCATGATGACATACTTTTGAGTTATTCGTTGCACAAGTATTCACCCTCGTCATGCAAGTATTCATCTATCATTGAATAAGTATTCACATGTAATACATCAAGTATTCACTCTGATATATCAAGTATTTTTAAAAAAAACTGGACATATCACACCCATCTTTTACACGTTTTTAGAGGTGGTTTTTTTTTTCTCCGTTCAATCTAACTAATATTTCTAACGATCTGTGAGGAATTTTGCAAATCTAAAACCACGAACGTCTTCTACATAATTTTCTCTTTAAAATGAGATCCATGATGACATACTTTCGAGTTATTAGTTGCACAAGTATTCTCCCTCGTCATGCAAGTATTCATCTATCATTGAACAAGTATTCATCCTCGTCGTGTGAGGCGGAGGCGGAGGCAGAGGCGGAGAAGAAGAGGCGGAGGTGGGAGGTGGGAGGCGGAGGCGGAGAGAGAGAGGCGAAGGTGGGAGAGGCGGGCGGAGGCAAAGGTGGAAGGTGAGGCGGAGGTGGAAGAGGGAGAGAGGAAATAAATAGAAAGAGAAAATCTACTAATTAATTTGTAGGGACCACTAGTTAGTTAAAGTTGATTATTATAGTTAGAAAAGGAAGTTAGTTAGTTGAGGTAAAAATGGGAGAAGGAATCAAGGGGTAACATATAATTACCCTAAAATAAAATCATTAGATGTAATCTATATTATTTTTCTACATGTACTTAAAAGATTATCAATTTTCTTTATATGAATCAATAAACTAAAAAAGTTTAATGTTCAGAAGTTGAAATATCATAATCATTACATGTGCATACATAAAATAATATATATCATTAAATTTAATAATTTTATTTTGACATTTAAATTTAAAATTCTAAAAATGTAAAAAAAAATAAAAAATAAAAACATTTGAACCCTTATTTTAAATTAATTTCACCGAAAAATAAAAAAAAGGAATTCGTTTTGTTCTGCCCGACTAAGCTTATCGGGATAAGAAGTTATATGTCAATTATCGTTTGATGTTTAGACTGCATTTAACACCTTATTAGATAATTAATGTTGGGAAATACGTACAGTACATGTTTGCTATAGAGAGCACATTAATTAGACCATATGAACATGCATATATATATATATAGAGAACATGATTACTTGCGAATTTGCCAATCATCAATTATTTAGCAACAGTTTAAAATTATAATTAAACTTTTGAATGTGCTTGTGTGACATTAATATGATGATGATGTTTCTATACGGAAACGGAGGCAAATTTACTCAAGACTAATATTTCACAAATTTACTTTAATTCAAGTTTCTACAATAATAAATTAGAATTCTTTATATCAGATAAGACATGACCCTTATTATTTCTAAAAGAAAAATAAAAAGCAAATCGAAATTCTAACTACTAGGGATTAGACTACAAGTACACATATAATAATTTATAAAGAGAGTTAATATGTATAAAATATAAAAAAAGAAATTAAATTAAAATTCAATACACATTATTAAAAAAATTAAATGAGGATAACTCCTTGAACTATACATGGATGAGTACCTACGTACGTACTATATTTACAATGACCTAGTGAGGCACTTGTCCCTCCTCTCCGCTAAAAAAAAAGTCAAAAACATATTTCTAACTTTATGCTTTTCTAAAAAAATACTATATAAAAATATACTTAAAATTAAAAAAATATAATGCCTCATTGAAATTTTTCTTTCAGATTATACTTCTAGTTCCATGTTATTCTCGTAAAAATAATAAAATTATACTTAACATTCAAAATAATTATAAAATTGTCTCCTAAATTTTTTTCCCACTCTAAAAATTTTAGCTACGCCCCTGTTTTCGTATATAGCAAAAATATAAATACAATTTTTTGTATATGATTGATTGATATGGAAATTTGGAAGGTTCATATGACAAATATGCAAGAGAACCCTTTTTTTTCTTCTTAATTATTACCCAATAGACAGTAGCATATAAGCTTTCCATTGTCTTTGAGTCTTGACCGAAACTTAGAAGACATTCCCAAACCCTCATACCAGCGCACACAAACCCACCCACCCACACAAAACAAGCTGGAGAGAGCGCCAGAACTTGAAGAATATATATAATCAAGGATTTAACCTTCCAGTGATCAATATCTAAGAAATGGACGAGTCCTGGCGCAGGAGGCGGCCCGCAATCCAGCCTCACCAGGTTACTGGCTACCTTGCCCCACACGACTTTCGCGACGTGTTCGGTGGGCCACCACGCTCTGTCCTTCTTCGCCACTTCTCCCCTTCTGCTCAGCATGCTGATAGCGGGTTCCGGATCATGACACGAGAGGACAATTCACCTTACAACACAGTTACTACTTGTAAACCGGAATTTGTATCAACAATCCGCTGTGGTCGTAGCGGGTTTCGTGTCACTAAAAGAGAGGTCGAAACGGCTAACAAGACAGATTTTTATAGGCTTGGCCTTGCAAGTGCAACATCATCCCGTTATGGTGATAACGACAGATCTCGAGCCATGAAGAAAGAGGCAAACCTGCCTTATGGCAAGGTCTTGAACAAGTTGGATCACGTGTCAACGTCCTGTTCACCGCATGGCAGGTCTGAGGTCATGAAAAGAGAGGAGAAGTGCTCTTTCATACCAGTTATTCACAAGCGGGATGACCTAACGACTGCCTGTGACGATCGTAACAGTTTTCAGGTCATGGAAAGAGAAGACAGCTCATTGTACAGAGAAAAGTCAAAGTTAAATGCTCCAACAACATATTATGCGCATAACAGGTTTCGGGTCATGAAAAGTGAGGTTGATGATGTATTCTCTGAAGATGATGTTGTTTATAGGCCGATATCCGGTCAACATCCAACGACTTGTAGTGGTAATAATAAATTTCAGGCAGTGATCAGAGAGGAGGGGTTCTATGACGACATATTTGGGTCGGTTAGTGTGGATAGCAATGCGGGTTTGAGGAGGTCAAGGTCGAGATCCATTTCCAAGTCCGAATCCGAGTCAACAGCTGTCAGCTGCTGTGAGGATGGATTCTTGGCAAATGCTGCTGGATATGGTGATGAAGGCGATCCAGCGCTTGCTTCTTTTGCTTCTAAACTAAGGTTAGTTTTACTCAATCATCATATAATATTGTTATGTTCTACAAACTTAAATGACCAAATAGGAAATGAAACATTACAATGATTACTTTTTATGCAAATTTTACTATTCAAATTTAGTCACTTGCTGTTGTTATCTAGAGGTAGGCGAAGGGTTATGCATCACAAGATTTTGACATTAATTATTGGGCACACTTGTAATTTGATGGGGATTGGAGGGCTTATTTACAAAAATGTTCTTGCCAAATTAGCATGCCTGTACCTTTTTTGTCTACTGAATCATGAGTTGAGACAACCAACATATATATAAAACACAACTAAGGATATGTCAAGGGTCCTCACTCCTCAAGATCAAGATAGCCTTTTTTTTATCAATGAAAATAAAGTAACACAAGTGAGAGTGTGAGACCATTCTAGCTTTTAAAAGGTAAGGTTCAAGCTTTTGAAACAGTACATATGTTTCTGTTTGTGGGAAATCATGTGGTTTAATTAGTTCAAGTTTTGCATTAAAAAAGGATAACAAAAAGTTTTTTTTCCACTTAAAACAAAAGGTTATTAATTAGTCAATAAATCAATGGCATGATAACATAATTTCCTAATTAATGTGCCCCCCGCACTTAATTCCCTCCTCTCACATCCTTTTCACCTCTTGTGAAGCACGCAAGTTCTGTCTAAAATACTGTATTGTTTTGTATTTATTTTCAGAACATGACAATTGGAAGAAGAAATTTTGATAGGAGAAGGATGATAATAATGATGATGCATGTTAATAATAATTATTATTACTACTACTGTTGTTGTTGTTGTTGTTGTTGTTATGAAAGCCCCAACAGTATTTCCAATGTTTTATATATTATGATGGATGGATTACCAAGTTTTTTAGATTAAAATGGGCTCAAGCGTTCCAACTTCAAATATATATTTATAAAAAATCTCCAGTCAGATTTCAAACCCCCCGTCCTCCACTAAATAACCAGTGTTTTCAGTTTTTCGCTCAAAAGCGGATTATTATAATGAATGAGCTCTTTTGGTAGTGCTTCTTAATTAGAGCATATGAGAAATTGCTTTTATTAAGCTTCATATAATTGGTTTTTAGCTAGTACTCCATGATAAAAGCCGGCAATAACATGGTAGGGTAAGGCATTCTAAAAAGTTCCCCTTATTATTTTAATTCTAAACAGATGGTCGAACTACCAACATACAAAAGCGACTTTACACTTGTATAATAAAAGGAAACCAATAATAAAATTGGCTTGGTACATGCATATATAGTGTTTCATAATTAATTATATCAATTAAGTTCTTAGTGTCAGTGTGTGGATGCATGTGTGTAAAATATTCTTATCAAGTTATTTGTACGTGTATAATTTCTTACTATTTCTTATATATATTATACAGGTTTGTTTTATTATATAATACATTGAATATACATGTTTAGATCCATATACTATATATATCACTGTGATTAATTACTAACATGCCGTTATCTCATAAAACAGACCAATTACAATTCCATCAAAGCGCTATGACTCCTCCCCACCTTCAACCGTCTCAGAGGGAGATGTAGGCCCGGCACGCCCCTCTTCCCTTTCACACATTTCAGGGAGAGTTGCTACCAATTCAAATCATCCTACAACCATAAATAAAAGCCGGTGCACTGCCAGTAGCTTCTGCTGCTTCACACCACCTGAGACTCTCAGCCTGGACCCGAGCTTTCGGATGAGCTTCAAGAAACCGGCTTCTCCAGAGGACAACTCACCTCCATCCGTTATTTCATTGTCGGTGCCATACAAGGTCAAAAAGGTCGAGAAGAAGGTTGTGTTAGAGATACCTGACAATGTGAAAACCGAAGAACAAAACTTCGGATCAGAGGTAAGCGCGGCTCTGGATGAAGCCATTGCATGGGCTAAAGAAAGGTTCATGAAGCCCGATGACACAATTGAGGGTAAGAGTGAGGATTTTGTTAATTTCAAGGACTGGAATGCAACAAAAGAAAAATACTCTGCAGATTGCAAAGGGAGGTAGGAGCTGCAACTGAACTTTTGATTGCTGTGTGCTGTGCTGTTTCTTTTCTTAGCTTGTTCTTTGTGAAAGCTGTCAAAAAAACAAGTTGCGAATTGCTCGTGTGTCGTGTAACATATAACTAGTACAAAATTTTCACCTTGATATTCTAAAACCAGAAGATCAAGCTTTCCATCCTAATTATCATAAATCAGAGACGAAACTAGAAAATTTAGATAAGAAAAACATAAAATATAAAAATATAATGTGGTAAGTAAAATTTAAACCAAGTCATCACAATCGCAATTGTAGAATTCTAACCACTAGACTACAAGCATACATATGATATTTTATGAAGATGATAGAAGTGTATAAAAATTTAAAAAAGAAAAAATCAATTAGATTTTAATTAAAATTTAAGTGAAATTAAAAATGTTAAAACCATAAGATATTTTATGAGGATGCCTATGCACCTTTGGGTTGCATTAAAACCCGCCCGTCAGAAACATAGGATTAACTATCCAAAATAAAATGTGACAAAGCCTAACAAACAAACAGGGAGAGGTCTGGATCCTATATTTCTCATATTTCTCAGTATAAAATACATGCTAAATGCAGAAATACCCAGCGAATCAACGGCAACAAATTAACAGATGAACGAACACGTGGTAAAGGATTTGAGTTCGCGGACCAAGAACTCTGAAACAAAATTAACCATACGAAATTAAATAAATAAATATAAAGACCTATATCTCACAATTCATAGTTTTTATTGAATACAACCCCATAAAAGAAAGGCCACAATCTTTGATCTCCATTTGAATAAAAGCAGACTGGTAAGAGAAGCTAGTAATTAACTTCAGCTAGAATTGATGTTGCTAACAAAACTAGATTTTTCAATTTCCGTGTGACTTGCACAATTCCAAAAAAGAAAGAAATTTCTAAATCATAATAAATAAAGGAATATTTCTCCATTTCAGGTTATTTTGTTCTCCTAATAGCTCGATCAGTTAGGTCGATGAGTGCTGACCGAGACTGCAAGACATCCTCGTCATCACTGTCAGGGAGAGCCTCGATGGCTTCCTTGGCACGATTGGCATGCTCCTCTGCCAGCTGTCGAGCTCTCTCTATCCCTCTGCTCTTCCCCAAGTATTCTAAGGCCTATTCAATGTTTGATATGTTACTTGAATAAAATTCATATGAATCATTACAAGCTCGATAGGATCAACAAATGTTGGAACACCAAACCAGGGCCGGATAAGGCCTATTCAATGTTTGATATGTTACTTGAACAAAATTCATATGCAACATTACAAGCCTGATAAGATCAACACATGTAGGAACACCAAACCAGGGGCACGGATTCAAACATGAAGGCAGGCATTTGTTAGGTACATGGTATACGAGGTACAAATCAAAATGTAGAATGAATAAGATATACTGTGATAGTATATCTTTTGAGTTAGCATAGCATGCTGGGTCTAATACAGGATATCCATCAATAAATATCTACAAAAAATATTTTGAACAAGTACTTCTATTAATTTATACAAAAACAGTATACCTGTGGTTTGCCTATTAAAATATCATTCGAGTTACCAATATACTTAGTACACCATTTTGACTTGCATGTACCTAATAAATGTGTCTTTTTATTAGGTACCAGAACTGCTGGGGGGGGGGGACTACCTAACTCAAGCTTAGGTCTAGGGAGGGAATTTTGCAAGTTTTTTGTTCTTTGTTGGTTGTTCTCTTCACTTTATAGCGAGATTGTACTGCACAGCTTAATTGTAAACTTCTCCTTTTTTTAATGAAAATTGCTAGTGGGCATTTCGCCCACTGACCTTAAAAAAAATGTGTCTTTTTGTTTGAAAGAACATGACTTTGACAGCCAAATCATCTGATCTTTGAGGATGCTGTGCATATGCAATAATTTGGGATGAAATGAGAATTGTGATAATGCTCACCAAGTCAACATCAGCAGGATCATCAAAGCCTCGATCAACAACTTCAACAAGTTGAGGGAATTCTTCCATTGCATATAGTATTGGAGCAGTTACAATTCCCTTTACCAAAATTTCTTTAGTTAGTTTCTTAATATTACAAGAGTCGTTTAGTTTGATATAGCAATATTATGGTATCCATCTGGTCAGGTCAGGTCAGGCAGCGGTACATAATGGTACATGCTACCTGCTTTTTGCATTTGTCAGTACCACTAAGAGATCTTTTATTCTGTTTTCTATTTTGGTCTTGCATTTTAGCTTCTTCTTTTTTCCTTCCACTGATTTGCCCAGGCTTCCATAAAATACCAAAATATAGCCTCCCATTCTACCCAACAAGGAATTAAATATGAGGCTTCTGTATAATTTTAATTCTATTGGTAAGGCATACAGATCCTAGTTCAAATTTTGTGCTGCTATTTTTTCATCTTCATTGTTATCCTTTAATTGTATTATATCTCACTCCGGTATTGTACAGGTGAAAATTGGCAAGGTTTGTAACCCTGATTATAAAGTGAGCAACAGTCTGTCATTTCTCTTTTAATATTAAAGCTTAATAATGCTTAAGCTAAAATAGGGAGCTTACATGTCGTATGTCAGACAAGACACCCTTTCCAAGCACCTCCTTGTTACCGGTGAAGTCTAGTATATCGTCAGTTAACTGGTATGCCAGTCCCTGTTATGCCTTCAACCCAATTAGATAGACAACACTATGCGCGCGCGCACACACACACACATGTATGGAGTACATCTTAGAAGCGATGCTTTCTTTATATCCCGATTTTATCAAAATCAATCATTCACTTCATATTGCTGACTTAATAAGCCCTCTTCATCCTTAGGCAGTAAAGCATGTACTTCTTTGTTTCATATAATATGCCATATAGTGCATCAAAGAGAAGTTCATAGAATAAGGCCTTAACCAAATTATTAGGGTTGGGCCGAAGCATATCAACAAATATTTGCATTGAAAAGAAGTGGACACACTAACCAAATTACGACCATAATCATAAGCAAGCATAGATACTTCAGCAGTTTGACCGGCAAGAATTGCAACTGATTTGCAACTGTTTGATATCAATGAAGCCGTCTTGCAGTACGTCTTCTCCAAGTAGTATTCCATACTATACTACCAAACAAAGGAACCATTTTGATATTAGACCCTAGAGACTTTGAGGTTGTTTTAATCAATAACAAGTAATAAAATTTAACTTCAGAATTTATTTTTTATATTCTTTTTAAAGAGGGGAAGGAGATGACTTCACAGAGGCTGCGAAGGTTTTCAAAAAAAAAAGAGGGGAAGGAGAGAGAAGTGATTCAGCAATAGTTTACCTACGGCGCTGCTCAGAAGTTGTTGCCATTTGCATAGTTTCGCCAGTGACTAGGTTTTCTACTACTTTCGCTATTAGCCCTACAACCTATAATTAAATATAGTAATTCAAGTATAGTTAAAAGACATAAGACAACAAATCTTAGACGCCATGGGAAAAAAAAAAAAAATCTTAGAAAGAAACTTGTTCATATTTCTGATCTCTCAAAGTATATCAATTGAAGTGATGCCCTATCTCCTTTAGGTACTCCCTTTCTACCCCCGTGTCAGCCTTAGCTGAAACCAAGTTTTGGACCCGCATCTCTCAGATATTGAAGTATAAAAATAATTGAGTACCTCAGTATTTTTCAGATCAGCGAGCGCAACACAAGCCTTTGATAGGAGGAAATCACCTGCCAGAACTGCAAGCTGCATAATAATAGGAAACAATTATTTTGATGCTTTTAAAAGACAAAAATGTAGAAATAACAAGGTAAATACCAACTTTTTATCTATAACAAAAAAAAAAAAAAATTCCACCCATACCATCAATCTCATCAAATTTTGATTTATACCAGGACCACTGAATTATTCAGCGGTTGAAATCTGTGTTATCATTTCAACAAATACCAGCTCTCTCATAACTCAGATTTCAAAAACTGAATAATTCAGCAGTCAAACCGTTTCCGCCGCTGCATAATTCAGCAGTCCTGGTATAAAATCAAAATTGCTGAGATTGATGGTATGGGTGGAATTCTCTTTTATTTATTTTTAATGCTACTGATGAAAAAAATCGGAGGTGAATACCTTGTTCCCCATGATAAAGTTCAAGGATTCAACACCACGCCTTTTATCAGCGTCATCCAGTACATCATCGTGAAGTAGGCTTGCCACCTGAAACAAATATACAAAAAATGCTTTGGAGTTAATAATTTTTTTTTTCTTTATTTTTCTTTTTTCTTCTATCTTTTGTGACAAAAAAGGACGATCAATTTGTACTATTTGCATGAAAACCCTAAAGCTAACATCAGGAATTGAATGCACTTGGTATAGAGCAATAAAGAACTACCATCATTCCCCTATACAAAATTCAATATAAAGCAATCCTGTGCTTGAATGGAATAATTCCGTTTGATAATTTCTTAAGGTCAGTGGTTTCTCTGTGGCTCGCAAATACTGAAAATCAAAGAGTGTTTTTGCCTGGTAAAATGAAAAATCGAAAATTACTAATGACAAAACTGACATGGATCATTTCAGTAATTTTGGCGATACTCTGCTGCCGTGCTCGCAGCCCTTCTGATAGGGTGTTAAATACTCCTTCAGCAGTGGATTGAGATATCGGCATATTTAATGCTGAAGCCATGAGCAACAAAACCTAAATTTATATCGAACAATTACCATTAAAAGGGAATCGTTTTTGGGTAAGAAATAAGCTAATTGACTTATGCACTGCAAGAGTTTTGATTAAGTGTGTTATAAGGTAAGGTTGCTTTTCTAAGATGCAATATATCACCAAAAAAAAAAAAATTCTTCTTCCACAAACTGAGATTACAAACACATGAACCAAATAGCAATTCAATACAACATCAGTGGGAAATAGAAAAATAATTGTCCCAAAAAATCTTACTGTGGGTCGGAATTTTTTCCCTTCAGCTCGCTCAAAAAAATAATTTGCGGCAGATGCTAGCTTGGGGGCCTGAAAGTGTTATGTTTGAATGTCGTAAGCACAATATACCAGTATTGTAATGCCTGATTTACTTTTTTTGAATTATGTGTAATTGGCATCAAAAGTTATTGATCATAATATAGAAACCCGGACAGCCTCAAGTAATCAATTCAAGGTAAGAAAATCAATGTAAACAAAACTGGATCCAACAGTACCCAACCAGTACCAACCAAAATTTAAGCAGTTAACACACCAGTACGACCAACATACCTTTTTGTGAATTTCTTCACCAACCTGTTCACGAAGGTTCTTTGCAATGAGAGATAACTCATCAGCCACTAGAGAGAAGGGATCCTCCTATAACAGTCATTTAAAGTATAACACTAAATTTCATGGAGAAAAGATATCTACAATACACGTAAATTAAGAGTAGTATGTACCACTGATCTGAAGCTCCTCTGGGGGTGAACCTGATGACTGACATCATGCAATCCACACAAAATATGGCGGCTATAATGTACCTAAGCATAAAAGAGAAACAAAAGAGCACATAAACATATACAACAACAACAACAAGCCTTTAGTCCCAAACAAGTTGGGGAAATTGTCACAAACTAAGTGCAATCAGTGGATAAATAGAATAAAAAACTAATAGCTCAATTAAGTGCAATCAATTAGCAAATTTCTGCTCTATAACTATATACTGAAGGAATCTTAAGAAAATTAATCAGAAATGTTACCTAGTTGATTTGTTTATGAATGTGGACTGCTACAGCTCACAGAGGCAAAAGTTTGACTTCATTGACATATTCTTCTAGGTAATTAATATTAGCTACTAATTTGACCTGAGCTTCTTTTGAGCCTATTTCCATTTAATGATTGATGTAATTACCATTTAAATTCAATACAAATCATCCTCTTTTCCAAACTTGAGTAACTAAACATAATGATAAAACAATCCAAGCACATACATTTGACCATAAACCTAGACAGCTACAGTCAGCTAAGTTGACTTTTTAATCAGAGATCAGTTATGTACTCGGCAAACTATTAATTCAGCTAAACTATAGTTTGATACAAACTTTCTATACAAAAAATCCAAAACAAGTATGGGTAATGCAGATGAAGTACTACCGCAATTTGTTTGACGATCCATATAAGCATATCATAAGAATCTTGTGAACAAAAACAAGTAAATTTCAAAGGCATGCACCTTAGGTCGAGTTTCTAATTGATTGATCCCGACAAGAGCCTGAGAGTAGAACCTCTGCGCACAGCGGCCATGCTCGTAGAATCTTTCTAGTTTCCTAGCTAGATTCAACCTAGAGTACATCCTCCGAGCCACCCGAGAAACGCCTAGATCTAAGAATTGATCACGCGGTGCGATTTTGACTTGAAAATGGAGGGAAGGAGAAGAGAAGCCAGAGAGAGACAACAGCGGTGCTTGGTCTCTCCAAAAAAAAAGTTTTGCGCTGTTGTCTGCGAACCCCACCGCAAAAGAGAAGCGAAGGCAAAACACCAAAGGGTTTTATTGTCAGATCGACTCCAATTCATGCCGTACTGGAGATGTCCAGCCTTTGGATCATTCCGAGTTCCGACTGTCGAGTTCTGACCGGCTTTTGGGAACTTTGTTTTCATGCAGAGTGCTCCGATGCATGCCATCCTTTCGACCAGCGTATGAATGCGATCCTAATTTGTCTTTCGGCGTCGCAATGATTTAAATTTAGAGAGCATTTTCTCCTATTTGTTTCTCCATTCATTAACTACTTAAGTAACTATTAATTACTTGAAAAATCATTTACTATTTAAAGACCGCATAATATTTGAAAGATTTTACAATTAATGCGCACAAGTATTCATATATAATAAATCAAATATTCATACCTAAGATATCAAGTATTTAAAAAAAACTAGACATATCACTGATATATCTTTTACACATTTTTAGAAGTGATTTTTTTTTCTCCGTTCAATCTAATCAATATTTCTGACGATCTATGAGGAATTTTGCAAATCTAAAACCACGAACGTCTCCTATACAATTTTATCTTTCAAATAAGATTCATGATGACATACTTTCAAGATGTTTGTTGCACAAATATTCATACATGATCGAGCAAGTATTCATAACTCGTTGTGTAAGTGTAAATAGTTCATGTATCAAGAATATTACAAGCATATGTGCATACCTCGATTAATTTTACAAGAACAGCCGAATAGTATTGAACATTGCTTTATTGCTTTCTAGTTCAATTTTATTTTTTAAAAATAAAAAATAATTGTCACATGTTTCACTGTCGAAACAAAAATAATCTATCAAATTTTACAGATCATGTAATTGAAATGTTACAAAAAAAAAAATAAAAACAATTTTAAAAGAAACAAAACATACTTCATTGAAGTATTCATACATATATGTTGGAGTATTCATACATAAGATATCAAGTATTCATACATATACGTTGAAGTATTCATACCTAAGATATCAAGTATTCATTCATACACGTTGAAATATTCATACCTAAGACATCAAGTATTCATTCATACACCTCTATTTTTTACAAATTTTGTTTTTCTGTCATTTCTTAGTACTTAGTACGCACTGGCCTAATTAACCATTAATGAAACTTTGTTCTTTGCAAATAACTCGCTACTGCATGAGGAAGATGAACATAGACACGAAAGGGATTAATTGCATCCACAGAGACAAAATTAGTTGAACTCGATCCATTTAGCACTCATTTTGAAACGGTCGACAGTGATGGATCTGACCCGGCAGAGGTGTGCTTAATTGGTATGGAGTGACGGAGGATCTCTGGCAGAACGTCCGCTGGAGCGAGAGTAGCAGGCAGATATGGAAAAGTGGAGGCGGAGGCGAGAGAGGGAGGCGGAGGTCGAGCGGAGAGAGGCCGAGTGAAGAAACGACGGAGCCGTGTCCTGTCGCCGTCCAGAGAGAGACCGAGCGGAGATGAGGCGATCTGGCCGGAGGAAAAGAAAACGAGAGGGAGGAGGTTTGGAGGAAAAGAAAGAGGGAGAGGCGGGGGATCGGGAAAGTGAGACTGATATCGACAGTTTAAGTCGTTAATGATTTTAGTTGAACTTAGGAGGTTGATCGGGGGATAGATTGGGGGAATGAACGCTGGGGGATATTATAATTACCCTTAAATTTAAGTGGGAGTAACGACCACTTAGTTCAGTAAATCGAATTTAGAAAATATATTGTGCTCCACAACACCAGCACGGAGAGGAAAAGGAAGGCGCGTTGTTCCGTTCTCCTCACTATAGTGAAATCTACATTCTGATTTGAGGGGTACGAATTTAGGAAGTTTGTGAAGGGCGTTCCCCTCGCTACAGTAGTGTGTTTCTTCCTTTCCCTCTCTGATTACCTTCTTCTGAAGTAAGTGAATAGCGTGGACAGCTCAGGTGTGTTGGCCATTCTGATGTAATTTCTGCAATACAAGTAATAAATCCTAGTTTATACTCAATTCGGTTGCAAGTGTACAACCTTGTCAAGTAGTACTTAGGGATCGTCTCCACAGGGACAAGTTGGAATATCTTTTCTAACCTAGCAATTTAATTTAGTAAAAAGAAAATACAAAGGTTTTTGTTTGTTCAAATGGTTGATTTGGGTTTGATTAAACTGAATTAAACTAAAGTCTTAAGGCAAAATCTGATTTTTTAACAAAGATGAGAGATTAGGGTTTCTTAGGGTTCCTATCCACTAGTGTTATGACTAATTGGTTTATTAAATTTGTTCTTTTAATTATGAAGGCACAGTTGAAGGTTGTAGGTACAAAGGGATATTTTTATATTAATACCATCTTCAAATTAGAATAAACGTCACCTCTCGGTACTTGGCTATGCTAATCTAAAGTCATTAAATTCTTACTGTCCCAATTAATCTAGAAAACCGTCTTTCACCTCTCGGTACTTGGTACAATTTGTCTAAACTATTAGGTTAAGCCCGTATAAGACAAGCGTCACCTCTCGGTACTTAGCCTATCAAATACCCTATTCTTTATGGTCGGGACTTAATGTTCAATTTCTCAATTGCAAATACCAAATCCTAAGATTTCATGTGATTTCGATTAAGTCTTCACAATCAATTAAAATAAAGAATAGATCATAACAAAGAACAAGAAGATACAAAATAAAACCAACTAAATCATAACAAAAGTTTCAAGTACAGCCCTAATTAACCCTAGAAAATCTTTTAGCCAGCCATGGCTAAAGCATAAATGAAATTAAAAAGATAAAAAGAGTTCCAAAGAGAGAAAATAATAAAACCGGTTGATCAGCGATGTCTTTTTCTCCCTTCTTCTCTCTTCCTTTCTCTTCCTTTGTCTTTCTTGTTAAAACCAGCAATTCTGTCTAAAAAAAATGTCCCCCCCCCGTATTTTACAAGTTTCGCACTTTTATACCCCCAGCAAAACCTAAAAATAAACCTCTCAAAATAGCAAATTCGGGCTCTGAAACCGCCTTATTGCGGGCCGCAATAACATCCTTTACGGGCCGCAATGAGTGGAGGCGGTTAACTTCTCGCGCAGAATCTGAGCACTCCATTTCGGGCCGCAATAAATTCCATTACGGGCCGCAAGGAATGTCTGCTATCTGAAATTGTTCTCTGTTTGATAATGTTGCGGCCCGCAATGATTCTCTTTCAGTCCGCAATGAAAGTGAAGGTTGCTCCAAATTTCGTGCTGACTTGCTACAAATCACCCGTTTTGCTCCGTTAAGCTCCAAACACTTGATTACCTGTAAAATAAACATAACTAGGGCAGTAACTTGAACTTTCGGACATTTCTAACCTAATTAAACCTAATCTCAACAAAACTTAGCTTAATTTACATAACAAACCCTAGGTTTCAATAGATATTATTGTGGCTTATCACATTCTCTTTCGTTCCTGTTCCTTTCCTTTAATGAAGGATTTTTCCCCTCTCTGGAGCACAGTCTAAGGAGGCAAAATGGTGCTAAGGGAGCTTAATTCAAGAGAAATTGTGTCTTAAGAAATAAAGCAAGAGGGCTTAAGTTTAGAAATTAGCATAAAAGAGCAAAAGTTAATCATCACTAAGAAGAACTTGTTCGGACGAATTAAAATTCTAAGAAATTTAAAGGAAGTCTAAGAAGCCTTAAGGAGGAATTGTCCCACTTAGTGTGTAGTTATAAAAAAATCGAACTTCAAATTCGGTATGAGAAAGAAGAAACCGAACTTCAATTTCGGTTTGCCTTTTTGACTTTTTTTTAATTGAAATGGGTAGATCAATGTAGCCATATGTGCAGAAATTAAAACCGAACTTCAATTTCAATATGGGAATTTCATATCGAACTTCATCTTTGATATAGTTTCTCTAAAAAAACTTTGTAATCAAGTTGGTTTTCCATTTTTTTTTTTTTTGTGATGGCTTTTGAAAAAAGTTCCACTTGAGCCCTCCTCATGTATCATACATAACAATTAAATCATAATAGAGTACGAATCTCTATTCTTATATTAAGCGCGTAGATTAACTGATCCGCCAACGACTGTAATTAAAAGATGAAATTTCGAATTGAATATCAGTGTTTCGGTCAAATAGTCTGACTTCTTTTGATTCTATGCATCATTTTGATTTTTTTATGTGTAGAAATCTAAATTTATTTAAATACGTACTCGTCACAAGTTTATTTAGTATGTCTTCTTCTGACCTTGATTTCTTTTTATTTTTTAAATGTCATTTAAGAAATTTTTTTGATTAATCGATAATTGATTGGTCATGTTTTCATTTCTTTTCATTTTTTATACCATACAAGGAATGTTATTTGTCATTTAATGATCTCATTCAAGTAAATATTATTATTCTCTAATACAAGTACACATATGCATATAAATCATGGAGAGGGGATGATAACCCTTATAACTATAACAAGGGTCATAATATGATGACATATGGTGTCATAACATGACAATATCAAATAATATAACTTATTTTGATATATATTTTTTTTCTTGTTTTCCCCGTTAAACAACATAAAAAAATGTCATGTATGAGTAAAAAGAAAGCTCACATGTATATCATCAAGAATGAGTTTTTATATTTGTATGAGAATATGTTGGTCTATTTTTTATTATTGAATAATTATTTTTTCATTGGTATACTTTTATATTTCCTTATAATATGTTCCCGTTGCAACGCACATGTATGATACTAGTTTAAATTACATTTCTGATGAGAAGATCCTTGAAGGGTATCAGGCAAATTTGTTTTAATTAGATTATAATTTATACTAGGAGTTTTGGCTGTCTTCATTTGTAGATAGAAATTAAGGATACGTCTAAGTCTGGATACTGACTAATGAGAATCTAATCCCAATTGTTTCAATGTCAGATCGGTGTCAATTAAATCAAATCTCAAATAATTATTTCTAAATTTTGTAAATAACAAAACAAATTAATTGGATATACTATACATATCTCCATTCCATTATTAAGCACGTTGGTGTCCGATCCGCCAACGGCTACGATTGAAAGATTAATTTTTGGATTTAATCTCAGCTCTCCAATCACACAATCTATCTTTTTTTTGATTAAATGCATCTGTTTTAAGTATAGAAGTTTAAATTTAGTTACAAACATACTCGCCACACATACCGCCACACGATGCGTTACAATTAAAATTTAACAGACTCTAAATTTAGCGATATAATTCTCCGTTTCCTTATTTATTTGTTTTCTTATTTCTCTCTCTCCAATTGAAATTTTCTATACGGCGGATCATAATGCAAATTAATTTTTTATTCATTTCCTTATTTATCTACTTCCTTATTTCTATACATATTACTGTGATAAATCTATAATATATTTCTAATTTTGTATTTTTATGAAAATTTGTCATTTTGTATGAAAATTTATTTTTGTTATTTTATCATATATTTCGTTGCAACGTACGGGCACGATACTAGTCATACATTACATGCATATAATAATTTACATTGTTTTGACTTTATTTTGTTATGCATCAAGAACCATCAAAATTAGCGGACCATTTTTTTTTTTTGGTGATTTAACTGTTTTTCTTAATGGCTATCGAAAATTTAAATTTATTAATTTAAACACGAGTTAAAAAAAATATTACTGCTGAGAGTCAGTGATCGTTGATTATATCAAGTATTATCGCTGAAAGCACGAAATTTTAGACATGTATAAAATTAAATAGTGTAAATGTAAATATGAAACTTTTAAGGTGATATCAGTAATCGTGTAGTAACGAAACATGTACACAAAATTCAATTGCTCGTGGACGCGCCACCGCCACACGAGCCACCAATTTCGTATGATTAGTCCACAACACGAAACGGACACCTCCATTGTTCTAAACTGGAGAGAAGTCAACTGTTGACGGCGGCGGCCCTGCTGACGTCGTGTCAGTTGCCTCCTACATGAATTTAATGCGGATAGCCGGGTACGTACGAAAACAATTATTACTTTTATTTCATTTCGCGGCCCAATATACAGCCCAAATAGGCCCAGTATAAGTACTACCTATTGTCCTACGGAGATCTCAAGGAGTTTCTCTCATCCAATCAGAAATCTTATCGCGTTAAATTGACAAGCCCAAAGAGATCCACGTGGACCTCAAGGGTTGCTGCTCAAATGACGTCAACTCTCCTCTAGAATTCTCTAAAGAATAAATGGCTGAGGATTTTCAAGTTTTCCATAAATTAAATTGGTTTTGAGGATTAATAAAACGAAACGAATGAAATTAGTGTAATTTTATCATTGGAATAAATATTATTTTTAAAATAATGGATGAGTCTACTAGGATCATAAAAAATAAAAAATATTTACACAAATACATTTTAATGATATAACTATGAGTGAGGCTATGGTGCTATGCATAGCACCAATAGCTAGTGTACTACGGCTCAATATGATACTTTTTAAAATCCTAACGGTCGATCCAACCGTTCAATGTAATATCCATATGAATATGTACTTGCAAACTAAATTTTATATTTTTTCGAATTTTTTTACTATTTTTTTAGATAGGTAGAAAAATCAGTGTTTTTTGAACATTCTGGACCATCAAAATTCTATCTATCTAAAAAAATAGTAAAAAAATTCGAAAAAATATAAAATTTAGTTTGCAAGTACATATTCATATGGTTATTACATTGAACGGTTGGATCGACCGTTAGGATTTTAAAAAGTACCATATTGAGCCGTAGTACACTAGTCATCCGTGCTATGCATAGCACCATAGCCTCACTCTATAACTATTGGTTAAAAGTTAAAACTAACAATCTCTCGTCTCCATTTTTATATTAAGCACGTAGATGTCCTGATCTGTCAATGTATATGATTAAATGATGAATTTTCGAATTGAATATCAGCCATTCGATCAAACAATCTGCCCTTTTTTGACTCTATACATCTTGTTTATGAGTCTAAATTTATTTAGATACGTACTTATCAACCATATGTAGATGTCATGATTCTTCCATTTATTTAAATTTTTTTCTAAACCCCTTATTTGATTGTCAGATACTCGATTTTTTTTTCATGTTTATAGTGTCATTTAAGGATACAAATCCATAGTAATCGCAACAATTCTTGATTTCATTGTATGTCATTTAAGGATATAGATCCACACGTAATAGCAATAAGGATTACAATTCCACATTAATAGCAATAAGGATACATATACAGATCCACGCACAATAGCAATAAGGATACATATCCACATTAATAGCAAAAACTATACAAATTTTCATGTAACAAGACTATAATAGATTGATAAAATAGTAAAATAACAAATTGTGGTGTTTTATTTTAAAGAAAATACCACACAAAATTAACAAACATATGAATCAAAAGTTTCCAACCTATTTTCTTTGAAATACATAATTTTTTAACAAATTTGTTCTCTTATAATATGTCTCTGTTTCAATCAATTTTAATATCATTCGTGGATGTTGTTGAATAATTATTTTTTTCATTAATTAATTAATTTTTTAAAATAAAAATATATTACTTTGTATGAGATTTTATTTTACTTTATTATAATGTCTCCGTTAGGCACAATACTAGTAAAAAAAACTATCAAGAAATTTTTTCCTAAACAATTCAAAGAAATAAAATATCTAACGACACTTTCTACTACTTAATCACCTTCTACTATTTAATGTAAAATGACATATAACATAACAACCATCAAAATTACATTCGTTGCCATAATTGTAATCATGTCATATTATGACATACAATCTAAAACCATGCCTTTTAAATTTCACACGAATATTAAAAATCTTCCTAAAAGATCACATCATGCCGTAACATTTTAATCGAATTGAAAATAAATAAATTATATGTCATAATTTTGCTATGACTAGAACTAAAAAACATGCTTGGACTAGAAAAAAAACAACAACATTTAATCTCAAAATCACAAACACATGATTGAATCTAATAATAAAATGCCAATTGAATCTTTAAGAAAACAACCACAAGAAAGTTGGTAACCAGTATCTAAATGATTTTTTTTATAAGCCATGCGTATTTATATTTCGGATAATAGAGAATAATGAATATTATTATCGATGATAAAAATGATCTGAATACATATAGGTATGAATGCCGAATTGATAATTTTATGATTGGTATGTATAAGTTCAAATCTGAAAAAATAATAACTTAACTTGTCAAAATATTCACATCATTGTTTCATTAATCTGACTTTTCTATTGAGCAAATAACCTACCAAAATATTTTATGGTTGTCCCTCACAACTCACAAGTCTCAAATTGCTAAACTGATCAAGAAAGAATTCCAGCGACAATTCTAGAGGGGTATTGTAGCGTACTCGACCTCCTAAAACCCCATCCCTTCTTTTCTTTCCCACCATACATAATTACATACACTACTCACAAAAACAAAAACAAAAACAAAATAAAATTTCGCACAAATGAAACAGAAAGGAATCGAGCCCAGGCACTCAAATCTTTCTCTTGAAAATTTTTAATCCACAACTTGCCTGTTTCTAACAAGGCCGCCATTTTTCTCCAGTCTCCACCGCTCTCTCTCTCTCTCTCTCGCGCGCGCGCGCGCTCTCCCCGTAAAACAGGAATGAGCTAACTTCTCATATTGCAATAGACACACTAACAGCTATATCCACCTCTTTTCATTCGAATTGCTCAATCTGCGCCAACTCTGGATGAAATTTTAAAATTTGGTGAATGATTTAGTGGAAGTCATTCCTCCATTAGAGCGGGAAGCTGAATCTCTTTGACCCTTTTTATGCAAGTTCAAAGAAATAACTTGTAAGATATATAAAATTGATGGCTTCTCCAGCTTCCCTCGCTTCACTGGGAAGCGTGAGGCCAAGCCCATCAGGAATTTTTGATGTTGGACCCTCGAATGGAGCTGTACCAAGAAACCGGCTTGTGTCTCGGGTCAGTTTCACTACTCTATCTGCGAGATGGTCGTATGCCCGTGGCGGCGTGTGCAATTGTATGGTTAGTACTGGCTTGGTTGAAGATAGTGGAATTAAGGTTTCTTCAAATTCTGATTTAAGAGAAACTAGCAATGGTAGTACTAGTACCAGTAGCAGTAACCGTAGTGGTTTAAGTAATGCAGACTTTGGCTTAAAGCCAGCTCCTAAACCAGCATTAATACGGCCTAGTGCACCGGCTCCTGTGCCACCACAAAGACGGCCCGCGGAATTGGATCGAAAAAAATTGGCTCTCTCGTTAGATGAGGCACTGGAAAAGGTTGAAAAGCTCGAAATGAATCCTCCCCCGGTTCAGCCTGTTACGAGAGAAGTCAGAAATAATTCGAGGAACAATGTTTCTTACCGACCAGGTTCCAGCCAAAGGGGTGTCAATACTCCTGTGAAAAACCCAAATGCGTTTAAGAGCGTGTGGAAAAAGGGGGAATCAGTTGCCCCTGTGCAACAAAAGGTCGTGAAGGAAGTTCCGAAAGTTGAGATCAGGAGAGAGGTTCAGATAGAACAAGTACCAGAAAAAGAGAAAGAGAAAGAGGAAGAGGAAGAGGAAGAGAAAAAAACTACTATGGCGGAGACCCCAAAACCTGAACGTATTTCTGCCACCACCTCTTCGGCAAAACTACCACCCATGGTTTCTCCAATGCAACCTCAAGCCATACCAAAATTACAATTAAGACCATCAGTTGCTCCCCCTGCCCCGCCAGCCCGCACTGCTCCCCCAGTGGCACCGATACAGGTACAAAAACCAGATGTCCCGAAAGAGCGCAAGGGGCCAATACTCATTGACAAGTATGCAGCCAAAAGACCAGTGGCTGATCCCCTCGATCCAGCCGAAGAACAGTCCATACTTTCTACCAAACCAGCAAAGGGGCCTCAGAAATTCAGACGGGCCCCAGCTGAACAAACCCGCCGAAAATCAGATGAGAAAGGTCGCGGGGGGCGCAGGCAATTCCAGGACGACGTAGATACAAACGAAGGAATGCCAGCTAAGCGTGGGGCCCGTCGTAGAAGGAGGACGATGTACAGGGAGGCTAGGGAGCAGGAGGAAGAGGAGGAGGAGCCAGTCAGGGCCGAGATAATAGAGGTGGGAGAGGAGGGGATGCCATTGGATCAGTTGGCAGAGAGCTTGGCGGTGTCAAGGATAGATTTGTTGCATTTTATGTATATTCGGGGAATCAAGGGTGAGGTTTTGAGCAAGGACGTGGTGAAGTTGCTGTGCAGGGAGCATGGGGTGGAGGTTTTGGATGCAGGATCAAGATTGATGGAGATGGCCAAGAAGAAGGAGGTGTTGGATGAAGAGGATTTGGATTCGCTGGAGACGCGGCCGCCGGTTGTTACCATCATGGGTCATGTTGATCATGGCAAGGTGGGTCATGGTGTGATATGCTGACAACATTGCATCTTTTATTTTTTGGATATAGTATAGGTTGTCAACTATGATTTAGGGATGTGAGATTTAATTGAGGCTCAGGAAAGCAAAGGTATCTCCGAATTACCCTAATAAGGAAGGTAATATAGGTGACAGGGAGCAGGAGTGCTTATACTTCTGTAGGTTCAGGTGCCTGCTGTAACTGCTGCTATATGCTGGCGTCAGGGTAGTATGGTAATTCTTGGTACAGTACCTAAAAAGGTGTTGTATTGATGACCCTTTGGACCTAGTCTACGCATGCATGCTCTGATTAGGAACAAATTTTTTGGTCATGAGAAGTTCAACATGCATCTCTAGCAAGACCAGTTTGAGTCCGAAAAACAATTGATGTGGTATCTATGCCCAGCTGTTAACTTTGCAGGGTTGAGCATTCACACAGAGGATGTATATAGCATATGTATATACCAAATACAAAATCAATATGCATTTCTAAATAGTCTAATAATTTTCTTTGCTTCTGTTTTTTTTTTGTGTGTGCAGACCACTCTCTTGGATTATATCCGCAAGAGCAAGGTACTTCTGTCTACTCAACATGACAGAAAATTTATTCTTTTCTTTATTAATATTTCTTTCATTTAAGAGAACATTTATGCTGAAAGTAGAGATTTGTAGGTGGTGGCATCTGAGGCAGGTGGAATTACACAGGGTATTGGTGCATATACAGTTCTTGTACCAGTTGATGGTCAACAACAGCCTTGTGTATTTCTTGACACACCAGGCCATGCGGTACATACCACAGAAACTTATATTTATATCCTTCTTTCTTTTTACACCTTATTTTTCAAAATTATAGGTACCTCCAAAACTACATTTGATGTCTACTGTTAAATTGTGTGGTGTATTGACAACTGTCAGCTAGGGCAAAAAGACTAAAGCATATGAAAAGTTTATTCCCCATGGGTTTCAATGAACATAAATTATTAAGCAGATGGGATTTTAGATATACTCCTAAATTGACCCAACTTAAAGACACATGCTAAGAAAAGGAGGATCGAGTAGTGTTTTCTTCTGCAAGCTTAATCCTAATCAGCTTCTCTAGTGGGCTGATATTATGTCATAAAGAAAACGTGTTTAGTATCAAAGCTAAACTGTGTAAATGATGATGACTATTGTTAATACTATTTTTTAATTACCTGAAGAACTGGTAGGATTACATGTTTATTTGTAATGGTGAATTTTTTCTACATTTTTTCATTGTTTATTTAGTAGCAAAAGTTATAGTAGTTTTGTCTTTTTTTCTCTGACAGGCTTTTGGGGCAATGAGAGCTAGGGGAGCCAGGGTGACAGATATTGCAATAATAGTCGTTGCTGCTGACGATGGGGTCCAGCCACAGACTCAGGAGGCCATTGCTCACGCCAAAGCTGCTAAAGTACCAATTATCATTGCTATTAATAAGGTATCCTGATATTTCACCAGCTTGTATCTTAATCATGTCAAAAACAAGACAAATAAAATACAATATAAAAGTCAATTGAAGCAAAAAACAAATTACAAAAACCACAGTTGAATTATTGCTACTTTAGAAACTGTTATTATGTGTTCTCTATTGCTAAAGTACTCATATTTCAATTTTACTTTTCAGATTGATAGAGAAGGGGCTAGTGCTGACAAGGTAATGCAAGAGCTTGCAAACTTTGGAGTAGTACCGGAAGCTTGGGGTGGAGATGTTCCTATGGTTAAGGTTTGGTTTAGTCAAAATATTTTGAAAAAAAAATAGTGTGTTGGAAGTTTGTAAATCATCGACTAATTCATGTGGTGTTTAACAATTTAAAATTCAGATTAGCGCTCTCAAGGGGGAGAACATAGACGAATTATTAGAGACTGTCATGCTAGTTGCTGAGGTATATAGTTACCGCACTTTGCTTTTTTCAAGAACCATACAATGCTGCGGCCTTAAATCATTGTACTGTAGTATAAAATTAATCAAGTGATAGATTTTATCACAATATTTCAGATAAAATGAAGAGATAATGTTTTAAATAAATATCTTTGTGATTGTATCTTGTATAATTACCCCATGAGCTTTTTTCATTCGACTGCAAGGAACTTCTTACGATATTAATTGGAAAAGGTTCCCTATTTTTCTCATTTATTATTTAAGACACTCAAAGCTATTGTATGACATTTTTTTGTTTTTTTTTAAATCTTGTTTGAAGTTGCAAGAGCTAAAAGCAAATCCTCATAGAAATGCAAAAGGGACTGTGATAGAGGCTGGGCTTGACAAGGCGAAGGGACCTGTTGCCACACTAATTGTGCAAAATGGCACTCTTAAAAGAGGAAATCTTGTTGTTTGTGGAGAAGCCTTTGGAAAGGTTTGTTTAATGCCTCATGTTAAATTTTTTAATTCTCAAAGAATATGAAATTGGAGAGAAGTGAAAGGAGGTTTATTCAGAGATCATATGAAGACTTTGAAATGAACAGGTACGGGCTATGTTTGACGACAGAGGAAACCGAGTTGATGAGGCAGGACCATCTTATGCTGTTCAGGTACTCAGACTGAGTCTCTTCAATGGGACTGTAAAAAAATAAAATGACATTTGTACCTTATTTTGTTATAAAATGCACGGATCAACTCCCAGTTTTGGGAGGTCTGGGTGTCATGAGGATGTTTTTGAATTTAGTTTATGACTGGTTTCTAGTTTGTACCCCTCTGAAACCTAAAAGTTTCTAGTATTTTATCTATTTCGAAAAAAGAAGAAAAAAGTAAAAGCACTTCTATAAGTTGCTAGTATTTTATCTACTCCTCGTTCCTCCATGTCCCTCTCTACATTGGCAAGTAAAGAGGAGGCGGGTGTTGGTAAAATTCAAAAGATTTGGACTTGTGAGGAAATCATGGTATTTTTATGTTTTATAAGATTATGTCAAAAGAGCCCATGACATACATAAAATGATGCATACGAAGGTTCTCTAAGGTAAACATGATGTATTGCTAAAACATAATTATGCCATTTTTCTTATTTATTTGTTTGTTAGGTAATTGGTCTGAGTAATGTACCAGTAGCTGGAGATGAATTTGAGGTGGTGGATTCGCTGGACGTCGCGCGGGACAGGGCCAAGGACTCAGCCGAGGAATTGAGGATCCAACGGATGACCGATAAGATTGGGGAAGTCAAGGGCAGCCTCTCAGCATTCGCCTCCCAAGTTTTGGGCGGCAAGCAACAAGGGCTCGATAGACACCAACTCAATATTGTTCTCAAAGTAGATGTTCAGGTATGTGTGTGTGTGTGTGTGTGAAAATGCCCCACTGCCCCTGTCACTCCCGAGTCCGGATCCTCTGAAGTGACTCAAATTTTGAGTTTAAATCCAGACCGTCTAATCAGAATCCTGACCAATCCGGCTCGAGGTGAAATGCACGGGGCCTCTTTCATATTCGTACCAAAGCAGATCCGACAGTCCAGATCTTAACTTAAAATTTGAGTTACTTTAGGTGATATGAATTCGTCACTCCCTCTTCACACTCTATGCACCAATTATTTTCTCGAACAAATATATTGGTTGTTAATGAAGTTTTGTTTTTCTAGGGTTCCATTGAGGCCATAAGGCACGCAGTTCGGGGCCTCCCTCAAAGTAATGTAGATTTAAAATTTGTGCTCCAAGCACCTGGTGATGTGGCAACCAGTGATGTTGACCTGGCGCTTGCCACTGAGTCGGTCGTATTAGGATTCAATGTAAAGGTGCCTGGACCCGTTAAAACTTACGCAGAGAAAAACAATGTGGAGATACGGGTCTACCGGGTCATATATGATATGATAGATGGATTACGAAATGCCATGGAAGGTCTCTTAGAGCCTGCTGAGGTAAAAAAGTGCACTTGCTATACCTGATGCAAATTTTCTTTTTCATTTGCAAAACTTAATGTATATTATTCCTGAAATTTTTTTTTTTTTTTGGTCCTCCTTGCTGTCCTTAATTGAAAAACATCATATTGTTGAGTAAGGATTGTTATTTCCTAGGAAAGAAGATGGCCAAAGATATCTGTAATGCACGTGTTCACTTGCATTACACAAATGGCCCTTAAAGTAACACTCATTTTCCACTATGATCCTTAAAAGTATCAAATGGACTGTTGATTCATAAAGTTTTTGTTGTACCAAATTGGTCCTACCTTCAAAAAGAATAATTTTTTTTTCATGTCGGTGTTATTTAGCATTGCAAAATTAATGTTGATGTAGTCACAGCAGCAATGCAAATATGGTACTAATATTAATTATGCATTACATATCATCAAATGGATACTAGTTTTGACATGCGTCATTATAAATTAATTAAAAAGAGCGTTTATGTACATCCTCACCTTGGATATTATCACGACACAGATGCTAATATGAATTAACATCTAGTATTTTATAATACCAGCAGCTTCAATTTTGTACAAATTGAAAACTTCAAGGATCAATATGATACTTTTGAATCTTTTAGGACCAAATAGAAAACAATGAATACTGTAAAAGGACCATTTGTGTCATTAGTCTTGCACTAGTATTATCATTCATTTGCTTATAATTGTACCATTTCATTTTGCACAAGTTATTCATTTGTGAGTACATACCATGCTTTATCATACCAAGTGGGTCACTTCTTTACATGGTCATAGTTAGTCTCTCTTTTTTTTTTGTGTCCCGGAGGTTTGCATAGTTTATGTGTTCTATTTCATGGATTTGAAGTTGGTTGAGTTTTATTTTGGAAATTATATATTTGAGGAGCTTATTCTTACATTTGCATTGTAATCAGGAACAAATACCGATAGGTATGGCGGAGGTGCAAGCAGTATTTACCAAAGGCAGTGGTAAGGCTGCAGGATGCATGATTACTGAGGGAAAAGTCATGAAAGATTGTGATATACATGTAATACGAAATGGGGAAACAATTCACACAGGAAAGATCAACTCGTTGAGGCGGGTTAAAGAAGATGTGAAGGAGGTTAGTATTTTCCTCACATTCAAAGTCCTTTTTTTCAAGTGTGTTTACTTGTGCTTGAGCCATTTGATATATGTTTTCCACCTAATTGGTGTTGTATGATTGATTTTGATGAAAGACAAGTTAATGTACCTCATAAATATGCAACATGTTTTTACCACCTAGAAGAACCATTTTTTTTGGTATCTTTCTTTTATCCAGGAGCGTGAACCTCATTTCTTTATCATTTTTACCAATAGATGACCGTCGGACTAGAATGTGGTATTGGAGTTGATGACTTTAATGAGTGGGAAGAGGGAGATATAATTGAGGCCTTCAGTACCATCAAAAAGCAAAGAACTCTCGAGGAAGCCTCGGCAAACGTTGAAGCTGCTTTAGTCCAAGCTGGTCTGAAATGATACATCTAAACAAAGAAATGACTGAAGAGTAGCGGATTGGATTGCAAAATCTTGACGGAGTGTAGAATGAATTGATCCTCTTTCTGGTCAGTGCTTTGAGATGACACTCCAAGGTGGTTGAGATTTACAATTGAACATAATTTTTTGGTTCTGGTATTTATAGTGATGGATCCAGATGTAGTTATGTAAGTAGATTTTTTGCCATTTTTTTCAGTTTTCTGCTTTCATTTACATTTTTTATTGGGGGGTAAAGAAGTACCTTAATGGTAAAATAAAATTTCATAATTTGTACCCTTTAATAATTTTTAATTCTTTTGGATATCACAATTTAAATTTGTGTTTTAATCATGCTTGTATACGAAAAAGGTGTAAAAAACACGCTGATTTTTTGTTCTTTTCTTTCTGTCAACATATACAAAGATGAGGAAAGAAGCTGTCTAGTTTTATCTATCATGGTTACTCTTATTTCGATTCTAATTATATTCAAAATACTCGGAAATAAACCACACAAATAACCGCATAACATTATTATTGTAATCGGAATTATTTTCAAAGAATAGGGTTAAAATGGTTCGTTGTTGTTTTCTTGTTACAATGAGGTTAAAATGAGGTTAATGGTTTATTTGTTGTTTTGGGAAAGGTTCAATGGTAAACAGATCATTTTAACCCTTTTAATCATTTTTTCTGTGTCAGATTGCCCCAAGTAGGAGCGGTGTACGGTCGAAGAAGAGTCTGACAACAATCCTACTTGGATAACGCTTGTGCTCTCCCTCGATGTACACCACTCTTACTTGAGATTCTCAGAGTTGTTGGGAAGTGTTACAATAATTGCTAGGAAGTCACAGAGCTCGTCTCCTCTCCAATAAAAGTTGAGCCCCCTTGTCATATATATCGGTGAGCCATCAATTATTGGTGGTCATTTTCTGTATTATTGGTGAAATTTTAGATGAAAGAGAAATGGACGAGGGGATAACATTTTTTTGTTCTACATTATTGGAGAGAGAAATAAATAATTAGAGAGATGTTTTAGAATGAATCTTAATCATATTATATTATATATGACAAATACAACGGATTCTTTCTTTGACGACGAACCATTTTAACCCTATTATTTGAAAATGGTTAATAGGGTTAAAATGGTTCGTTGTTGTTTTCTAGAGAGTCATTCCAAATTATAGCCGTTTTTTAAAATGCTCACCCTCGGACTGAATTGGCCCGGATTCAAATCAGACGGTCCGGATCTAAACTAAAAATTGAGTTACTTTAGGGGATCCGGAGAGGTCATCTCTAAAATTGGGATCCAAATTGGAGGGGAATGCTTTATAAAAATTATAAAAATTTGTTTAAGTCCTTTTTTTCCTCTACATCTCTCTGTCTTCTGTTAAGAAATACCTTATACAAGCCGGCTACCTCTCTTCTCTGAATTCGGATCCTCTAAGGTAACTCAAATTTTTACTATTATAATAATATTGTTCTTGATAGTAATTCGGTAATGTAATTGTGGTTTTACTTGTACTAATTAGGTATTGCCCTTTATTAGATTCTGTCTTTTGATTAGGTGCTGTGATATGAACTTTTCCTGCTATTATGGCTCTCAGGTACTTGTGTAGTATCAGTTTTTGTAACTAAGATAATTATTGTTTCGTAATGAAATAGGTGGGAATATCCACTTTTATCAAAAAAAAATATATAACTCAAATTTTAAGTTTGAGTCCATATTGTCCTATTAGAATCTGCACAAATGTTAGAGTCCCGCAAATTCTAATATGAATCGAATTAGTCTGAATTCTGATCGGATGGTTCAAATCCAAACTTAAAGTTTGAGTTACCTTGGAGGGTCTGGGCACCTCATCTCTCCTCTCATCTTCTCAGCAAGTTTGTGGAGCAGAATCTAGAATCTTATCATTTACTTATGAAATCAAACATGAATAACTTAATTCTACATAAGTGTGAATAGTTATGAAGTCTATCTGTTCCAAAAAATAAGTTATTTCTCAAGTCATTATCATTGTCATTCTTATTATAGTAGTTATATATCGTCGTTGTGGCAACAATATGAATACTATTCTCTTCTTATTTTTTTCATTTATTAACCAAACAAAAATAAATATTTTTTGATGACATAATTTTACATACACATTTATCAAATATGGCTTCATTCTCCGATCAAACACAAACGATCGATCGCCATAGATCACATTTGAAATTGTTTGCACGTGATAAACTTTTAAGATGTTTTAGAAAATAAATAAGAATACATAACCCTTAGTGAGGTTGAGTACAAAAAAAACGTTTTAACTGCAATTTTGATAGATTGCTAATTATATAATGGAACATTGTATTTTTATCGGTCATAAAAAAGTTATAAATATGATTCATATCCGTTGCATCTAAGACATATAAGATCATCGGCCGTGTATGGTAACTTAACAACCTTTGATTTTTTATAAAAAGAATGATATATAAAGGAATAATGGTCGATACTAATAAAGAAAAAGATTTAGCTTTAAATAAAAAAAATATAATTAAAGGGTCTTTTTGTCCATACAATTAAAATATCTAGAAATATTGTGTTAGTATAAAAAACAGTAGTATTAATATCATCACCCGTGTTGTTTTACCGGAAGAAACAATAAATCGATGAACAAATAGTTACCAAAGTTATAACAAAAATTCGATCGTGGAATTAAAAAGGACAAATAGTGGATGCCCTTATTTTGTGGAAGTTGGCATAATAGAAAGATGGACGATTTTTAAACTAAAATTGGATTTTCTCAAATGGGAGCTGAAATAGCATACGTGTCCTTTTTTTTTTGATAAAAGTGGCAAGTCACCTGTTTCATTAGAAACAAAATAGTTCATACAAAGCTGAAAAAACTAATATTTTTTAAGAAACTAAAAATGTTAAAAAAATCCTCAAGGTGTGAAGCATCAAAAGATATCTACAACTAATGTCATAAAGCATACAAAGCAAAATATATTGCCATAATAACTAAGTAACAAGAACACTAAGGGGGCGTTTGGTTCTCGCTATTGACCATTCCAAGGAATAGAAGGATTCCAAGGAATGTTATACTAGGGAATGTCATTCCAGGAAATGTGCCATTACTATATTTGGTTCGCGCTTGGCTATCACTTCAACATTTCAGAGAATGTTTCATTATCATATTTGGTTCGCACATAGTTATTGCAATGGCTATCAAGACATGTCTTCGCGCATATATTTTTTTTATCAATGGTATTTTTAAATGTGCCTACATACTATACAAATAATTATATGTGGATCGACACGGGTCAAAATTTAGGTCATATTGGTAAATTTAAATCATACACTACTAGTAATATCAGATCCAGATAGTATTTCGAAATAAAATTTACAGCATAGGAGAGATACTGTCAATCCATAGCTCCTTTTTGAGTATTTTAGGTTCTAAAATTCCCAGACATCAAGACCTTCAACAACAGCTTATTTCATAATTTTTTGAATTTTTCTAAGTGTATTGAACAGTGACTTTGGCGTTGACAGTTTCTACATGCCAGTCAAGCATTGTACCAGTGTTGAATTTTTGAAGTATGAGATTCAAATCCTTACCATTAATTGTACAAAAATCAGAAAAATATGAGGTTTGTTTCTATGCACTCATGAGGGTGTTGTTTATCTGCTTACAAGAGGATTTGGTCTGATTTGGACTCGAAGTACCCTTTTATTTTTTATTGTGACAAAGGGTATTTTGGGGCAGTTTTGTACCAGTGGTGTGTTAATCACGTTGGTTTATTTCTAATGTCTGGTACAGTGCTCGAGACATGTTTAGACATTGATTTGGGGCTTACCTATCATGTATATGTAATAATTTGGATACTGTCATGACCTATGATCTATGATCTACATGTAATGCATAATGAGAAATAAAATGAAAGATCAAAAGAACAAATTTATTTATATATTTTTGAAAACACATGAGTCAAAGTTTCTGTCAGCGATACGCCCTCCAATTTCAAACCTGAATTAGAAGCCAACAACCACCAAATAATTAATGCCAAACATTACAAGTACAATACAGATCCCTTTAGAGTAAAAAACAAAATGCTAATAGATGAAAATAAAAAGGAAAACCCTACAAAATTGCTACATCATGCAACCACTTAAAACCCAATTCGCATACTCTGACTTAGCATCATCTGCTAAAGAAAAAAATATTTGGTCTTTTAGTGTCTTTTGAAATGACAGCTCCAGCTTTTATACGATCTAACAAAGATAAGCCTTGTATTTTTTTTCAATCTCTTTAGACACTCCATCTTTTTATTTGCATAATCTATCATGAATTGAAAACAGTCGGCTAATTTTGCGATGTTATCGCTAGCTGTCCCAAACATACTCCCCATAGAGCATATTGATTGGCAATTGACTCATTAAGCACATCTGCACTTGACATTCTTCTTTTTTCTAGGTCTTATAGACGCGCTACCGTCAGTTCTCTGTGTTGGTGAAATGTTTGTTTGGCTTCCATCAACGGGACTATCAACCAACTCCTTGTAGCCTAAGTTATCATTCATGTCTACTTCAACATGTCTTGGTCCATCTTCATTAGTTGCTTCCTATCGTTCAATATCTTCTACTGCATCAGCCAGGGACTCTGCTTCTAATCCATTGGCACGATCCTTGCCCAAAACAATAGATCAATCCTCCAAATAGGAAATGACTTTCCTCTTATATCCTATAGCAGTTGGATGGCTCTGTACATTTCATTTCAAACATGTACATAACATAAGGTGATATGATTTCACAATAGTTTTCTAGTAATACTATTCATTACAGTATGTAAATTTTGTGATAAAAAGAATAGTTTTTTGTATGTTTACATAAACATAAAAAAAAAGATACATTTGCATAAAATAACTATTGAACATGTGTTTTTTACCTTAATCTAATTATCATATACACCTTTTTCGCAACATATGGATTTTTTGTTGTCATTCCATCCAAATCCGCTTGCAACCCAACATTTCGGAAAGTGCAATAGTATTGTTTTCTTTCCACAGCTTCACTCGAGAGCTAATGTGAGAGGTAGTTCTTACTTGACAATTTGGAATTTTTCAATGCATCCTTTCTCTAGTTGCTGCAGAAAATCACTTCGAAATGTGCCATTATCACCTCTCCAATTTCCAGATTCTAAAAGTTGAAGCAAGCACTCTATCAACTTCTTATCTTCCTCCTTATCCCATATATGTTTCCTGTTGTTGTACTCTGATTGGTTGACTGTCTATCCATGTCTTTGAAAGAAAAACAAGTTGATCATCAACACAAGTTGAGATGATCAAAACAGACATAAATTTATTTCTATTCTAAGAAAGCTAGATGATCATCAACACAAGTTAAGATTGATTGGCTTATTCTAATTAATTGTTTAAAATAAAAATAAATAAAAAATCTATTATAAATGCAAATGCTTACTGATTTCGAACATGTCATAGCAATTTTGAAAGACATATAAGACATACAAGACATACAAACATTTCATCCATTGTCTCACAGAAATTGTAGAATTTCTCTATATAATCAAAATTCACAAAAGATGATTAAGCTATGACATCATGATGCAATTCAACTCGATTAAGCTACATGAAGCATAAAAAAACCAAAAAGAAAAGATAAGAGTTGATTCAATCAGATGGAAAGGGAATAGGCTTCCAGAAAAACGTATACTTCTTTCAATTACGTTAATCGATGATTCAGGGCTCAGATAAAGATTCTTCAATAAAGTAAATAGCTAAAACGAAAGAGGAAAGTGTGGAGGCACCTTGCAATAAGGATTGGCGGAGGTGTATTTTGGTCGGAGGTTCTCTTTCTGTTGCAGACGGAGATTTTGATTGGTCCCAACGGAGGTAACAAAGGAGTATGTATAGAGAAAGGATTGGCGATAACGCTAAAAAAGGCAAAACTAAAAAAGATTTGGCGCCAATCTGGAATGGAAAAAATCCACGTCTCGCGTGGCTAGCAACATAGCCATCAACTATAGCATTACGATTGCAAGGGAATCAGTGATTCCTGTATCTATTCCCTTCCTGTTTTAAACCAAAATGCAGTAATGACTAAAATGGTATTGAGATACCAGGGAATTAACCTCCAATAGAATGAACTAAACCGCCCCCTAAGACAAAATAACCACAAGACAAAGCACAGAGTAAGACATACTAATCATCTCTAACAATAAAATGAGAAGTAGAGGCACTAGCAAAAGAAGAGCCTGAAGCAACTATAGATGAATCAGCCCGCCATAAGAGCAGCATCAATAACATCATACTTAGCACGGTCTCTAAGGTAATCAGAAAGATCAAAGGCTCAGAGCCCTCGAGACCAAGACATGGGTCTTCCTCTGACTAGTTGTTTGTCCTTTCCTGGGTATCTGAATCTGACAGGATGATAATGCTGTCTGCCTGAGTTAAATGAGTAACATCCATAAGTAAGATTAAAGACAATTAAAAAAATGAAACTTCTAAATTAGATTTAGACCAAAATGGTAAGGGCAATAGCATATGTGTCCTAATATGACTATTTTTTTATTCAAGAAATGATATTGACTACTGAGGAATCAACTTTCGCATATATAAAAAAAAAAACAATGTCTCTCGCATATTCGAAATATGAATGAAGGATTAAATATTAAAATTAAAACTAATTAAATTTAAAAAGTTAAGACCTACATTACATTCTTCTTTCAATAAGAAAACAAATAATGATATTGAATTAAAGTATGGCAAAGTAGTGCTACAGTCATAGGTGGAGCTTTTTAAATAGTAATCCGTATAAATTGCTACCTCTGTACTCCTAAATTGAAATTTGTCTATCCGTACTCTTGACAGCTCATTTTCACTTCTTCAGTAATTTATTTTTAGACCGATTATTCTTCTCCACACCATGTCCTTTTTTTTTCTTTCGATTTTTAGTTTTGAGCTGTTGGGAAAGAAGGTCCATTCGGTTCATGTAGACTCAATGCTTAAATTATAAACCATCATTAAACTTTTAAATGTTCTTTGTAAACCAAGCTCAAGTAGAAAGATGCAAAAGTGTGGGGGCCACTGTCAGGTTTAATGAAATCGATTCCTCTTCTTTTCGGACTTCTCTTTCTGTCTCCAGTCTCCCGTGCTTCATCCAATGAAAACATAAACACCTACGAGCTGGAGACTGGAGAGGAAGTAACCTTCTAAAACCTAGCACGCCCCATCCCAGTCCCGTGCCCCTCAAACTTCGCCGAGGAAGAGGAACTCTCTCTCTCTCTTTTGAAACCTTGGCAGGTGGATCTCTTTCTCTCTCTCACACACAGACACGCGCACACACCCGGTATCGGTGTGTTTATTTTGTGATTTTGGGTATTTAGGGAGAATTGAGTTTCAGGGTTATGATTTAGTTGTCCGGTTGAGGATTTTCATGATCATATTTTGTTCGGCTATTAATCCCTCAAAGGAAAAAAAAAAATCTCTCAGAAGTATCTCTATTTCTCAAGATAACTTAGTTTGTTTCTTGGTTGCAATTGGTACCAACTCTTAAAATATAGTTCGCTCCTAACTTCAAAAGCAGAGTTGCTAGTTATTAGTTTGTCCATTTTAATTATCTGATCAATATTTCTAAAGCTGTTTGATACATTTTTTATTTATATATCCCATTAATTGTCTAATTATGATATTGAAATCTTAACTTTTTTATAATTATATTGCCAGATTCTTTTGTTTTTTTGCAATTTAAAGTGTAAAAATGGTCAAGGGAAGTGAAAACGCCAACAACACAGGTGCTTGGATGGATTTATCTACAATGTTGTTATTTTGTTTTACTATAATCAGTTCTTTGTTCATCTACAATATTGTTATTTTGTTGTATTTTAGGCTGCAGTTGCACCTGTTGTGAGGCGTAAAGAGAAGTCTGGAAATAATGGTTTGATTTCTCTAGTTCCTCGTAAATCTGGCACCATTTTTTGCTTTTTACACAATTTTTTGAAACATTCCTTTCAACCAACATGATGGGTTTATCAATCAAAATAAATGCCTTTCTGTTTAATACATTTACATTGTAAAGATTTTTTTCCAGCATTTTATGCCCCACATTTTAATTCTAAGCATTTTATAGAATCAGTTTGCATACAAAAGCTCCTATTCGGGAAGACCTATGTAACAAAAACGTGTTAAGCACAAGTGTTATAAGTTACAACTCACAAAGTGTTGAATTTCGCTAAATGCATTAACCTTACTAGAATTTTTAAATGATCCTTCTGTTATTATGTACTAAATAAATAGGGAAGAGGGAAGCAGCGGAAGCACTTGAAAAGACGATAAGTGCTAAAAAGCAGAAGAAGGTTGAAGCAGAAGTTAAAAAGGTGCAGGTGCCACCTCCTAAGGAGGAAGAATCTACTAGCACAGAGGAAGATACATACTCAGAATCTGAGGAAGAAGAGGTATCAATGCCAAATCCTAATTTTGTGTACTAAAACCACACCGAGTGTTCCATTTGGGTCAAACTTAATCTGTGATTTGTGTTTTTGTCAATGCAGAAGGTTGAAGCAGAGGTTAAAAAGGTGCATGCGCCACCTCCTAAGGAGGAAGATACAGCTCAGAATCTGAGGAAGAAGAGGTATCAATGCCAAATCCTATTTTGTGTACTAAAAACCACACCGAGTGTTCCATTTGGGTCAAACTTAATCTGTGATTTTTGTTTTTGTCAATGCAGAAGGTTGAAGCAGAGGTTAAAAAGGTGCATGCGCCACCTCCTAAGGAGGAAGAATCTTCTAGCACAGAGGAAGATACATACTCAGAATCTGAGGAAGAAGAGGTATCAATGCCAAATCCTAATTGTGTACTAAAAACCACACCGAGTGTTCCATTTGGGTCAAACTTATCTGTGATTTGTGTTTTTGTCAATGCAGAAGGTTGAAGCAGAGGTTAAAAAGGTGCAGGCGCCACCTCATAAGGAGGAAGAATATACTAGCACAGAGGAAGATACATACTCAGAATCTGAGGAAGAAGAGGTATCAATGCCAAATCCTAATTTTGTGTACTAAAAACCACACCGAGTGTTCCATTTGGGTCAAACTTAATCTGTGATTTGTGTTTTTGTCAATGCATAAGGTTGAAACAGAGGTTAAAAAGGTGCAGGCGCCACCTCCTAAGGAGGAAGAATACTAGCACAGAGGAAGATACATACTCAGAATCTGAGGAAGAAGAGGTATCAATGCCAAATCCTAATTTTGTGTACTAAAAACCACACCGAGTATTCCATTTGGGTCAAACTTAATCTGTGATTTTTTTTTTTGTCAATGCAGAAGGTTGAAGCAGAGGTTAAAAAGGTGCATGCGCCACCTCCTAAGGAGGAAGAATCTTCTAGCACAGAGGAAGATACATACTCAGAATCTGAGGAAGAAGAGGTATCAATGCCAAATCCTATTTTGTGTACTAAAAACCACACCGAGTGTTCCATTTGGGTCAAACTTAATCTGTGATTTGTGTTTTTGTCAATGCAGAAGGTTGAAGCAGAGGTTAAAAAGGTGCATGCGCCACCTCCTAAGGAGGAAGAATCTTCTAGCACAGAGGAAGATACATACTCAGAATCTGAGGAAGAAGAGGTATCAATGCCAAATCCTAATTGTGTACTAAAAACCACACCGAGTGTTCCATTTGGGTCAAACTTAATCTGTGATTTGTGTTTTTGTCAATGCAGAAGGTTGAAGCAGAGGTTAAAAAGGTGCAGGCGCCACCTCATAAGGAGGAAGAATATACTAGCACAGAGGAAGATACATACTCAGAATCTGAGGAAGAAGAGGTATCAATGCCAAATCCTAATTTGTGTACTAAAAACCACACTGAGTGTTCCATTTGGGTCAAACTTAATCTGTGATTTGTGGTTTTGTCAATGCAGAAGGTTGAAGCAGAGGTTATAAAGGTGCAGGTGCCACCTCATAAGGAGGAAGAATCTACTAGCACAGAGGAAGATACATACTCAGAATCTGAGGAAGAAGAGGTATCAATGCAGCCTAAAATACC